>OZ023235.1:25291102-25774351 GCA_964006365.1 Trididemnum miniatum
CGTATTCACGTATTCCAAAGTTAAATATTGTATTTAGACCTATCTTGTAATTATTTTAGTTGGTGTTTGCGGTGCTCTTCTGCAGTTCCTGACTATAACTTCATCAATTGCAACAAGCATGCTTACTAGAGCAAGTGCAATTGCAAGGACTTTTGCGTTGAATCCCTGGTACAAATTCTAAAGCACTGATCAATTTCCAGAAGGAGTCCTTCCAACAAAACGAGATGTTTTGCAAAGATTATTGCATGAACAAAATTGGCATGGCAAAAATGCAGTCCAACCTGTTTTCAAAGAACTTTTCAAAATATGGATTCTTTAGAATTTGTACCAGGGATCCAACGCAAAAGTCCTTGCAATTGCAGTTGCTCTAGTAAGCATGCTTGTTGCAATTGATGAAGTTATAGTCAGGAACTGCAGAAGAGCACCGCAAACACCAACTAAAATAATTACAAGATAGGTCTAAATATAATATTTAACTTTGGAATACGTGAATACGTATATATATGCTTAGCAAAATTAGCATACCAGTGTGCATTCAATAAAGGACACTGCCACAAAGCTTTGAAGAAAAGTGCAGTAACTTTGAATGCATGCAGTGAAGTACATTCACAGTTTCACTCACGCTTCATTCGAATTATGGTTGTTGATTAAAAACCCCACCAACATAGTCATTCAAGAATGCTTAACTAGTTAACAGTAATGAACCTTCTTTGCTTAATATTCGTATTCAGTATTGTTTAGTCGATTCAAGCAACAACAGACGTTGATAAAAATGCGAGATCATGCAATACCCGTCAAAATTCACGAAATATGCTGTAGAACTAGCTAAAATCAGGATTTTTTGAAATGACTCAAGTTCAACTCGCTATGGAAGGAAAAATTCCCTTAGAACAGATAGAAACATGGGTCTTCTGAATCTTTTGAGCCATTAATCAGCTTTCTACGACCAATAGCAGAGAAGTTAGAGCAATTTTGACAAAAATTGACCCCACGTGACCTTTGACCTCAGGTAGGAAGCTCAATCGAGGGGTAGGAGGACCAAAATTGGTTTTACGGTTGTTTTTAGCGCCAAAGCCAAAATTTTCATCACCTTAAACACAAATCCAAAAGATTAAGTAAAATTCACTCCACACTACTACTCAGTAGCGTACGCGGGGAGGGGGGCTTCTATGCGCGCGCCCCTCTTCTGCTCCTCCTTATACAAAAAAGTTAATCAGTTATTTTTTGATTGTTGTACAGTGCTAGTCATTGCATAGAATAACACAGTCTTCTCGTTGTTGCTTCTTCAATCGCCGAAAAGTTTGGGCGAAGTAAACACCGCCGTGATTAAATTTTTTGAAACCTCTAGACTCTAAATACTAGCCCAATGAGAAAAACTAACCACAAATACAAAGCAAAAAGCTTGACATCAAAAAAAGATGGTACAAGACCACGAATTCGCTACAACTATTGAATCAATGAGGCCAATAAGAGTCGGTCTCTGATAAATCTTCTTGTTTTGTTAACCATAGTCTAGTCCAAGTAGAAATAAGAGTGGGGGGAAGTGTTTTATTTCTAGGCAGCAGTCGTAAATTTAGTGCCAAAAATTTACTACATAAGATGTCTCAAGACAGAAACATAATTTACAAAAAAGCTTTTCTGAAGCTTGTTTTTTAAATGTAGTAGCGTGCGCGTAGGGGGATGCAATGCACGCACCCCTTCGGTTCCTCTTTATAGAAAAACGTGAGTTATTTTTTTTAATCGTTTTACAATAGGCCTACTAGTTGTTAAGTTTGGACGAAGTAAACACCGCCCTCCGTAAATTTCTTGAGACTTGTAGGCCGTGATGCGGCTATATGTAGCCTAACATCCTGCTTTTTTTTTCTAAATTTGTTTCGATTCTTGAGCGCTTTTAGCTAAGCTTGCACAGTCTCTTTCGGTCAAATCGACTTTTTGGTCATAACTTATTGTAACTCAGGTTTAAAACCATATTTTCAACACTGCCTTGCACTATAAAATTTACAAAACCGGCCAGTTAGCTCAGTCGTAAAAGCGTCAGTGCGGAAAGTCTGGGCTTCGTTTCTAGGGTAGGTCAAATTGGATACACGACACAGTGATGCCAGCGACCCACCACCGCGCTGCGAATTTCTTTGGAGTTCGAACATTTCGAAGCTCTGTTGCCCAGGCGCAGCAAAATGCAATCAGTTAAAAATTTTTCGGTAACAGCGACAAAGCTAAAGAAATTCCAAACAAAATGTGGATCTAGAACGCATTAAAATCATTATACAAGAGGCAAGCCCCTCACCACCCTAGTAGAAAAGTTAGAGGTACGTTTGACATTGACAAAAAATGAGTATACCTAACAATCGTGCGGCTCGCGCTCATTGGCGCACGCAAGAGGGGGCATGGTGTCATGGCTCCTCCCTTTGGTCCTGTAACAAGGAGCTAAAACCTAACTTTCAAGTTTATAATTTCTCAAGCTAATAATGGTTGCAGCCTTCGTTTACTTATTTTAGCCAAGCTTCTGTTTTTAGACATAAGCTGCGAAAATATTTTTGCGTTGTCCACAGTGACTGCACTCATTGCATGTCCTTTTTCGATATATAAAAGTGTGCTGAAATGAGTGTTTTTTCAGGTGAAAACCGTAAAAGTTTGTTGACGGGAGGGGGCGTAGCCCCTAGACCCCCTTAGCCTCCGGCGGCTGGGGGTTCTACACCCACACCCCCGGTTGTGCAGCCCCCTTTGCCAAATTCTGGGTGCGCCACTGCTCGCGCCTCCCCCCCTTAAAAATGTTCTGCGTACGCCATTGGGCCTACTCGCATTATTGTTTTCACAACTCAAAGTCCAAGTCAGCAAAATAATATATAAAAAAAAAAGACGGGAGTATAAGCACTAGGTGAACATTGCGAGATCTCAAAAACTGGAATCGAGTCCCACTAAAGCTAGAATAAATGCAGACAATGGAAGCGAAGCTGAAACTACTGATACCTTCGCTATACTATACAGAGCAGATGTTTTGCTTCGTTACTATTCCAATGGAATGCTAAGAGCAGTACTGCCCCCCCGTTCCGGCACCCCTTAGCGTACACAACTTCGTAAACACTTATTTTAAAATTTTTGCTAACCGGTACCGTAGTGAATATTCATATCAAAACCCCCCCGAAATATTTTATTTGATAAGGCCTTGGAAGCGGTATATTTGCAAACAGCTATATTTGCAAGCAAACGGTATATTTGCAAACAGCTTGCGTTGGTAGCCGATAGCGTTAACCGTAACTTTTTTTCCAACACGCTGAAAGCTCTTGGTCAAACTTCAGCTAGCGTTTTTTTAAAGATAATTTGCTAAAAGCAAACAAAAGTGTAAAGTAATGATTGAGTCACAACTCTGGGAATTTTTTACAGCAACTTTACTGCGAAACTTACTTTGTTGATTAGAAAAATGTTGACGCACAGAACTCAGTGGTGTAGCGAGAAATTAAAAAAAAAGGCATAATTTCCACATTTCTTTCTAGCGGATTTTTTTTCGGCAGAACTAATTGGAAGCTGATTGCAAAGCAAGAAAGTTTCTAAGAAGGTCCGGGGGCATGCTCTATTGGAAAATTTTTGAAATTTTACATGCTGTAATGGCTATTTCAGTGATTTTTGAATAATTTTCACGCAAATTTTGTTTAAATTTGTTGAACCTAATTCTGAGTGCTTCGCCAAATATGATGTAGGCCTATTTTGTTCGCACGTTTTCGATTATGCGTGCTTATGGCGTAAGGCTTATTCTAGTGAAGAGGCTCGAAATTATAGAAAAATTGTATACATCAAAAACATTTTCGAAAATGGCTGGTGCAGGGCCGGCGCCAAGGGAGTCTAGAAAGGCCTGCCCCTCAATTAACAAGCTTACTCTTTTGACGACAGCGGCTTTAGTGCTTAATTTCAAACTTTGGCCCCGGTGATAATCGCTTGGCCCCCCACGTCGACTGCTCTGCCGCCGGTTCTGGGCTGGTGGGAGGATGCATACCCTTCATTCTAACCCCCTGGATCCGTTCTGGCTGTAAGCTACACAAAAAAATCAAAAGAGTCTGGCATAGTTTAGTCACTTGGCACCATTAAATTTGTTCTTTTTTCCTAAAAAGCAGAGTCAAAAGGGGGGGGGGGGGCTATGGCACAATGCCCCTTTTAATACGCTCCTGACAGCACTCTATCTACTTCGTGTCATGATTATAATTGGAAAAGAGTCAGCTGTTGCCTTTAGCGCAATTGATAAATTAGTTGCTTTATTTTAAAATTTAGAAAAAGCTGAAAGAAAAAGCGATTCTACGTAAGTAGCCTACTATATGTGAAAGTCAAGCGAAGAGTAATGGCCTATATGATGAGATCTGGTATCCATGCGAATCCAGCATTGTAAAACAATATGATCACTAATAAATGGAATAAAATAAGGTATTTAAAGTATATATGTTTTTGAATGATGTGGAAGCGGAAGCGGCATACTTTTTGTGCTTCCGCTTCCATTAAAATATGACCGCTTCAGCTTCCGCTTCCACATTCCTGCTAGCATTGGCTTTACTACGAAACTTTTTCATTTTTAGGAACTCCTACGGCCACAGAAATGTTAGCGGTCTTCTTCTGAAAACCAAGATGCGTATCTTGCCTTCGAGGAACTGTGGAGAAGATCCAGATCTAATGTGTGCAAGCGTTTGGCCTGAGAATGCAATTTCCAATTTCAACTGCGAGGTAAAGAGCCGAGCTTATTTTTGGTCGCACACAACACCTGAGGAGCGTTTTTAGGGGGGCATTGTGCTATACTTCCCCCTGTTTCAGCTTCGAACTCGCGTCCCTAGATTAATCCTATTTTGTTTCACAATCCTCACTGGCATTGTCTTGTTTTTTACGCTGAAGGATCGTAAGTGCTTACGTGTTGTAAACTGCAGCGCGCTCACTTTGCATTTCTCCGTTTAGTTTCTTGTTTTTATGACGTAAGCGATTAGTCTACGTGTATTTTAACTTTTAAAACCTTGCCGTCATTCTGAGAAAAAGCTTCGTGTGAATAACTGCACTTATATTTTATTGGTATTTATTTGAACGTTAAGTCTTAGACGGGAGAATGTATAGTCGATTGCCCCCGTTCCACGATATCAGTTGCCGAGTCGGCAGCGTAGCCGAGTGGTTCTGAACTGCGCTTTTACGACGGCCATGATCGCAAGGTTGATGGTTCAACTCCCACCCAAGCCTCGTTGTTGCGTCTTTGGATAAGATGCTTCACGACATTTATCTCTGCTTGGTGGAATCTAACAAGCAGCAAATTGAAGAAGTCAGAAGCAAAACTCAATCAGAAAACTCGGAAACAAGGATAACTCCTGAGCGAATCTGGATTCGTCCTATGCATAGCGCCTCCGTCGTTTTCTCGTGACAGGAAGATAAAAATGAAAAAAAAAGAAATCGATCAATCAGATATATTATTTTTAGCACAATTATTTCCTTCTAAGTTGGTTTGAAGAAATGAGGGCAAGTCCTAAGTAGAGATTTCTAAGGAAGCAGATTCCCCTTGGTTATATTTCGTTCTTCAACACCCCCTTTTGACTTGGTTTATAGTAAAAAAAAATCAAAGGTTGCCAAATGACTGAAATATTCTGCCAGACTCGATCTGGGTTTTGCAGTTTATACAGGGTCGGCCAAAAGTAGACTTACAGTTATTAAACTTTTTTGTATGCTATAAATTGACCTGCGGTACACTTTATGCTACCTGCACTTAAGAGATTAAACCGTTTCTGTATAAGATAACCGTAACCAGCATTCTTGAAAACTAAAAGTACCTACACAAAAATAACAAACCTACTTTCAGAGCCCAAACCAGGGCTGCGAACTCGATCGATTTTCAACCGAGTTCGAGTTCAAGTTCAGGCAATATTTGCGAGTCCGAGTTTAAGTTCGAGTTCACAAAATTTTTTTTTCGAGTTCGGCGAAAACTATCGAGTTCAGCGAGTTGAAGTTCAAGTTACATGGAATCAGCCACTTGTAGTGCAGTATCGGTACCAAAACTGCAAATTTGCAATCATTCGATTTGTAACAAACAATCGAAAGTAAAATTCGTTTTGAGAGATTTGAATTAATAAATTTAAATCACTCAATTAGTAATCACTCAATCACTCACTTTTTATAACTGTGTACACTCAATTAGTAATCACTCAATCACTCACTTTTTATAACTGTGTGCAAAATGGAGCTTCAATGGCGCAAAGCAAAACGCATTGTTGCATCTAATTAGTGTCAGTATGTTAGCTGACTTCACAATTTTTATTTATTTAGTTTCATGACAGAAAATCCCTGTTCACACAGGTTTGGATTTTCAAATTAAGATGACCAGAAACGAGCGTTTTTTAAAAAAACTGGATATGTTTTTTCCTGCTACTGAAAATAAAACTAAAGATAATGTAGAATCAATCTAGAAAGTGCGTGGAAGCTTTCGAACAGGTTAACCTTCATCATACATTTTAAACTTTCGTAATTCTAAGTTTTTCGCACAAAAATATTATATTTATGACAGAACATTCGCAGCCCACCTGAAGGACCATCGCCGGCCTATAATGGGCCGCGGCTCATCGGTTAAAAAAAGCTGTTTTAAAGTAGATCATATTTTGCAGCTGACGCAAAACTAGTCTGTGGTCTAGCAGTTTCACACCTCATACGTCTTGAATCAGGATAGAGAGCAAAATTGTGACATAATCGGAGACTGATTTTATTAGTACGATACCGCAGCAATAAACTATAGACCTATAACGATATTTAAAATTGCATTTTAGCATGTTCACGAAATACGGCAAGAGCTCACTTGCCACTTTCAATGTTGTCGCGTGCCACATTTGGCACGCGTGCCACGTTTTGGACACCCCTGCATTAGAACAACCAAGGGCTTGGTATTTAGCCTAGCCATCATCAACAGGTGATTAAACCGACAATAGAATTACCTGCACGAGCAAAGTTTCTTTCAACACAGTTTTGTGTTACAAGTTTGTCGTGTTTGTAATGCTTTCGTCACATCTGCTTTAGCCTCGCAAGCTAGCTGCTGCTTAAGGAACAATTTACATCGTAGCCTACGTATCGCGGTGAAATTAAGTTGGGCTACTGTTACACAGAGGGTGGGTTCACGGAGTTTGGTAATGGGGGCTGCTTCCTGAAAGTTGACCTTATTGTTTAACGTATGGGCCTAGTGTATTTTAGGAGCAAAAGTGAATTTATTATGTCCCCCTTTCCTGGAATAAATCAAGATTGCTTATTTCGGAGAATTTTTTCTGCCGATACCCTCTGGTGGGAAGTACATTTTGAAATGTAAGATTAGCCATAAAACTTAATACGCTAGTTAGCTTTTTTAAAATTTGTAGGGCGACAGTGGAAGCCCTGTGATTTGTCCCATGTCGCCAGGCTCTCCTTGTTCCCCTTATTTTGTGGCTGGAATCATCGTTGGTACACGGTATGACTGCTCCAGAACCATTGCTAGATGTCGAGGAAGATACTCTTTGTTGGCCAACGTTCATTTTAAGGGTGGAGAATGAGATGATGATGATGATTTTGTGATTTCTTGGCTGAAGCATTATGTAGGCCTACCTACCAAACCTAGTTCTTGCCCGTTAAGTTTTTGTTTAAGTCGTAATTAAAAGCACCGGTAACGAAATTTTGCGCCATCCCCAACATTTTGCAGTGTTTTCAACCCCACTGACTATCGACTTTTTAGTTGTTTTTGGACAAGTCGGCAGCGTGGCGCAGTGGTTCGGAGCGTCGTTTTTACGACGACCATGATCGCAAGGTTGATGGTTCACCTCCCAACCTAGTCTCGTTGTTGCGTCCTTGGATAAGATGCTTCACGATGATTATCTCTGCTTGGTGGAATCTGGCAAGCAGCAAATTAATAAAGTCAGAAGAAAATTCAAGCGGAAAACTTGGAAACAAAGGCAACTCCTATAAGCGAGTCTGGATTCGTCCTACGCATAGCGCCTCAGTCGCTTTTTCGTGATAGGAGGATAAAGATGAAGAAATCAAATCAATCAATCAATTTTTGATAGAAGGGTAGTTGTTTGATACAAAGATCAATTAGGCCTGCATGAGGCAAGTAGTCACTACAGCGGACCAAAAATTAAATTCGATGTTCTTTAGAACAATTCGTTTTATACATTAATGCCGTATTATTTTTGCACTTTTTGTTTTTCTTTACGCTTCTTGCCTGGATGTAAATAAAGAATGCTGGAAAAATGTGAAAACAGCAGCTTGCTGTTGATGTGACCTACCAGTTTGAAACAACGAAGAAAAGGTTCAAGTCAAGGGCGACAGCAGGGAGCTGGACCCCCTGGAAATCGACGTACCGGTACTCAAGCATGCATAGAAAAGAGATTTTAATAGGCAAATATTAAACTACCGGTACCCGTCTCCGGATTGAAAATGCTGTGCTTTCAAAAGCATTACTGGAATACTGCGGTTTCAAAGTTTTATAACTCTTGGATTCCATTATCTTGGAAGTGTAGAGTTTGTTTTTGCAATTGAGCATTTTTTCAGGGATAAAATAAGGTTTATTCACGAGAGATGAAGTATTGGTTGGTCACTGTTAATGATCATTTTGTTACTGCTGAAATAGAAAGAACTTGCTGCAAACTGAGTGGTATGTTATTGCAGTTTTACGATAGTTTAACGTGTAAGCTACGATTCGTCGATTAGTAGAGTTGGTAGCCAGTCTCAGGTCTATTTAGGAAGCCTTATACATCTTGGTTCAGGTTGAATATTCAAGAAAACGTAATCGCGTTAAACGCACTGGAATCCAGCAGTGGAGTTTTGTTGCTAAAATTTACCGCAAAGAAGTCGAAAATAAATCCATACCGTTGAACAGACACTGAACGAACTTAAGCAACGCAAAGCGAAGAAAATGCTGATGTTTTGAGGATCGTGACGCATCAAGTTTTTCGACAAACCCAACTGTACCATAAATTTCTTGAGAAAGGCAGCTTGTACCACTAAGGTACGCGATATAGTCGGCGCAATTCTTAGCCTAAAAATATAATTTAATGTCTGCGAAAACCCAACATTATGTACACAGCCGGCGCCAAGGGGGGCCTGACCCTCCAATCGACATGCTTGCCCCCCAATTAACAAGCTTACTCTTTTGAAGACAGCGTTTTTTGTGCTTAATTTCAAACTTTGGCCCCCCTTAGTCGATTGCTCTGCCGCCGGCTCTGACTATGTAGCCTATTCTTCAGGGAGAATAAGAGTCGGGAACGGGTGGCGGCAGGCACCAGGGTGGCCCTGTCAGTTTATTGGAAGACTAGCCAATATCAGCAAGAGCACACGAAACAAGCACATTTCGGACAACCTCGTGGATTTCGAAAATACTTTTCCGCTCGCACATCACGGTTCTCGGTAAGACTAAAAAACTAACAAATCGACTTTAAAAAGTGCTCCATAAAAGTGGAATACATTAACTGCTTGGCCTCAGCACTGGTTAGTGGTTAGGACTTTGAACCATACCAAAAATCTCAAAAATAATATCCATATCTAACCAGGTTAGCGCTCAGTATCAACGCTAGAGTGAAAGCTCTGAAGAGTTTGAGAAAAGCTAATATATAAATCAATCGTAACACAAAAAACAACAGTTCTTGCGTTAAAAAACCCTAGTAGAAGCGACAGTACGTAATATAACAGTGGTAACTAAAATTCGTTTATTTTTCAGCGGCAGAGCAATATGCAAACACAAAGACTGCAGTATTTCATATAATATGATACAACTGGTAAGAAAGATGATTAATTGATTATTATAACAGGCAAAGTAACTTGGGTGTTTCAACACTGAAATCTTACGCTCATATTAACAGGAAATCTTTTCATAATCTCAATAACCAAAGTCATTCTTACACCATTATAGTTAACTCATATCTAAAATTTTCGTTTAAAAACTGGTAATAATAATTAATTCTTTGCAACACTTTCTAAAAGTATATGCAATTATGCATTCTAGTCCATTTGTATCATTAGATCTTTTTCAATCGAAAACTGTTGATTAATATTCGAGCCCAGGTAGAGCTCATTTTTCAAAATCTAACACTAAATTCAAACACTTTCAATTTTCAATGCTATAAGTAACACTTTCACTAGTTTTAGTGTTTTTAAACTTCACTACTATTAGCCGCAGTTTATACTCCTGTAAATAGTTTTTTATTTTGACAAACTTCGTTTTATTTTTACAAAAACACTCAATAATTTCAATTACAAAATACTAAACTGAAATATCCCCCAAACTACATTTATTACAAATTATATCATATCAGTAAACGATCGTCCGAATTCAAAAACAAAAGCTAAATAAATTACAAACACACAGAGAAAAGAAAACTGCTGCAAATGAAGCCTTAACGCATAAAAAACGATATGTTTATATATCTAATCCCAGAGTTGCCAGCAGAGGCGGTGGTGTTGGAATGTATATTAAACAGAGCTTAATTTTTACTCCCTATGCCGAACTTTCAATCAAGCATGAAAAACTTTTCGAATCTCTATTTGTTACTATACATTTTGAAGGTAAAAGGCTGATATGTGGCACTGTTAATCCCAGCATGAGCTATGCCTCCTCGTAATGATAACTTGGGGCTAAGTGGCTTTTTCGATTCTATCAAACTAGTATTAGGTGAGCTAAATAAAACCAAAAGTAAATGTTTCCTGATGGGAGACCTTAACCTTAATTTATTAGACCTCTCTGATAAAAAGACTGAACAATTCACAGATATCATGTTTAATTACAACTTTTACCCCTTGATCAACAAACCTACTAGAATCACTGACTCGAGCTCTTCTGCCATTGATCATATATGGACAAATGTTTTAAATACTAGTATCAGAAGTGGTATAATTGCGCATTGTGGGGCTGATCACCTACCAGTCATACAAGTATCAATTCTTGGAAAAATTAAAACCAATCCGGTCCCTAATGTAAGGTGGTATGCTCTAAGTAACCTAAAAAAATTTAATGCTTCCTTAGAAAATGCTGACCTTTGCAATGTAAAAAATCAACATAATCCTGATGACTGTTTTAAGAATTTATATGATTTGCTAATTGAAATATTTCAGAAATTCATTCCCTTAAAAGAATCTTCTATAACAACCAAACATTCTGAGTGGTATGATCGTGAACTAAGACGCCTAATGCTCAAAAAAAAAAATAGATTGTATAAAAAATATCTTCTACGGTGTGACTTGACTTCTAAGAACCAATATCATAAGATAAGAAATAAGTATTTTCATCTTATCCAGTTAAAAAAATTAGAGTTTTATCAAAAAAAAATTCAAGAACTTCTATAATAATGTAAAGCAAACGAGGCAGTATATAAACAGTTTTCTTGGTAGAACGTCTTTAAACAGTGACACTTCATCCTTTTTTATCAGTGGGAAAAAAAACTTGTGACCTTTTACCAATAGCAAATGAGTTTAATGACTATTTCTCTAATATTGCTATTAATCTCGTAAACCACCTTCCTAAACCATCTATACCCTTTTAAGAATATCTAGCACCAGCCAATCCTTTTTCCATTTTCTTTTATCCCACCTCCCCCTATGAAGTAAAGAAGATTATTAACAAAACATCCCCGAAGCATAGCTCGTGCTGGGATAAAATACCACCTGTTGTATTAAAGTATTTGCCTGATAATATCATTAACGCTTTGACGTATATCTTTAATCTGCCCCTTTGTCAGGGTAAATTTGTCACCGCTTTCAGACACGCTAAAGTAGTGCCAATTCACAAAAAGAGTGATGTTCAGAATTTAAACAATTATAGGCCTATTAGTTTGCTGTCAAGCTTTTCAAAGATTCTCGAAAAAATCATTTACAGGAGGCTATATTCATTCTTTGATCGCTTCAACTTGTTTTCTAATTCCCAGTTTGGGTTCAGAAGAGGTCACTCTACTTCCCATGCTAATTGTCTGCTTGCTGACAAAGTCGCTGCAGCATTCGAAAAAAAGCTTTGTACTCTCGGAATTTTTCTTGACCTCTCAAAAGCTTTTGATACTATTAACCATAAAATTCTCTTGCATAAACTTAATCATTATGGCGTTAGAGGCACAGCCATAAACTGGTTTATGAGTTACCTGACTGGACGCACTCAACAGGTTTGTTACAACGGTGTTGCTTCTTCCAATATTAATGAGATAAATTTATCGGTGCCTCAAGGTTTGATTCTTGGCCCTTTATTATTTATTATTTACGTCAATGACTTCCCTAATTGCTTGAAACACGGAACTAGTTTGTCGTTTGCGGATGATACAAGTATTTTTATCAGTGGCAAAACGACCCGAACGCTTTTCGATAAAGGGAACGACGAACTCTGTAATATCGATAATTGGCTGGTCGCCAACAAGCTCTTCCTAAATGCAAACAAAACAAAGTGTGTATATTTCAAGACTGCTAACTCCAAGACTCCCCCCAGTGATCTAAATTTAGTACTAAGAAACATTCCAATTGAAAGAGTGTCGTCAGTGCGAGTGTTAGAAACCAATGTTCCCTCTAATTTTTTGTAGTCTGTGTGCGCAGAAACTTCGGGAGTGCGCACTTTTTTTAGAAAGGACTGACGTTTGTGCAACAACCCATGAATAAATTGATTATGGCAGCTATCGAAAACAAGTAGCGCAACTTCTCCTGGTTATGTTACTGCTGGTACATTTTTCGCTCACGGTACCAGAGGCGTCGTGCAGCCAAAAAATTTGGAGGGGCCCGAGCAATAACTTAAACAAATACTAATCACAACCTTTGTAAAAGCCGTATTTAGCATTGAGTAACATTACGAAAAAAAAAGTTAGGATAAGATACCAAAATATGCCGCAATACCCCAAATTTTGAATAATAAATCGAAATTTATTTTGATACCTCCAACCGCTCCTTAATTATGGACATTATGCGCAATCAGTGTGGCCACACGATTTTACAAAGGAGGAGGACATCGCTGGGGGCGAAGTCATAGCCGCCGGTGGCAAGAGGGGTCTGGGGGCGGAGTCCCCAGCCGCCAACGGATTTTTACGGTTTTCACATAAAAAAAACTGTCTTATCGAAAAAGGACATTTCGGTACTTGCAGTGAGTACAGACACTATTAGGCATATAGTGTCCGACAATGCAAAAATATTTTAGTAGTTCATGTCTAAAAGCAGAAGCTGGGCTAAAATAAATGAAAGTAGGCTGCAATCATTATTAGTTTTGACGCATGTGATGGAATGACGTGTATAGGTGTGTTCTAGGCTATGATCTTTAACAACGCATGCAAAATGTTTTCTAAATTCTGACTACAGATCAAGAACCTGACTTTACTCCTGAGTCGAAGCGATTGATTGAAGCAAAAATTAAAAAAGAAAGGCTCAGTTGCTAAGCGCACGCTATCGGTGCGGGAGGTCTGGGGTTCGGTTCCCGGGCCGGTCAAATCGACACAGTGTCGCCAACGACTCGCCACCGTTGCGACGTTTCTTCGGATCTGTGTTGCCCAGGCGCTAAGCCGAGGAAATGGGCCCCGCAACTTGTTACACGCTTCGGCGTAATACGGCGAGTAGAATGAAGATTTGATTTTGATGGAATTTATAGTATAAGAAAGCGGGGTATGGGGTTAGTATAAAGGATGAAAGCGAAATGGCACGGCTAAATTTTTCTATTTTTAATTTTCAATTTTTTAAATTATAAAAAGTAAATAAAAGTAACACACTATAAAAAGTTTGGGGGGCACCGCCCCCCTCCCCCCCGGGCCCCAATGACACGAAGCCACTGCACGATACATTTTGCGAAGAAATGCGTCCTTTTAGCAGGTTCAGGAGCAATTTTCCTCAACTTGCCAACCTAGAACATTGCTTCATCATGATACTGTGTGTCTGTGCGCAGTATATTCACGCGTGTGCGCAGTCTCTGAAAGCCGTGTGCGCGCGCACACGCGCACAGCTTAGAGGGAACACTGTTAGGAACAATAATTCATGAAAATTTATCTTGGAAGGAGCATATGCTAGCTGTTAAGAGTAAATTGCATGCTACCTTGGGTGCCATGATTCGAGTCAAACCTTATCTCAATAAACATTCTTTATTATCGATTTATCATTCTCTGGTAATAAGTCGTATGCGCTATTGTATAATTAACTGGAGCCATGGTAAGTCGACAATCCTAAATCAACTTCAGGGTATTTGTAATAAATTTATTCGACTGACTTTAGGAATAAGCCGTAATGAAGACGTCTTGCCACTGACGAAACAGCATAACTTACTAACAATTAATGATATATTTAAGTATGAAATGGCTGTACTTGTGTTTAGATTTCATAGCCGTTCTCTACCATCGGCTTTCGATCCTATTTTCCAATCCAAGTCTACTTCAATTACAACTCGAAGCCATAGTCGCGTAATCCCAATAAGCTGTCGTAGTACTGTCAGTCAGCAATCCATTAGATATATTGGTCCCAAAACATGGAATAATATCCCGCTACCTATTAGAGAATCTAAGACAATCGCCGCGTTTAAGAAAAAATTGAAACAGCACCTTTTGAATAGTTATTAGCTCTTCCTTAACCCTGCCTGCATAGGTTAAATTGTTCCGAACAGAAAACTGCTTTTTGCTATTTGTTCGGGTAACCTACGTCGAGCCCTGTGATTTCACCTAACTTCAACCCACCGTCGCTTTTGGACATTGTATTTAGCTATTTTAGGCCTAGATATGGTGAGATGGCAGGATCTATTGTATGCCAAATTGTACTCGGTTCTTCTTGCTATGCCTTCGGCTCCCTCTCAAACAGCATACCAGTTTTCTTTTTTTTCGTTGTTTATTAGCTCTTGCCATCTTGAGAGACCACCAGTTTCCTGAAACAGTCTTGCCCCCAGATTCGCAAACAACTTGATCTTGTCAATTTTATTACACAATCTCTGTACATACTCCTGCATGGGATGCATAGTCATAATGCATTGTTAAAATCTTAACAAAACTATTTCAATTACGAGATAAAGTCTTTTTTTTTTTCTTTTTCTAATTTGTGACAGTTGTCGTAAATCTGCGGTCAGGCTGGACAGGATTTCTTTAGGTAGGTTTCTTTGCCTGTCTGGCTTTTTGTGGTTACTCTATGGTCTCAACGGCGCTTGGTATGGGGTTAGGTTCTCTCTTTTCATTCTAGTTGCACTGTGACGACATTAAGTAACCTCGAAATGCCGTACACTGTTATGGTTCTTACCATTGCACTATATCATAGCGGTGTTGGAGCTGTGGTCTCTCCAGTGTCTTTTTATATCTCGCCGTCATTTGTTTGCTTTTTGTTCTCTTTTACCCTTTTTTAGATTAATCGGGTGTTGCGACCATGCCTACTAATCCCCTCATCTTCATGTTTCACTCTCGCTAGCATGTTACAACGTTGATCGTTTTGTCGCTTCTTCCCTTTTCTGTGTCCGTTTGTATTTGAAATCCTATATTGCTGTGTTAATTTATTTTCACGGTGCAGAAATAAAAGACACTACTACTACTAAATTTAATGCGGCTATGTTGTAGGCTCGGTGGCCGAATAGATAAGAAGGTCAATTTGCGATCACGAAGTTCCGAGTTCGAACCTGAAGAGTGTTCATACCGCAAAACTGTCGGAAGATTGCTTTTTACAGCATTTTTATAATTAGTCTTTCTGGCTTACCATAAAGATCTATATAGGCTAGATTTTTTTACTATGACATGAAGAAATTAGTTATGATGTAGAAAAAACTGTTAGTTAGTTGGTTATTACTAGTCTACCAAAATGGTTCATTTTTGTATGGCACCTGGTTGTAACTCGGTGTTATTTCTATCTTTGCGCATTACTAGAATTTAGCAGCTGCCCCTCAGTGACGTCAAAATCTCTCTTGAGCCACCTACCACTATTTTTTAAAATTGCAATTATTGCCTGAGCGAAATCTGTTCGTGAGAGTAAAGTTGGGAAAATGTTTTTGCGACATAACGCTTTTTTTAACTTTTTATTTGTTGCCACCGAACCTCCATAACGTGACGTCATTAGGAACATTACGTATGGTTTGTATTGATAGCAATTTGCCCCATGATTGCCACATGCATCCTGTCCACATGTCCAATTCTCGTGGCCTTTGGGTCCGCGGCTTTTGGTGTAGTTGTTGCATCACAATCAATTATCTGATGTCACAATTAAAAAAGTGATTATTGTGTGGAAACATTCATAATGATGCTGACACTGGAACTAAGAACGGCGGGCCTACGAATATTGGGCATGTGGACAGAGTAATGGTGATGCTGCAACAAGGATCACTCCTTTTGTTATTGCAACTGTTCAATTTCATCATGATGAGGAACAACATAATCTTGAATCATATCATTTCAGCTATGGCTGATGGTCTCGTAGCTTGCTTTCCTATTATCAATCTTCATTTTCAAACTCATGATGCCCATTTAGGACAAAATATATTTTTTTAACAACTTTTATTGAAGTCAAAATGACTCAGCCATTTTTAACAATCATGAATAACCAATTAAAAAGCGCATGGAGTTGGTCGTGTGGTTGGTGCGGCGCTGGCTTCGAGGGTTCGATGCGCAACTATAATCATTTATAATGATGCGCGTACTTCTCAGCATAAAACCTAATCTGCAATTATGTGGTTTGGAAAAAAATAACCAATTAAAAGTTACGGAACTGGATTTAAATGAATGTTCTAAAAAGTAACGCAAAAATAAATTGCGAAGAATTATTGAAATCACGAAGCAGTCCCTGGTTGTGCTGTAAAACCCGTGGCGCGACGGCAGCAACGCTGTTGCAGGACTTTGCTCCCATGGATGTTGTCTTACAGTAAGATGAAAGTAGGCCTAAATATGTTGCTTTTTTTTGGAAATAGGCTACATTTGCAGGTTCTCAGTCATCCACATACTTTAATAGTTGTTAATGATAATAAATTAATAGTCTTCACAGTCATTGACGAAAAAGAATAATAATTTAATTGAATGTTTTAAAAAAGTAGCGCAAAAATATATTGCTAAGCATTATTGTAATCACGAGCATTATAGTAATTTCTTTGCAGTTGTTACAAACTTTAGAATTCTAGAATATAGTGATGCAAATGTACCGCACAACCAGATTGAATTGACAGTTTCTTTGCAGTACCGTAGTTGGTTGATGGTCGAAAGCTTTTTCGTTTTGGCTTAAAGCATTTAATAAAAACTTGCTGGGGTTTCGTCATAAGGCGTTTTGTTAAGTCGTTTTTGTTCATTAGCCAATCAAATTTATTTTGTTGATGTTGAAAAATTAAAGTCGCAGAATAGATATTATTTGACAACCTTTTCAATCATAAAAGCCAAATTGAAACTCAGGTGAAAAGCGAAATGAGATTGAGTTATTTTTATCGCCACACTATGTATAGCTGTGTAGTATATATGGTGTAATTTTTAATCTATTCCTGCTGGGTTAACGAGACTTGGGCTACGTTAGGTGTAGTGTAAAAACAAAACAATAAAAATAAAATGTAAGGTAGAGTAGGCCAATGCGAAAACAATTCAAAAAAGCGCGTAACAATAAAATATAATAAGAATTGTTACAATCCTTTTCACTGCAGTTGGATGAGGGTATAACCCCAGTAATTTTTAAAAGATAATTTTTGGGTTGCTTGTTCTTCAATGTCACTGCACAGTTTAAATAATAATGAGGTAAGCGATAGCATTCGGGCTATTTTACATTTTATTATGACATTGTTTATTTGCTTTTTGTGAGGTAAAACTTTTGTCGCAAAATTAAAGGCTAACGGTTTTAAAAATCAAATTATTTAATTCTTAGCATTCGCAGCAGCTATCAGACTAGAGCCGAACAGGAGAGAGTGCTTGAGAGGAAGGATTTGTCTAATCAACTTAGTAAGTTCGTAGCCCTGGATGATTGTTAGGACTACGAAAGCCCACAAATTTCAAATATGTTTCATGAATGAAAGTAGGATATGGAAGAATAATTGCAATGAAGCACAATGATTTCTTTCTTTAAAAAAATAGTGGTCTAAATTAATGGTTAGCCTTATAAGTATTGAAAAAAAGGAGTTTCCGTAGTGGCGTAGTTGATGCTTTTACCTAGGCCCCATCAAACGAAGCCACAACCAGGGCCTATGCTTGTTTTTTGGTGCTTGGCGAACATTCTAGACTACCCAGTTTATAATACATGAACTTAAAAAAGAAGCTGGAAATAAGCTGGCAAAGTTGCACTTCAATGTGGGCTGTACCAGAGTTGGAAACCGGTCGGGTCGACCGGCCGGTCGGGTCGCCACTCACCAGTCGGGTCGAGGTTCTACGACCGGCCGGTCAAAAATCCGGTCAAATTCTCCTTTCTCGCAACTAAAATATACCTAAACACCAACCGAAATATTCATACCAATTTAATATCTCATTTCTACAGTAAATAGTTTATGAAAAACGGCATCAACAAATCACAGCATCTGAAACAAAAGTTTGTTGTCTGTTTACTTTCATTCAAATACTCTTTTCATGAGATGAAATTTTACGTAACCAGTGCATCTAGTGACAAAGTTAGTGTAAATTACGGTTTGTCATTAGGTTTATTGAACACTGAACATAAACCTTCAGTAAAAATAACGGTCGACCGGGCCGGTCAGTGACCGGTCAACCGGGGTAGATTTTGAAATTTACCGGTCGGGTCGGGTCGAGAAAATCCTGACCGGTTCCATCTCTGGGCTGTACAAGCCTACGCACCAGTGTGCGAAGTAGAGAGGGTGGGGGAACATGTCCCCCCCATTAACAATGGCCGTCTCCCCCAGCAAAGAAAAAAAATTGTTCTGGGGGGGATGCCAAAACGTCCGCCCCAGTGATAAGTACCGTAAGAAGTTGAATGTTTTTTATACTTGTAGCTTGTGGGTACGGACTGCGGCGATACTTTCCAGCATGTCTTGTAGCCATTATGGTTTCCTTCGCAAACTAATCAAAAGCAACCTTTTCAGTACGCCTATTACAGAACAGTTTATTTTCCATCAGCACTACTACACCTCAGCAGTTTTTTATAATCGTTGGTGAAAGCACTATGAATATTATGTTAAAGCAGTGGTTCCTAACTTTTTTCAGATCATATTTGAGATTGAGAGTATGAATTAAGAAAATGCTATAACTTAAGCCTACCTTCCGGGGCTCTGTCCCGGACCCCGCTGGGGTAGCTTACTGCTCTCCCCCAAACCCTTTGCTTTATTTATAAAACAAAAACCTGCCTAAAACAAAGCTAATGAAGTTTTCGAAATTCTATCGTTGATAATTTTTGTTCACGATGCTGGTGGTATGCAAACACGCAGCACGCCCTCCTCCACTGTTTTAATTTGGTTATTGACCAATGACATCGTCCTAGGAGCGTATTTAAAGGGGTCATTGCGCCATGTCACCCCCCTTTTGACTTGCCTTTTAGTAAAAAAGAACAAATGGTGCTAAGTGACTGAAATAAGCCTGACACTTTTAACGGCTTTTGTAACTTATGGCTAGGGGCGGATGTAGGGGGTGGTATAAGGGTATTCACCTTACCAGCCTTTTTCAACTATATTTTTGATAAATACAATTTTTCCATAATTTCGAACCTCTTTGATAACAATAAGCTTTACGCCTCAAGCACGCACAATTGAAAATGTGCGAAAAAACTGCAAAAAAAAATCATTTTTGGAGAAGTACTCAGAATTAGGGTCAAAAAATTTAAATAAACTTTGCTTGAAAAATGTTCAAAAAGCACCAAAATAGCCATTACAGCATGTAATATTTCAAAAATTTCCCGGGGGAGCATTTCTCCGGACGCCCCTGAAGCCTTTGCTGTTTTTCAATCTGCTACAATGAGCTCTGCTGAAGAAAATAATGAAAACAACTAAAGAGCAGTGTCCTTCCTGGCCTACCGGACGGGAAGTCATGACGACTTCCTCTTGTTGGGTCAGAGGCTATAACAGCAGTCCATCACCAACAGTGCAAAGCACTCCAGTAAAAAAAGTCGTCATGACTTCCCGTCCGGTAGGCCAGGAAGGACACTGCTCTTTAGTTGTTTGCTCTTCACCCTGGCCACGTAAAGAGTTTGACTGGAATGGTGACGTAGCCACACGAGTGGATATGCGTACCACAAAGGTTAAATTCTTTAAGAAATATTTATCCGAAGGGATGAGTGATCCTGGCAAGATCATTCGTCCTGGAAGATGAATGTTTCTTACCTGAGGGCGGCTGATGAAGGCTAATAGCCAGAAACAGCGCTGTCTCGCTCTACGGTACGAAAATAATGAAATTGCGTCCCTCTCCTTTTAAAATTTCTTGCTACGCTACTGCATTGCCCCATGAACAATAAACACCATTTTTGCAACATTGTCTTGTTATTTGGGTTCAGAATTCAAGCAAAATTGTAGACAAAAACATCCTTCCCATTAAAAATTTTCTACTCTGCACGCTGCTACGCACTCTTGATATGGCTTCAATTTAAGAAGCGGCTACAAATGAGTGATTTGCCTTGCGAAAACAAGTGTTCACTTCTATTGTAAGTAGAATTATTTTTTATATATAAAAGTTCAAACTATAAGCTATATGGTAGCTAAGTCAATCACGAAATCCTCGAACATTTCAGGGATTATTGATATTTTTTACAAAGGTTGCATCCCTTAGGTCTTAGGAAGATCGTGATTTGTTTGAAGATTCTCTGACATCCATAGTAATTTCTATGAGGGCTGCGAACTCGCAACATTTTTAATCAAGATCACTGAAATTAATGGTGAGCCGAGTTCAATTTCCGCATTATTCATTTCGCGAGCTCGAGTTCAGTGACTTATAACGAGTTTATGCGGTTCAAGTAGTTTTTACTGAGTCGAGACTAAGTTCAAGCAAGTTTTGTCAAGTTCATTAGACAAGTTCAAAACTTAATTAATTTTTTCGAGATCAAATTCCAGTTTAAGTTCGGCGGAAAGAGACTGAGTTCAGCGAGTTGGAGTTTATATCCACGATTTCTATCCGACGATCAGTTTATTGATAAAGTGATGTCGTTTCTTGAAAATATAATATTTCCCCAGCAACCACTTGTGCTAAAAATATCGGTTATGCTACCACCTGTCCTGTCACTCTATCTTATGTATGACGAATGCACTATGCATCATCATCATCTGCATCACCAATGACGTTTATTTTCTAGGTTTTTTGTTAAACACTTGGGCGCAAAGGCAAAAGCAAATAACTTACTTGAGCGTTTGCAAAATTATCATTTGATTACCTTAAAATTATTGCCATATTCTTTTATCATTCAGGAAATGGCATCTTACAGCGTTTTTGACATTTGTTGGTTTGCAGTGACAAGCATTAGCTCTGTGCCGACTTCACTTGAGATTATAACAAGCAGCGTTTTTAATAAAACCAAAGCAGAGTAAAACTGCAACTCAAAAAGTTGATCTTGAAAAACACAAAGCAAACAAAAACGATTTAAAAAAAGGTGTATTTTCTCTACCCTTCGACAAGAAATGAAATGTTGTGTGGTTTTATGGCGCTTTATAACTTCTAAGGTCCTTTAGCGCCAGGACTGAATTTTGTCAAGAATTCACTGACGTATTTTTATTCTTTGTTTATTTCATCCTCTGCGCTACGCTTAATTGCTGAGCTTTCAGCAAGTGTAACAGCAGATACCAGTTTTAAAGTCTTTGGTTTGACCCGACTGAGAATAGAACCCAGCCTACCAGCTTCCAAGGGGAACGATCTTAATCACTAGGCCATGGCGCTGGTCCTTCGACAAGAAGTGATCTCGAAAACGACCAGGCATTACATTTCGGCACTGCCACGTCAAAAAATGCATTCAGGCAAAACGAATAAAAAAAAGTAATAATAAATAAAGGGAGCGTTTCTAACATCCTTCATTTTCAGTAAGTTCCTTCTGACTGACAAGATCTCTTTTAATTATGACTCCATTGCAGCCAATATCACGCATATCCTCCACGCATCTGTCGCCCACTTTCCCAGTAACAACCGGCGTTTTTTTCGTCATCTCAGCACCCATGCAAGCTCCAATTAAAACGTTGATCTTTTCTCCTGACTTTAACTCTGACAGATCATCATCCTCCGTTAACCTGACTGGGGGCAATTCCTTCCTGACACGCATTGCGCATCCCACTCGTAGTGGAGACCTTGATGCTTTACCTCCAGTGAATCCAGAGCGCGAAATCTGTTGATTACCTAACGTAGAACGGCAGTCTCTAGCTCCATGTCCAAAAGCTCCGCATCTGTTGCAGAAAAGTTTTCTTCCTTGTTGTCCATCTCTGCGATGTCCCTCTGGCAACCTAGATACGCATTCGGCAGCTCGGTGCCGTTCGCCCCCGCAACGGGAACAACGCACTACCGCACCAAAACTTTCTGGACTCTTTCCTCTTCCAAATCTCCTCATTTCTCCTCGTCTCACCATCACGTCTTTGCTTGAAAGTTTTTTGCCATGAACCATTGGGTACTTCTTCACCAGTATCACCAATTCATCCAATGTTTTTGGACTTCTCTCATTCAAATACACAAACAAACCTTTGGAGCAGGCATTAGTAAACTGCTCGCGCACCATCAACTCTACCGCACCATCAAACAACTTTTCCACTTTTAACAGCTCCACCCACTTGGTGAAGTAATTCTTTAGTCGCACCATAAATTGACCAGGACTCTCCTAACCTTCGGGCTTTGCTTCACGAAATCTCTTGCGGTATCCAAATTTCGTAAAATCATAGCGTTTCAACAAAACCAATTTAAGACGATCGTAACTCCTATCTTTTTTCTGATATTTATTTCGAAGTACTATAGATACTTTATCATTGATAATTTGGTTTCGCTATAATATTGTCATGATAACAAGAATTACGCATACCGGCAGCGTTAATTGTTTGCTGAACCTTGTTCTTTGCCGTTATGTTTATGAAGCAATGAAGCAATTTTATTAGCAAGGAAAAGTGCTTTCAAATCTGTTGAAAACAGTAATGGCCTTTTGAAATGCGAACTTTGGGGCGACTAAAGTTAAATGTAACTGTTTGGAAATTATCAGCATTGTCCCAGGATTTAGCGCATTAAATGACGTTTGCACCAAAGAGCGCAACCGCATCTGCACCAAAACTTGCTTTACTACTATGTTTATCAATGTGAATAATTAATCCGACGCTTTACGGGATCGGCTTTAGAAAATATGTGCACGAATTAACGGCTGAAGAAGCATTTTTTTATTTTCTTATTTAGTTGCATATTTATCCTCCTATCACGAGAAAGCGATCAATGCGCTATACGAGCTCGCTTAGGAGTTGCCAACCATCTGTCTACCACATCAAGATGGGGGAATCCCGCTAAGTGCCTTTCCCAACGGCACAACAAGTGAACTTGCCGGCTTGTTCTCCACACTGTCCCTTTAACGCTGAACGTCAAGCAGGGAAGCAGCTGCGAATACCAATTTCAAAGTCATTGGTTTGACCCGACTCGGAATCAAACCCCAAGTCTACAGCTCAAAAGACAGACGCTCTATTCCACTCGGCCATCTGAGCTGTTAAAAGCACTGCTCAACTTCATCGCAAGATCCAAGAAATTGCCATCTACTGTAAGTCAGCGCTTCTCAAACTATGGGTCGCGACCCCAAATGGGGTCGCGTAATAAAATTTTGGGTTCGCGAAACATTAGGCATACTATAACAAAGTTGTTACATGGCAAAGATGTTTGAGATATCGAATAACAAAAAATAACCCATCACAGCAAGTGGTGCATTTTTAAGATTTGCGTACTTTCTGGCTTAAAGAATGTCCAGGACGGCATTCATAGAAGGGGTTGCAAGAACAGCAGCCACTTCAATTCGCATCCTATGGATTATTACCGGTCCGTTGCTCTACCAACCGAACATTATAATCACTCATATAGCAGAACAAGTGATACATTGACTATAACAGTGGTTCTCAAGCAGTGGGCCATGGTGGGCCATGGAAACATTTTGAGGTGGGCCACAGAACTTTTCAATAATATGCTAGATATATTGAAAAATTCTGCTTCATTTGTGTCTCTATGGTTAAGTTTACACTGTTGTGTTTGTTCAGTAGTTTTGACGGTAGTAACAATGAATGACGCTGCTGTTTTTCTTCTGCTACAGAGAGATAATTTTCATTTCAATTATTCAATTAATAGTGTGTAGTTTCGTGGAAAGATTATGAAACTAATTTAGGCGAATGTCATAATTGAACTTACTTCTCGTTGTGTTGGTGGCGTGATGCAATCAATGCCTTGTTCACGCACCGGCTTTGCTATTTTCGTCATCTGGACCTGGGCTGGGTTCGATGCAACGTGTGTGTCTCCTATTGATTGGTTTGAAACTGTTATGCCGCTAGTCACCGCTTTTGGCTAGCAGATAATCATTTTGTTTCCACAGTTTGTAATTTTATTGCAATTTTAAGAAACGCCCTAAAAATGTGTTGCGCAACTGTTCACGTGATTTGTTTTCTTGTGGCACATAGCACTTTTAATCCTTAGATTCGTTTTTGTTCAGTTGTGGTTCGGACCAATTTTAACTTATTATTTTATGTCGCCATTTTATCGAGAGAAGAAATCTCAGTTTTATTACAGGCAAAGCCTGCAGTTGGCAAATAATTTTATTCAATGTTATTGACCCTTTGTTTCGTGAAACTGCTTTGTTTTGGATTCAAGTTTGGCCTTGTCAGAAAGATTCAAGAATAAATTCAAGATATTTTAAGTTTGGTGGAAACATTAGATGCTTTGCTAGTAAGGCCTTGGAATTCCTCCGGGCTCTTATTTTGCGGTCGGTTACGCAACATGCCTTTTATCGCGTCATGTGTGGACTTAGATTTTAAGCGGCTACAACTACAGTGTGGTTTTCAAAGCAAGCCACTTGGGTCCCAAAGGTGGAATTTGCAAGTTGAAAGGATAAACAGGGGCGGATTCAGGGGGATGTGGGGGATGCATCCCCTCCCACCAGCCATTTTCCACAATGCTTTGGATGAATAAAAATTTGCCTTAATTTTGAACCTCTTCATAAAAATATGCCTGAGTTGCCTTAAGCAAGCATAATCGAAACTGGGCGAAAATGCATCATATTTGGTAAAGTACCGGTACTCAAAATCACGGGCCAAAACTATAAACAAAATTTGCCTGAAAATTGCTGAAAAAGCACTGAAATGGCCATTACAGTATGCAAATTTTCAAAAATTTTCAGGGGAGCATACCCCCGGACACTCCTAGAGTCGTTTTTGATACATAAACAGCTTAACTCAGCTCTGCTAGAAAAAAACTATGCTTGAAACAGTGACGAAATTTGATTCCCCCTCTTTGAAAAAATTTCTAAATACGCCCGTGATATGAAACATTTTAAAAAGGCTTATTTACGCCCGTTTCCGGTACTAAACGGCTAAACGTCTTTGTATTTAGCTAACATTCAACCTAATTCAAAATTACATCCCCCCCCACCAATACTTTCTGGATCCGCTCCTGGGGATGAATACTCGTTTAGGAAGGATAAAAAGTTAATGGGCCACACAACTTTTGTGCAACGAAAAATGGGCCACAAAAGAAAAAAGGTTGAGAACCACTGGACTAGAACAAAAATCTCGTCAGCTTTGCTACGCTCAGCCAATCCAGGCTAAACTCATTCCAGACTGTAAAAACTTTTTTTGCATTGCTTTACCTAGACATCTCGACTTCATTTCTTCTAGAGGGAACAACCTAGAAAAGAAATGAAGTCGAGATGTCTAGATAAAGCAATGCAAAAAAAGAGTCTTTACAGTCTGGAATGAGTTTAGCAAGGATTGGCTGTGCGTAGCAAGGCTGACGAGACTTTTGTTATATAGTCGAAACATTTATTTGTCCCTAGCAAAGTGATGCATTGTTACGCCATCATTGCTGTAACGAGCAGCTGACCAAAAGTGTCTTTATTGCTTGTGCGATTCTGAGGAATTACTGAAAGAACCTTTTTATTGTGTCACTCTGGAAGCCTAGGTTTAAGCTAAGTTCTCTGAGGGCATAGAGCAGTTTTAGACTGAAGTTCAAAGCAGTTAAACCAATGAATTCATTATGGACTAGTGGTTAGGTGTAGATTCATGTGGCAGCGTTGAAAGCACGCAGAAAAAAATAATAAATGAAAAAGAAACCACGATGACGCATTTTTGCGATATGGATTTACAAGCAGTTATGATAATGAAGAAAAACCACAAATTTTCACAATAGATTTTTTTTGCAAAAATGCCTTTTATAGACCGAAACTTAATTTTTAAACAAATTTTTTTTAAAGAAATTGTTAAGGTTTGGGTTTCGCAGATATCCCCCCTCAAAAGGAAGTAACCCACATCAGAAAAAATATTTTTTCTGTCAAAAAGAAGTAACCAACATACTTCCAATATCGTAGGAACTTTTGAGCTGATTCGCTGAAATTTTTTCTGACAAATAGAAGTAAGCGCTTTGCTTCTTTATTTGCAGAAAAATGTTCGCGGCTAAACAGAGATATTCTTTCTATGATCCAACGTTAACCGGGGCTGCAGTCAGCCTTCACAGTGTGTGGGGACTGAAAAATCAAATTAAATTCTTTTTGATTTTTATTGCTTTTCAAACCTTTTACGCGGAGTGATTGACGCTGACTATTTGTGGCTTATGCTTTTAAAGGAAAACGCTGCGAAGTTTACCTGCTAGCTCTAGAAAGAAGAAAATCTACAAACATTCTAAATGCTTCTTCTTTTAATTTTCAGTTTATCCCTGAAAAAAATCCGATAAGCCCGTTTATGTTCTAACTTTACAGTAGTTTACCCCAGCAGAGTAATCTTACTTAGTGTAATTGGCTTTCAGACTACCGGCCGTTAGCTCAGTTGCTTAGCGCACTGATCCATCAGTGCGGGAAGTCTGGGGTTTGATTACCGGGCCGGTTAAATCGGCAAAGTGTTGCCAACGGCTCGCCGCCGCTGCGATGTTTCTTCGGAGTTGTGTAGCCTACATGCGCTACTCCGCGGAGAAATGCCGCGAATATAATGAAGATTTGGTTTTAATATTGTTTTGTATTTGGCTCTCAGACTATCATATTTGAGCGATAGATCTTTGCATCTATTGTCTCACAATAATGGCTGCGATTGCTCATAACCAGCGGTTGTGTTTTCATGATGCGAATTTCGTTAACTGCGTTTATGTTCAGTTGCACAACACTCAAACATCAGTCTGTCTGATCGTGAAAATTGAAACCCTATCTGCTTTTATTATTAGGATGCGAATCTAAACTTAACATCGATTAAAGCAGAAAAAAACTATTGGTTTTATATGTCGTCATTATTTCGGCATATATAATTCTGGAGGGGGGGCTACAGTCCCGATCCTAAGCCGATCTGGCCGCGCCGACATCGACGGGTTATTTGTTTGCTCGCCTTCGCATCGAGACTTCGTATTCACCAGGGCCGGCGGAACTGCCCCCCCGAACCCCTCGGTCGGGAGGGGGCGAGGCTGATCAGGGGATCCGCCCTGAACACCGCGGCGTTTTTTTTACTTGGAAATGATTTTAATACGTGTTACGACGCAACGTTATTTTGTTTGTGTGCGTGAGTGTAGAAAGATGCTGACGGGGGGGAGGGGTTAAAGAGTGTTGGACTCCAATTGTGCCGCTCTTGTTTGAAATTTAGGCTACTGTAGGCAAAATCGCTCGTAGGTAAACGATTTTTTTGATCTGTTGAATGAACGAAAGCATAATTTTCTTCTGTCAAAATTACACATTTTATGAAACACAAGTTATAACAACAATATTAACTTCCTATTTGATGCGACTTGCTTCGAACAAGGTCGTACATGGTAAGATTGGCAGGTGTTTAAAAGATTGTACGTTTAACATGGTTTTTACACAAAAGTATATAAGGGGTGTGCGACTCCGCAAGCAAAATGGATCAAAATTGGTTCGTCAAACGGATCGCTAAAAGTTCAAATTTATGACATATTATAACTTCAAGTAAGGCCTACTTAAACTTCAATTGTTCTTTTAAGTACCGGTTATTGCCTAATGGATTGATGATTTTCGTGGATACTTTAATTCTTCTGCTTTTTCCCATGTCATGTCACACTGTGCTGGGCCGTTTGTCATTAATTTTGATTTATTATTGTGACGTTTAATAGCGCACAAAAAACAGCCAGTAGTTAAAGTGTTAAAACGATTTTAGGTAAAACATTTGCTGGTAGTCCGGTAAACGCTTGATCTGTGGAAGCAAAGAGTGTTCTTAAGAATTAGAATTTAATAAAAATGAGTACTCTTCACGCACCAGTTATACGCAGGGATTCCATACCGTCCTTATTTCAAAGATTTGTCCTTATTTTGAGAGTAAAAATATTATTGTCATTATTTTTAAGAGATGTCCTTATTTTTGGCTCGCGGTTTTTATTTTGTCTTGCTTGACTTCATAAACCAAGCTTTGTGTTATTTGTCTTGCCTTACGTTACCGTCAAAGCTTTATTGTGACATCATAAAAGCAACACAATCTTTTTGGAACACTAAGAAGCAAGGCATTGATAGGCATTGTTGCCAACTAGCTACTTAGTAAGTAGATCTAGATACTTATTTAGTCCCCTTAGATACCAATTTTATCGTCTAGATCCTAGCTACTAGTCTAGATACTTCTGTAACAATCCAGTTTGTTTATTGTTTTATCCCTTCGCGGAAGAATGCCATAAATTATCGCTTTAATTTTGTGAGCCGCTCTTCCGAGTGTTCAGCTCAGCACCGGTGCTTTTAATGGCCTAAATTTTACGCTGAACTGAGTGAGCAACACAATACCTGGATTAACTGCGGTACGTAATGCACAAGTTAGTTTTCCTTTTGTGCATAAAATTCAATCATAATATTGAAATTCTGCGAGTAGCCTGCCTGTAGTTCAGTTATTGTAGGCTATTTATAAGCTGAGTTAATCTTAACAATTTTTTTAGGGCTATGTTCTAAAAAGCTGATAAAGTGAAGAGAGCATTTTCTAATTCTAAATAGTTCAGAACTTCTGTTACAATCTATTAAGTGTTTTAGGCTTCGCCTCTACACAGTGCACAATACACATTCGTCTTGTAGACTTTTGGAATATTGTGGTGTTTTCTGTTTTGTTGAAAAACTTTGATTGAGCACATGTGCAGTTAATTTTTTTGATTGTTTTGTGTGAAGTTGCAGTGGAGTAAGCCTACAGTATTAAAAAGGATAGTGTGCTGTGCACAAGATTCACAGATGCTTCTGCTAATATAGGCTATATAGCCTACACTGTTAGTGCGTAAGTTTACCAGGAAGTTCATGAAACTGCTAAATTCTAAGTTCAGTCCATTTAAAACCATTATAGAGACAATTGCTGAAAACTGATCATATGACTTTAATTGTTGACTAGCAGATCCATGATATTTCTCTGTTGTGTTTATTTTCATTCATTTTTTGCTTGAATTTGTGGCTATGATCAGGGGCGTAGCCAGGGAGGGGGGGCAAAAGGGGCAATTGCAAAATATTTTCAGTGACCACTAGCCAACAAACAAAGATACTAATGCTATAACGTAAATCTACTAACAACGCAAGCAGGGGCGGATTAAGACCACTTTTTGACAAAACAACTACGCTAAAATGAGAATTTTTCTAGCAAAAACCCTAAAAATCAGTGGCGGCTGGGGGTAGAGCCCCCAGACCCCATTAGCCTCTGGCGGCAGGGAGCTTTGCCTCCACACCCTCGTTTAGGGCACCCCCTTTGCCGAATCCTGGATGCGCCATTTTGGGCTGGCTACGCCTTTGACTATGATGTGTTTAAAGGTGTTTCGATGTAACTGCGACTAAAATGTGTCTTCATTAGGCAGAATATTTCTCGAAAAACTGAATGTGTGCTATTATTAAATGTTGTACGAGTGCTATTATTACAGTAAATGCTATTATTAAATGCTCGTATATAAGTTACTTCATGTCAGACTCCGTAATATCGCTTGTTTTTTGTCGCATTAACGCACTTTTTGTAGTTAGATACTAATCTAGATACTTTTGTTGTTTAGATGTGGTTTAATCAAAAATCTAGCTACTTCCTAGATACTTTTGGTAAACAATCTAGATGCTTGAGTAAATTGATATGTGGCAACAATGTTGATAGGCATGAAGCATTGTTAGCACTTTAGGCTGTATAGGTTAGATGGGAAGGTGTTGTATCTTTAGCTCAATAATACCCAGGCAGTTTAATTATTTTTACAGTCGTCCTTATTTTGGGTTCCAGATCGATGGAATCCTTGGTTATACGTCAGAGAATCAGCTAGTTTTAGAAGCCAATTTAACTAAGTTTTTATGAGTTATGTTGCTGCCGCTACAACTTAGTAACATAGGTCTACTGACATTTCATCGATCTCCTATGATGGGCGCGAGACTAGCATCCCTAGCAACAATCTCAATAGTAAGCTCTTGCGTTAGTTGCGTACGAGATTTAGATCTCGACCGCACAGTCGATGTGTTTGCTGGGGAAAAGGCTCGCTGGAAAACATTTTGAAACCTGTGTTAAGTACATAGGTGGGCACAAATCGCTAATCCCCTATTCCGCTAATTAGCGAAGCTAGTTTTTTTTCTAGCGGATTAGCTGTTCAGCTAACGTCCAAAAACATTGGCGGACTGGTTATCGAAGCTAATTTTTTCAGCCAATCCGCAAGAATAAGAATAGTTGCTACCGCGGTAACGCGGTTTTAATAAAGAAAAGCCTTTCAGTTGCCATATGTTCTCGTTTTTTGTGCCAGAGAAATATCAACCGGTACTCTTCAAACTATATTTTTTAAATTCAAAAATAACATGCTTCCATCATCATTTAATAATTACTTTATAGATCCCAACAAAGTGCATAAACACAACACTAGACAAAAATCAATCGGCAGTTATTATCATCATTCTTTCAATAGCGAGTTTGGGAGGAAAAGATTACAGCACATCTGCTTACAGGAGTGGGAAACTACTCCTCTTGCTCAAAAAGAGTGCTCTTTTTCTAGATTTAAAAATAACTATAAAGCAGTTTTATTTGAGCAGTACTCCAAAAATCTTGTGCAACTTCATCAATTATCTTAATTGCCTGCTTATTTCAAGCACAGTGAAATTATCCAGTGAGTGTAACAACTAATTTTTAACTCATTTATTGTTAAGAAACGTTTTAGCTAAATTTGAATTATATTTGTAGGAAAATTGTCCGCCGAAAATTTCACTTGTTGGTACAGACGAATGTGTAAACTGGGTTACATTGTAAATATTGTTTTTTTTTGTGCCTGTGCTGCCATTTTTTATTTTATCATACTTAGCGGTTTTGCATGTAATCGGTCACTATACTACACTTCGTAGTTATGCCTGTAATCGGTGTCTAGTGTCAGATTTGCAGATCGGTGTCTAGTCTAGTCTACTGTCAGATTTAGGTCACCTATAGAACAATAACCTTTTCTTAATAACGAATAACTTCTACTTTTCGTTCACTTTGCTTTATTTATAAGTAGGCTAGTGGTCGGGAATAGGTTTATAGCCTAATGTTTCATTTTATGATTTGCATTATTTTTTTAATCCCAGCTATGGCAGTACTGTCTTGTAGTGTGTTCTTTCTCTTTAACGTTTTATGTCATGCTAAGTTTACGCCAATATGTTTACTGTAAGTATTGCTGTAGTAGGTGTAGCAGACTTAGATGACCCCTGTGCAAGGGGTTACTACGGTACGGTATGGAATTATTTTCCGTACTATATTTCTCTAAAAACATACCGTACCGTAATTTCGTACGTCGCAAAAATACCGTACGTAACAGTACGGTACGGAATTTTTTCCGTACCGTAATACCGTACCTTTCCGTACCACATTTTTTCAACCAATTTACGTAAAGAAAAATTCAGCAGGAAACTTTTTCCATTGCATTTTTTATTTAGTTAGTTGCATATTAATCCTCCTATTACGAGAAAGCAATCACTGCGTTATACAAGCTCGCTTAGGAGTTTGTATTTAGTTGCATATTCATCCCCGTATCACGAGAAAGCGATCAATGCGTTATACGAGCTCGAAACTGAATCAGAGCCAGAGTTGCCAGCTATCTGTTTACCACACCAAGATGGGGGAATTCTGCTAAGTGCCTTTCCCAACGGGACAAATAAACTTGCCGGCTTGTTCTTAACACTGTTCCTATGCTGAACGTCAAGCAGGGAAGCTGTGAATACCAATTTTAAAGTCATTGGTTTGACCCGACTCGGAATCAAACCCTAGTTTACAGCTTCCGAGGCGGACGCTCTTACCACTCGGCCATCTGAGCTGTAAAAGTCACGACAAAATCCAGATTTATCGTCCTTCTATTTTAGCTGTTGTACAAAACTTAGCTTTTATAGGCTACAAAATTGGCTCTCCTCCATACCGGTATCAGTAGGGTAAAAAGCGAAAACTTTTGGGGGGGACAGGGACGGTTTTATAGGCAATGATCGAGGGGACCCATTTTCGTTTGCCCGTAGGTAGTACCCTCTAAAAAGTTCTTCATCCGTCGAGGGGAGTGGGCAGGCCCGGCGCCAAGGAGGGGAGGCAGGGGAGGCCTGGTCCCCCCAATCCACATGCTTGGCCCTCCCAATTAACAAGCTTACTCTTCTGAAAGCAGCGGCTTTTGTGCTTAATTCCAAACTTTGCCCCCCCCTGATAAACGCTTGGCCCCCCTAAGTCGACAGCTCTGCCGCCTGCTGTGGGGGTGTTCCAGAGCCCCTCTTGGTTACATACCTGACAAAAACAAGAGTTTTAATACTTTAATGAATATATTAAACATAATATCGGTAGTCGAACATCAGAACAATAAATCAAAGAACAATATTAGCAGCAAATGCCCGGCTTACAGGCCTGCAAAAATATGAGGTTTCACCCTTCCACTAAAAAAGCTTTGTTTTCTGAAAAAAGGAAGGTTACGTAGGCTGTTAACTGATAACTAATTGTAGATTCGTATTTTGTTTTTTTGCTTCCTCCTTTTGCGATAATTTTGTTATTTCCATAGATCGGCACAATTCTCATGTCATATGGAAAAACCTAGTAAGTCGCATTTTAAACTTTTCGAGAAAAACGCAAAAAACCGTTTTATCCTGGCATTAAGCTAGGGAAAGCTAAACTGCGCATATTTTGGTACCACAATAGTGGACAGGGAATACATTGTTTATGTCATAGATGAGATTATAATTTTTTGTTTATTTTATATTGTTTTTGAGACTTACTAGGTTTTTCCTGATAAAAAATGCCTTTCACACACCTTAAAAAACACGCATAAACCTAGTAAGTTGTAATTGAATAACAACGATTGTTCTACTGATGGAAGTAGTTTCGAATCGATTCTTATGTAACAAGAGAAAGGTTGTGTGTTCGCATGAAAATTTATGACGTCATGAATGGATGACGTACGTCATAAACCACAAGTAAAAAATTATTTAAAAAAAAAAAAAGTTTTTGTAGTTGGGGGGATGGTTGTAAATTCCTTAAGTAGTGTAACAGGAGAAAGCTTGGATGTCCACATGAAATTTTATGACGTCATGAGTTGATGACGTAACAAACCCACAAGTGAAAATTTTTTTAAAAATAATATTTTGTGTAGTTGATGGAATGATGGTAAATTCCTTAAGTCGTGTAACAAGTGAAAGTTTGGGTGTCCGCATGAAAATTTATGACATCATGAGTTGATGACGTACGTCATAAACCCACAAGTAAAAAATTATTTTAAAAAAATAACAATTTTTGTAGTTGGGGGGATGGTGATAAATTCCTTAAGTAGTGTAACAGGCTAGCTGCTTGGATGTCCACATGAATTTTATGACGTCATGAGTTGATGACGTACGTCACAAACCCACAAGTGAAAAATTATTAAAAAATAATATTTTGTGTAGTTGATGGAATGGTGGTAAATTCCTTAAGTAGTGTAACAAGTGAAAGGTTGGGTGTCCACATGAAAATTTATGACATCATGAATTGATGACGTACGTCAATAACCCATAAGTAAAAAATTATTTAAAAAAAAAAAAATTTTTGTAGTTGTGCAGATTGTGATAAATTCCAGTAGTGTAACAGGAGAAAGCTTGGATGTCTACATGAAAATTTTATTCCGTCATAAATTGATGACGTACGTCATTAACCCACAAGTGAAAAATTTTTTAAAATAATATTTTGTGTAGTTGATGGAATGGCAGAAAATTCCGCTAATTAGTGTAACAAGTGAGAATTTGAGTGTTCACACGAAAATTTATGACAGCTTATTGGCTTAATCCGACATGGAGTCCAAGCCGAGTCTATAGCCGCAGAAGCAGACGCTTTATATTTGTCGCTTGGTGATCTGAGCTATTTGAGAAGAACGGCCAAACGATTTCTAGGTTACAACATACAAAAGCACCAGCGTCACCACAAGGGCAAATATGACGGGGCAGAGTCACAAAGATAAGAAAAAATCCTTTGCAGGACCATTTTGATTGAGATCGGATTGTCGTTTAAGCATGCGTGAAGGGAGACCTCATTTAGTATAAATGAGGCTAATTTCATTCAGGTGCTCTAAAAAAAATGCATATAATTAACCTAAAATTCAAGAAATTTTATTTCAACCATCACAACGAATTTGTACTTGTCACATTCAGAAAATATCAAAAACTACAAACAACCAACAAAACTACACCCTCAAGTGGTACACGTACCCCTGGTTCTGAACTCCTGTCTATTACATAAACAATTAAATATACTGATATATGTTCAATTCCAAATAGTTCTGTGGCCCATTCAAACTGTCTTCGCGGCCTACAGTTTGGGAACCACTGTCCTATAGACTTTCAACTAAACTGCTTCTTAGGCATGTGTAAAAACTGAACTGGTGGCTAAGTGCCGTAGTAGACCTCCATGCAGTATCATCCCTTAGTTGCTTTGGTGCCGGGTGAAAGTGTTAAATAGTAACTTCTCATGACTGAATTCGCTCGTTAACTAAAATAGGGTGCGTACCCACCTATTTTGCAACTACAAACTGAACGCAAAGTTTACCTAATGCTTACCTATGTTTGCAATGAAACATTTACGTCATCAGTAATTATTAAAATCATACCTATTAATGCTCTGCCCTCGACCTCCTCCCCTCGCACTCTGTAAGTATTATGTCATGATTTCCCGCCCAGACACCTTGACTTAGACTCCATGTTTAATGCTCTCAAATAGTCCTACGCAGTCTATCAAAGGGCCAGATTCTTCGTTACGCCGCTAAACTAGGCTTAGTTTATCCTGATCTTCCTCGCTCGCTTTCTATGCTGCTCAACATAATTTACCATTTTACCTAAAACCGCTGTCTTTGCTTTATGCTTAAAAGACATTCAAATAACAATTTTCACAGTCGAAAAAGCAATTGCTTTAAGACAATGGAAAAAAGTCAGTTGAAAAAATAGATTTTAATCAGGAAAAACCTAGTAAGTTGAAACCTACTAGATGATCTGAAAATTTTTATTACGTCAAAACCGAATTGTTTTAAGACAATGGAACAATCAAGTAAGTTGAAAAAATCAATTTTAATATGGAAAAACCTAGTAAGTTGTGAGTTACTAGGTTTTTCCTGAAAAAAAAGCAAAATTTTGTGTACTTACTAGGTTTTTCCATATCTTTCCCGCTTAATAACTCAAAAAGTTGAGCATATTTTTCGCTCAAAATGGTCTCAAAAGACGCGGAAGAGCGCAAAGCCGCCCCCAGTGACATTTTCTCAATTTTCGAAAAATTGCGACTTACTAGGTTTTTCCATATGACATGAGAATTTCGTTAATTGAAACTTCATTATGACCTGGCTTCGCTATACGAGGATTATGATTGAACAATCGAATTATATTTATGGCAAAACAATTTAGCTTTTTCACAAAAAATTTATTGTTATTTGAAATTGTTTGATGAGCGGTGAGCGCAACTGACGTGGTAAAGTTATTGCCAAAAAGGAAAAGTACAGTACTTGGAAGCAAAAATGCAAAGCGTGCATTTCTAGAGTACGGAAAGTGTACAGTACGGTACGGAAAATATAATTCCGTATTTCCGTACCGTACCGTACTTTTTCTAAAAATTCCGTACGTAATTCCGTATCGTACTTTTTGACAAAATCTAACCGTACCGTAATTCCGTACCGAACCGTGTCGTAGTAACCCCTTGCCCCTGTGGTCTTGCGCTGTTTCCTGCCTATGCGAATTTTCTAAACGTATACGGTGAAATAAACTTGATTGATTGATATAGGCGCTTAGATCAAGCTATAATTAATCCGCCAATGACATCATAATGCTGAGCTTGCGCAGTCACTGTTTCGACATGTAGGAGCTGAGAGGTTGTGGACCGGCAGCTAAGAGGGGTTAGGCTTAGCATATTTTTCTAGGTACCAATAACCAAGTGTATCACGACCTACTACTATGTCAAAAACTATCAGCAAAAAGTGATTTTTTCCGGGTCAAATTGGATGCGCTTGGCCGTCATGCCTCCCCCCCCCCAAAAAAAAAAAACGCTAGCATACCTTTTCTAGGTAACGCATAAAACCTAGTGGTAATGAAAGCTTACATCGACCAGATGACGAAATAGCAGGCTATGTGTCAGAAATTTTTTCGGCTGCTTTACCCCCAACAGAAGCTCCCAAAATTCGAGTGATGACGTCCCAAAAGTAATGCTAGCGTACCTTTCTAGGTACCACATGAAACTTATAGTGCAAACCATGGTGCAAACGAAAGCTTACATTGCACTGAGTACAAAATGGTATGTGACAGAAATTTTTTCGGCTACTTTACCCCCGGCAGAAGCCCTCAAAGTTGAATTATAACGTCATAGCAAAAAAATTTTGACTAAGAATCGCATGTAACTTGGTGCAAACGAAAGCTTGCATTGCACTGATTACGAAATGGTATGTGACAGAAATTTTTTTGGCTGCTTTACCCGATAGATCCCCCCAAAGTTTGAGTGATGACGTCACAACAAAAAAATTTTGACTAAGAATGGCATGAAACTTGGTGCAAACGAAAGCTTACATAGCACTGATTACGAAATGGTATGTGACAGAATTCGACTGCTTTTTCCCCGGCAGAAACCCCCAAAGTTCGAGTCATCACGTCACAGCAAAACGTCACATCACGTCACAGCAAGTTATGACGTCACAGCAAAAATGACGTCATAATTCAAACTTTGGGGGCTTTTGCCGAGGGTAAAACAGCCGAAAAAATTTCTGTCACACATTATTTCGTAATCAGGGCAATGTAAGCTTTCGTTTGCACTAAGTGTCATGTGGTATCTAGAAAAGATACGCTAGCATACCTTTGTGACGTCATCACTCGAACTTTGGGAGCTTCTGTCCTGCCGAAAAAATTTTTGTCTCATACCATTACGTGATCTGGTCAATGCAAGCTTCCATTTCCACTCGGTTTCATGTGGTACCTAGAAAAGGTAGGCAAGCGTTTTTTTGGAGGGTCTTTGGGCCCCTATTATTACGGCCAAACGCATCCAATCTCACCCGGCAGAAATCACTTTTTGCCGATGGTTGTTGACGTAGTAGGTCGCAATATACTTGGTGATTGGTACCTAGAAAAGGTATGTTAACCCCTCTCAGCTGCCGGTTTATCAACCTTGCATTTCGCAAAGGCGCGATAGTCAGGCATGGTCATATTGGTCAGACCGACGCTTATTTAGTAGGCCTACTGTGCTTATTTCCCTGCTCTACTTATTCCGGCAATGTGCTAATTTCAGTCCTGCGCTAATTTCGCTGCCGAGTTTATTTCAATGTTGTTAGTTCTTTCAGCGTGTGTCCATAACTTTGACGATACCGTGCTATTAAATAAAGTTTTAGGAACTGCGTCCATACGCTATTGTTTAGATTTGGCTGATCAACTGAAAAACGCGATATTAAAATGATTGCTACAACTACAAGTTACAAAGTTGATTTTTCGTTGCTTCTGTCTCAAGTTACAATCTTATGATTAATTAGCGGACTAGCGTTTGCTTCCGCTAACGAAAAATTCGTGTTATCGGATTAGCGTTAGCGAAGCTAATCTTTTTCATTATCGGATTAGCTGTTAGCGTAGCTAATTTTTGCGTTAGCTGTGCCCACCTATGGTCAAATATAATTGATCGTTTCTTTGTTTTGTGGATTACTGTTAATGAATTGCATGGAAATTTGTTTGCATTAAGAGGGCTCAGTTTTTTTGTCGACCAGTAATTGCATTAAGGAGGCTTTACACAAAATAGGATGCGATTAGGTAAGCAAATTACGCACAAAAGTGTATCAAAATGCGTGCGTAGTGTAGAGGCGTTATTGAGCTTGTTAGAGCCTCCGTAGGAGTCTGATTTTAAATTCTTATCGCTGATAAAAAACTGCACATCATCGGAGATTGAATATTGTTTAATTCCTCTTTATCCAACAATGTCCGTTTTTTCTACAGTACATAAAACAAAATGAATGAATCACTTGTCAATACACTGCATTACAATTATGAATCGCAACACTTACAGCTGATAGCGGCTCCAGACTCCAAACTTGAAATACAATAAATTAATCTATGATTTCATCAATTATTCACTCTTCTAAATATATAGAAAATATGGTTACAACTCAACACAGTTTATCTTAAACTAACAACTTATGGAAAACACTGCAACTGAATCATAGCTAGTAACATAAAACAGATCAGCTGACTTAACTTGCAAACTCAAAGTACAATTCGAGAAATTTGTAAGCACGTTAGAACAAGAACGCAGTGTTTCCAAATTAAAACGTGATAGTAAGACGGATTGCTGTAACACGTAGATTTCAAACTCGGTTACGTAGATGCAAAATCGGACGCAAGCGCATTTTGTGTAAGACAAATCTGTCAAGTTCGTTCATCAAAAATCGTACGAATATGCATGAAATGCAAAATCGAATGAAAATTGCATTCTGTGTAAAATCACCTTTACTTTCCATTTTGCTTGCGGTTAAAGGGGCCCCACGTGAAGTTTTCGGTGGGGGGGGGGCTTTCGGGGAGTTGGCTTAGCACCGGCACTGGTAATCGCGACTTCTTGCTTCTGCCTTTGTCTGTTTTTCGATCGCCTTGTCCATACTCCGGTCCCGGTCTCTCGTTGCTTGCGCATGCGTTAGACTCTTTGGTCCGTGTTTCGAGAAAAGTCGCTGGATCCGCATTCATCAGAGCCGTCGCGCGCTTCGCGAAAGAGCGGTGGCTTCAGACGCGGAGCGACCTGGATCCAGGCCTGGCCAGTCGCGGCTTACTACAACTAGCGGTTTTCGACGGCGGGCCGTCAGCGCAAGTGCTCAGACGCCGGCTTCGCGCCGAAAAACCGCGTCTAACACCGCTTCGCCCGTGCGGTTTCTCTCCTTTAGGACGGTTTCGTGACCTCTTTGATTATCTCTTCAGACCGCTTTTCGACCTTCCCTCGAGGTACTTGTGCGCTATCGGTGTCGCACTGTGGTTGGAGTGAACCAACCGGCTTCGGGTTGCGTTCTCAAACGACCCGACTATCGAACAGACGCGCCGTTTTGACCTCGAAGCTCACGCGTGATAACGGTCTCGACACCCTTGCGTGGCCGGAACCGGTGAAGGAGGCTTATAGTGCGCTCACCTCTCGGAGATAAGCAAAATAGCAAATTGTTTTGCGATTATATTTTTTGATAAAAAGAAGCATGCCACATTACTTCTTTTTGTCAGAAAACTTTCCACATTATTCTGCTGCAATTTTGCTGACAAAAGAAAATATCGTCGATTTTGACCTGGGGATTGTTGATAGTTGTTTGACCTGGGGATTGTTTATAGTCCCAATGTTTAAGTTACTACTAAAAGGTGTTTAATCATCAAAAATATCTTGTTTAATTACAACCGTTATTTGTGGTAAACAAAAAACGCGTTTTGTCGTTTTTCCCAAAAACATCACTTAGTGGGTTGCTTCTTTTTGTCAGAAAGGGGCAGCAATTATTGAATAAAAATGGCTAAAAACTTGGAATAAAATATCCAGCATTGTATGCGCACTCAAACTTGCTTGTTTCTACAAGCTAGTACTTCAATTACGTGTGAAAATGATGCGATCGATTTGACATTGTGTAAGCAACAGTTGTTCTGAAAATAAAGCTGAAAGTTTTAAAGATAATAATGAGCCGCATACAAATTACTGTAAAGTAGCGGTAGATTGTAAGATTGACTAAAAGCGTACCCATCAGGTTTTTACTAAGAAGGGACTTAGGCTGAGAAGTATCAAGCAGACTAGTCGGCCTATTGCTTTACAAGAAATTTTCACTTGTGTTGGACGAAGTTGGCTCATGATAATGATGGTTAATATTTGACCAAGTTTTGTTAAAACTAACAATGTGTACCGCAATGGGCGTCTCTTGTGTTGCACTTTGTATTCTTGCTCAAATGACTATCTAACGTTATTACGAAAAAGCACGCAAAGTTGTACCAAAAGCTGTTTACTCAACTCAATGTTTGAATAGCTGTAACTTTTTCCACTGTCAAAGAATAATCGCTCAGCTGGTTGCTTCAGAAAAAAATATTATTAGAAAATTAAAACTTGAGAAAATTGCTGCTGTCAGGTTACAAAATCAATGGAAAACTTCAGCAGAAGTAGAACAATACTATAGCATTCTTGTACTGTAGTTATTCTGCAGAAGCGTGAAAGCTTTAATAGTGTAGGTTAGCTCTGTCGTTAGAATAGTAATTTTGGAATAGGCTTACAGTAGACCGTTTGCTGGGACAAATTGCAATGCATATGTTACGGGAGAGAATACTAAGGTAGCTACCCGATAAAATACATTAAACAAGTTTTTCTTTGATTACGTTTTTTTTCATTAGTTATTGCGGCAATCCCTATAACTGTTCTTGAATAAGTTTTCCAGTGATGCATAGGAATTACTAGAGATAAGAGAAGTGAGACACAAAACTTCTTTAAAATCATGTGGTAGATGAGAAATTTAAAATTATGAGTTAGATGAGAAATTATGAGTTAAATAAAAAATTTGCAAAGTTAGAAAGAAAATTTTCAGTCGCCTGCCAAAAATAGGGCACAACCTAGAAAAGAAATGAAGTCGAGATGTCTAGGTAAAGCAATGCAAAAAAGAGTCTTTACAGTCTGGAATGAGTTTAGCCTGGATTGGCTGTGCGTAGCAAGGCTGACGAGACTTCTTTTAAATTAATTGCAGGAAATGCATCTACCTAGTTTTGCGTTGCACTTTTTCATTGCACATTCACAGTCACTACTGCTGCATTTAAATTCAGAGTCCTGTCTACGGAGAAGATAGGCGTAGGATGCCGAGGTAGTTGCGCATGTCGAAGTGATCAGCAATCATGCTCAGTCGTAGCATAGACCCTCAATCAAGGATGATCTTAATTTGTCCAGTCAGGATGGCGTTTTGTCAATTTAAACATAACAGGGCAATAAACAAATTCTGCTTTTAAAGTCGCGTTTAAGGTCGACTTTAACGACGTTTAGGATGTGCTCAGGAGGTAAAATTTACTTTTATGTAATGAGTACTTAAACGTGCACAAGCAGAACAGAACAGAAGTTTATTTCGTTGCTCATAACAAACGACACAAGAAATATTCTTAGTTTATCACAGAAGAGTAAATTTGCAACAGGCAGCTGTGAAGGGACCAGTGGTCTTCGAGTCGAACAGCAGCCTTACATAAATAAGTTTACAAGAAAAACAAAAACTAAGAGTATTTAAATGTTTAATGTAACAGGGAAAAGCAGCGGACTAGAAGCTTTAAAATTTATAGACACTAGGATTGGACGTATTTCTCCAAGAGTAAGCTTTTGTAAGTACTTTTGAACCTCCTATATGACATATGCCTAAGAGTTTCAGGAAGTGAATTCCATAGTTTTGCGCCTTTGTATTTTATGGACTTTTGAGTTCTGGTTGTAGTAAAACGCGGAAGAAGCAAGTGATCTTTGGAGGAGTTTCGTGTAGAGTAAGAATAGGAATTGCATGAGTAAGTAAAGTAATTGCAAAAACGTATGGGTAGTTTATTATGGGTGTATTGGTGCATAATTTTAGCCAGTTCAAATTGATATAAATCATCAAGTTTTACAGTCATTAGCAAAAGTTTAAGACCAGTTATCAGAAATTATGTATTTTTGCTGTCTATCCTCTCCAGAATACAAATTACTGCCACTGCTGGTATATTTTGCTCGTAAATTTAGTATAACACATTGTGAATGCTCAAATTACAAATTGTAAAACAGTAACACGCAATTTTAGTACTTTGTGTGTCCTCCTTTGTTCTTTATCACCGCCTGGATTCGTTTTGGCATACTGCATATCAGTTTCTCACAATAGTCTCTTGAAATTTCTTTGACCCATACCTCTTTTATAGCATGGTTTAATGCTCCAGCACTTGAAGGTTGTTTTTCTGCAACCTTGTTTTTGAGTATTTCCCAAAGATTCTCGATTGGGTTTAAATCTGGGCTGTTTCCAGGCCAGCCCAGTGTTGCCACATTTTTTTCTGAAAGGAATTGTTTCACAATCTTCGAGCGATGACACGGAGCACCGTCGTGCATGAAAACTGTGCACTGATGAATATTCATATGCATTTCAAGTTTTTCTTTTAGCAAATCCACATACCTGGAACCGTTCATTGTACTTCCTGGGGGCAAAAAATACAATCCAGCAGTACCAGACCTGGAAAATGCCCCCCAGACCATTTGACTCGGTGGGTGTTTCATTGTTGAAACTGTGTATCTTTCCTCAAACCTTTTACCCACAGGCCTTCTAACGTTCTTTTTTCTCACCACAAACTGCTGTAGAGTACACTCATCGGAAAACATGATTTTAGACCAGTCTTCAGATGTCCATGCTGCATGTTCTTTTGCAAATGCCAGACGCTTTGATTTCATAAGAGGAGTGAGCCTGGGTTTGCGAGCTGGCTTATATGATTTAAGACCAAAGTTAAACCTCAAACGCCGAGAAACTGTGGTGATGTGAACGTCTGTCCCTTTCCCAAGCAGCGCAGCACGAATTTTCTTCAAAGAACTTGTTGGGGAACGTACAGCAATTCGCTTTATTGTCAGATCATCTCTAGGGGATGTTTTTTTGGGTCTCCCACTTCTCTTCAAGTCTTTGTAACTCCCGTAATTATTGAAATTTTTAAGGGCTGTGTGCACAGCAGTCTTGCTGCACTGCATCTTCGCACTGATTTCTCGTTCAGAGTAGCCTTCTTCACTTAAAACCACAATTTGGGCTCTTTTAGTCTCGGAAAGAGAAGATTTTTTGCCCATTTTCAAGAACTGAAACAGCAGCTAGTACACAACTGATTACGCTGTAAAACCAATCGAAATGAAGTAAAATAGGTTCTTCGTGAAAACAACCCATGTGTTGGTGATGGACAGATGACTGATGCAATTTCATTAGGATATTGCGTCATATAAAACTGCACTATGCGATAATAATGATAAAATCTACAAATACCTTAAATCTGAAAGACTGGTCTTAAACTTTTGCTAATGACTGTAGTATTTGTAGTTTATAATAGTAAGGGCTAACTCTTTCTTTATGGGGAATCTCAGAAATAATGCTTATCGCTTTGTTTTGTAGTACTCTAATTTTACTCAAGTACGTTTTGCACGTTGAAGCCCAAACAGGCAAGCCATACAGTAGATGAGAGTAAATCAGAGCGAAATACAAATTAATTAATGCGCTCGATGGTAAAAAGTATTTCAGTCTTGCAATTATGCCAACAGATCGAGATAACTTAGATTCAAGATGATGGATGTGTGACTTAAAAGTGAGTTTATCGTCAATTAATATTCCTAGATATTTAGTAACTTTAGGCGTTTCAATTTTAACATTATTCATCGTGAGAGAAAGATCAAAGGGACACGGTTTTCTAGAATATGAGGAGATATTTAGAGCGAAAGTTTTATTTGGGTGAAGAGTTAAACCATTGGAGGCCATCCATCTAGATACACTAGAAAGCTCAGACGCAGCTAGACTTTCCATTTTTGAAAACGACGAATTACTGATTAACAGGGCAGTGTCATCAGCAAAAAGTCTTGGCGTCGTTTGTAAGGCTGTGGGAAGGTCGTTAATATATAATAGAAATAATAGAGGTCCTAAAATAGAGCCTTGGGGGACTCCGTATGTAATATCATGAAGTTGCGAGTGGATACTGCACAGCCTATCAAGCAATTGCACAGCCTATCGAGTGTTGTTTCTTTTTTTTTTTCAATCTTTGATCCCAGGCCTGTATGAAATATGTAAACTTTGTTTGTTTTTTCAATCTATTTTGAAGTGTATATTTGGTGTTTCAGCTTTCAATCTGTGAATTTGAGTTTGAAATTAGTGGTGGTCTTGCCCTTTCAAATACAGATATCCAATATTTTTGCATAATCATCGTTTAGCTTGTCATTGTATTATGGATGAAAAAACAACCCCGTCATCTGATGATTCGGCAAAGGGTAAGCATTAAAAGCATGAATTTAGTGCAGCAACTGTTCTTTAATGAACAAGCAACTAACAATGCAGCATATGATGCAAGTTTCGCTAACTCTGCAAAATCTATGAATATCAGAGATGGGCAGTATCGAGATACTTGTATTGGCGATACGTATCGCGCGATAATTTTGTATCGATATCGGCATCGATTAATTGTTTCACTACAGTATCGCGTATCGGTATCGATTAAGCATGTTTTTATGCATCGCCGATACAAGTGTCTGGATACTGTTTTTGAGCAAGATCAATCTCACCAGATGTTGACTGCGCGTTCATTTAAGATTTCTGAAGAATGTGAAATGAAACTAAATTCCCTCGTTGATTCAAAGCGACGTATTGTCCACAAATTTCTCTAATTAATAGCCTATTCGTAATTGCTTCGTATCGCTATTGAACGACGTTAATTGTGAAATTATAACATGTCCCACCTATAACAGCTCAGATGGCCGAGTAGTAAGAGCGTCCGCCTCGAGAGCTGTAGATTGGGTTTTATTCCGAGTCGGGTCAAACCAATGACTTTAAAATTGCTATTTACTTTCACAGCTTCCCTGCTTGACGCTCAGCATGGAAGGGACAGTGTGGAGAACAAGCCGGCAAGTTTATTTGTTGTGCCGTTGGGAAAGGCACTTAGCGGGATTCCCCCATCTTGGTGTGGTAGACAGATGGCTGGAAACTCCTAAGCGAGCTCGTATAGCGCATTGATCGCTTTTTTGAGATAGGAGGATAAATATGCAACAAAATAATAAAAAAAATCCGTGATATTGTTACGTTTTGCAATTGTCCGCAGATTGCAATTTTGTAGCAGTTTTTTTAATTCATTTGTAAACCAATTTTTTTAATTAATTTTTTTCCTTGATATTGTATCGAGATACATGTATCGGCGATACGAGTATCGATTTAACACCTCTTCAAAGCATCGTGTATCGGTATCGATTAACTCTATTTTCAAGTATCGTGTATCGATATCGATCAACTCAAAAATTGAGTATCGCGCCCATCTCTGTGAATAATACAATTGGCCAGGAAGTGAAGAAGTAATTGACTATATCCGAATCGCAGCCGTCATGTTGTGATATGATCACGATTTCTGGGCACAGACTTCCACAGTGTTTTGAAGTCCTTGCCTCATGGTTGTATCTGTTCTCATCACCTACCTGGCAGTACAGTTGCTGTCGCAGTATGTTTAAAGTGAGAGATTCTGCACATCAGTGCATATTGAAGAGGGCAAGATGAACGTAACAGAAACGGTGTGAAAACGTGGTAGGTCTGTAAGTCAATGAATCAGTTAGCACAGTTGAAATAGAAAAAGCTCGAGTGTTGGGTGCAATTAATAACTTTAAGTGAAAAGCAAAGACTATCGATAAAATTAATTTTTTTGCTGGTTAGCTCAGTCGTTCAGCGCTCGCTATCAGTACGGGAGGTCTGGGGTTCAATTTCCGAGTCGGTCAAATCGGCATAGTGTCGCCAACGGCTCGCCACCGTTGCGACGTTTCTTCGGAGCTGTGTTGCCCAGGCGCTAAGCCGCGGAGATGGGCCCCGCCACTCGTTACATGCTTCGGCGTAATACCGCGAGTATAATGAAGTTTTGATTTTTGATTGACAAATTATCACGATATTTTCTATTCAAAATATTATAAAAATGGATTTAATTGTTGGAATCCGATCTGAGTTTATGCTCTCCGTTCAATTTTTGTAAACCACATTAATGTAGGTTCTGACGAAAGTTTCTACTACAAAGCAAGCTGATGGAAGAGTTAAATCTTTAATTTATTTAGACAAAGCTCAACCATCTTCGATGAGTCAATATGTCTCACATTTTCATGGAAATGTTCAAGCAAATGTGGTCAATACTGGACGTGGTGATATCGATTACGATGCGTCAACTTCAAAAGGTTTTATTTTTGTTCTCTTCGCTGTTTTTAGGAGTGCGCCTGCAAAGCAGTAGAACGTGTATATTTTTATATTCATATGTCCAGAAATGGGCAGTTTCGAGATACATGTAACGGCGATTCGTATCGCGCGATACTTTAGCTACTTTTGAACGTATCGTGTATCGGTATCGCTTAACTCATATTTTACGTATCGCCGATACAAGTATTGCTGATACAGCATTAATAGCTGTCGAAGTATAGGCCTACTGTATATTTCTTAACTTTTCCAATTTTAAATTTTCCACGTATTGTTCTTGCTCTGCCGCATGAATAGTTTCCACAATTTTACAGTGACGTAACAAAAGTTCAGGTACTGTTCGTCGAAAGTTAGTCGCCATAAAACCGTATGTTGCAATTTCAAAATCATAAAACTTAATTTTAGTACGCGGTATAGATTCTGAACTTTTTTGATTTTAGGAAAAAAAACTGTATTTAGAATTGAAAGTCAAAAAGAGATTCGGGCAGATAAAAGGAGTAAAACTTACGAGAGTGCAACAGTTTTGAGGGTGAATGTCAAAGCTTCTTTTGTAAGTCAATATTTGTAGCCAAAATAAAAAAACACGAATAAATATATCGTAGGTCAGTATAGGTGAACGGTGAAGGTGAGGTAGGGGTAGTAGGGCTAGGCTGTTTGCATTGAAAGAAAGTAGCAAAACGGATAGAGCAATGGTTCCCAAACTTCTCAGATTTGGGACCCACTTTTTATAACCACAGCATAAGACGACCCACTTTCTTGTCCTAATCTCTAAAAAAGATCTTTGGTCCCAAAAAAAGTAAAAACGAAAGGTCTTTGATCAGCTTAGGTACCCAAAATTTTAAAAATTAACTTGTTCTTAAAATTTTCTGTCTAGAGGCAGGGTTGCAGATCTATGTTGAGCATTGGGGGGAGGTAATGATACCGTAGAACGGGACAGCGCTGTTTCGGGCTATTATCCCTCATCAGCCTTCAGGTAAGATACATTCATCTTCCAGAACGAATGATCTTGCCAGATCTCTCATCCCTTCGGATAAATATATCTTAAAAAATTTAACCTTTGTAGTACGTATCTACTCGTGTGTTTACGTCACCACGCTAGTCAAATCCTTTACGTGGCCAGGGTATCGAGACAAAGTCTAAACGCTTTAACATATATTTATCCGAAGGGATGAATGATCCTGGCAAAATCAAATCGTTCTGGAAAATGAGTGTATCTTCCCTGAGGGCGGCGGATGAGGGCTAATAGCCCGAAACAGCGCTGTCTCGCTCTACAATACGTTTTACTGAAGTGCTGGGCACTTTTGGTCATGGAGATCTGATATAGCCTCCAACCCGACAAGAAAAAGTCGTCGTGACATCCCGTCCAGTAGGCCAGGAATGACATTGCTTTTTTTAGTTATTGATCTTCACCCTGGCCACGTAAAGGATTTGACAAGCGCGGTGACGTAAACACACGAGTGGATACGTACCACAAAGGTTAAATTCTTTATGATATATTCATCCGAAGGGGTGAGTGATCCTGGCAAAATCAATTGTTCTGAAAATTGATTGCATCTTACCTGAAGGCGGCCGATGGGGGCTAATAGCCCGAAACAGCGCTGTCCTGCCTTACGGTACGTTTGACTGGAGTGCTTTGCGCTGTTGGTGATGGAGAACTGATATAGCTTCCGACCCGACAAGAGGAAATCGTTATGACGTCCGGTCCAGTAGGCCAGGAAGGACATTGCATTTTTTAGTTACTGGGGGGGACTGGTTTAGCAAAATTGATCATTTTTCGATATTTGGGAGAATGTATCTGTTATGCATTGTGTATTCTCCGTAAAAAATGCATTTGAAAATCTAAGCTTCCTATGGTAGACAGAAAATTATCTTGAACGATACAACCTAGTTTTGACCAGTAGCTGAAATACGATAAACAGTCCTGATTGAAATGTTTTAAGTTGCATCTTTTGGCTACGCCTCCAATCTTCCATCAATGCTATTGCCTATCAGTTTTTCAACTTTTGATTAGTGTTAGTACCGCTATCTGTAATGGCGTAACAGTAATCAAGTTTATACCCTTCATATTGCTTTGTTGTTCAAAACAAGAATACTGTGTCGGGAAAAAAATAAGCTTCTGACGAAAAAGTAAAAGTTACTGAGAAAACATCTCTATTGCATTATGATGTCACACTTCGTAAATAAAACTCGCTACTAAAATGTATCGAAATTCAAGTATCGGCGATACTGTATCGCGTATTGGTATTGCTAAAGTGGTGTTTCAAAGTATGGCGTATCGGTATTGCTTTATCCCAATTTCAATGTATCGCGTATCGGTATTGCTTAACGCAAATTTAAAGTATCGTGCCCATCACTGCATATATCAAACTGTTTGTTCCCACCTCCCAGAACAATATTTTTCAAGCTTCACTCATTTACATTTTGTTACACATTACACAATATGCTCAAGCATTACCACAAAATCGATTTCATATGTTTTGTGGCTTCGTGATGTAGCTCAGATATGTACCGGGTGCATATTTATGGAATATATACAAACACCAGCAGAATTAATGAACCCGATTGTTGACCATAATTCAAAAGCGAAGCCGCGACGAGAATCGAACCCAAAACTAGTCCAGCTTTTCCCTATTCACTCTGCGCTTCCGAGTCACTGCCCCATAGAACAGTCGTTGCGTTCTCGTTAATAATGGCGTATATAAACCCAAGCTTTGTCAGAAAAAAGCAAGGTTCTGCTCATGCTACAGTAGGTACATTACATAAAAATGCGTACCGGGTATTACTTTTCATTTATCATCAGAAAAAATCATCACCGCTAAAGAATTAATACTGAGGCACAAGTATAATTATCATGAAATACAGTAGTTTTAATCAAAGACGAAACGACAAAGCCTGCATGGGAAACAAATGAAGTTCTTGTGACTAGTTACAATCAACTTCACCAAGCAACAGGTTATGATTTTCAATTTTTTCAACCTTTGACCAGCTGCATAAGTATTTTACAATGTTAAAAGTTTTCATGAGTACAAGCGTATCCATGTGTTTGTATAATAATTTTCTCAGCGTATATAGGCATTTTCAGGAACGCATTTAGTTTATCTGAGTGATAGCTTTTAGAAAACAAGAGAAATAAAGAAACCGTAATAATAAAAGGAAACTTTGATGGTTTATCTTCATCCATGCGTTTATGCCTCATGCGCAGACTAAAACCGGTGATTTTGCCAGATCGTTCAAATTTTAAATAAATCGTGGAACTTGACGCAAATTTTCTGTATGGTGAATAGTTGAATATTCCGAAGTGGCTTGGGCAACTCCCAGAACTAAGACTTAAAACAATGCTTTAGCGAGATCTAGTGATGCATCTTGACATCACCTGTAACGTAGCTAATGTACAGAGAAACAATACATGCAGAGGAACTGAGTTTTTTTTAAGCAAAATGAGGAACTGACATTTTTAGTGTAAACCAATGTTGATTTGATAAATAAAGTTTGTCTATCCATTTCCTTCAGAATTATTTTTCTTTCGCAAAAAAAAATATGTTTTGCGACTATTTCTTTTGATGGATTGTACAAAAAGACTACGCGATTTGATGACGGGTATGTGACGTCATAACTATAAAATAAAATGTTGTCCTGGGACAACATTATGAAAGCTAGGTTCGAAATTGTTGCTTGCCAATGTGAGCGAATGGAAGTAAGACCTATACGTAACGCCTACACAAGTAGTTCAACACGCAAAGAAAAGTACTCTGCTAGTCTCAAACGTTCATTTCTTATATTTCACGTGAAAATGTGTAAAGCAATTTCGACCTTTTACCAAACACAGTTGATTTCAGCATTTGCCGCATTTAATATGTGAATAACCCTTGGGGCAGAATCGGCAACGCTTTTGCTTTTCAGGAAACTCTGGAAAATGTCCAAGTCTGTCAAAGCGAACATCATCCACTGGCAAAGGATTCATCACTACGTTTCGTTTTTTTTTGTAGCAATGACTTCAGGCGTAGCACTTGTTGAAGGACGTCCTCGCTTCGGTGTGGCAATTTCTTTGTTTGCAAGCAAGAGTGCTTCAGCTATGCTGGACTAAAAGTCCAACAAGTCCAATTGTTTCTTCTTAGGGATACTTTTTTGGTCACAGTAGCGACGGTACATCAACCAGCCATTGGTAATCGACAATCCAATGCAATAATACACAATGTGCTTGTAATATTTGATGATCTTAGTCGAACTCTGTACATTGCCAAGTGCATATCACACAAATCTACCCCGCCCATGTGTGCATTGTATTCTTCCACCATTGCAGGACACTATTTCGAATTTCTTATTCTCTTTAGCTGACCATCGATCAACTTTATTTCCCAACTCTTCCCCAATAAATGTAGATGCTAGTTGAACCACACCATTGTCGTACCATCGAATGACAGTTATTTCTCTATTTGCGTCAACTCGCCAGTCCATTGATCCCCTTCCAAGCTGTTTTAGTTGCTTTTCACTTTTTAACTGTTTGTTGGCTCCCAGCATCCGATTAGCACGAATAGTGGATACGCACCATATTCCTTTGTCCTGTAAATGTCGAAGAAGTGGAATAGAAGAAAATAAATTGTCAAAGTACACTTTGTGGCCAACTTTGGGTGGAAGTCCAGAAGTTAACCGCAACATTGTATTCCCCTTAACGCCCAGTTCGTCTGCAATTGGAGGTGTAGAACTTTTACCCGTATAAATTTCGAAATCATATCCATCCCACTCACTCCACATCGAGCCCAAACCTTAATTCCCCATTTGTTCGGTTTTTTCGGTTTACCGACATTTCATCACCTGACATTTAATCACCCGACAGTTAATCACGGACATTTAATCACTACGACAGTTAATCACGTAGACATTTAATCACTACGACAGTTAATCACTTAAAAATTCAATCACCAAAATACTTAATCACTCTGAAGTGTGGTTCAATTAAAAATACTTAACAATAATTAAAACAAAAATTCAAACCCAAATTTTATAACCCTAACCCTCTAAACCTAACCGTCTAACTCTAACCCTCTAATCCTAACCGTCTAACCCTAACCCTCTAACCCTGAATTTTTAAGTGATTAACTGTCGTAGTGATTAAATGTCCGTGATTAACTGTCGGGTGATTAAATGTCAGGTGATGAAATGTCTGTACACCGTTTTTTCGGCAGATACTGGCGCATTCCCGATCTACATTTTGTTGGGATAATTTGCTCATCCACGTAGTGCTTTTCTTTTTGAGGAAGTTTTCGGCATTTATTTAGCACAGAATTCAGAACTGGGCGAACTTTAAAAAGTTTGTCAAAATTTGGATTTTCTCTGGGCACCATTTTTGTATTATCGTTGCAGTAGAAAAATTTTTTCAGTATTTCAAAACGAGTAATTCATTCATTCATTCATTATATTTATTTAGTCCGTAAATATTGTAAGTTCACGTGACGACAATCAAAAATAAATTACAATTATAGGACAGGGAGACTGCGAAGGGACCATAGGGTCTTCGAGTCAAGCAGCCACCCTAAATTCCAAAAGTTAAGATTACCAATAATTATTTTTAGTTAAAAAAGAGAAAAAAAGGAAACGCAGACGATAGGCCCAGATCCAAATAAAGTACAATTTAATTTTTGTTCGTTTTTTTTTTTTAAAGAAAAGATTGATACCGTTAACTGCTGATTAAATAAATTGTTTTCAGTAACCCTCAATTATTAGGTTTTTAAATTTTCTCTTGAATCTACGAGAGTAGCATTCTCTGATGTCAACAGGAATTGCGTTCCAGACCGATACCCCGAGATATTTAATTGAACGTTGTAATTTGGATGATCTATACCTTGGTATATGGTAATTGTATCCAATAGTTTGCCTTCTGGTTGCGATTGAGTGATATTTATTAACATTGGTGAAATAGCCCCTCAGATTAGATGGTATGTCAATGTTAAAATGTCGATGTACAAACATAGCTATCTGCAATTTGACCATATCATCTAATTTAAGAATGTTATATGATTTATAAATAGTTGAAGTTGGATATTTGTCATCAAAGCCAGCTATTAATCTAACCGCTTTATTTTGAAGCATACGAATTGAGTTAAGGTAGGTCGAGTAGGTAGAGGTCCATACCGTGATGCAGTATAAGAGATGCGAGTTGAACATGGTATAGTACAATTGTAATAAAATATTTTTAGGAAAAAATCTTTTGACTTTGAACATTATTCCCAATGTGCGTGAGAGTTTTGTGTGAAGGTTTTGAATATGGGATTTGAAGGTGAGATCACTATCAATTTGAATACGTAGGTATTTCGCAGATTTATCTGTATTGATTAAGGCGCCATCAAAAAAGATAGATTGATAATTAATTTGAGCGTTAGATTTGGGCGGTATAAGGAGGGCAGAAGATTTTTGCGTATTTATGCAGAGTTTGTTTGCTGCCATCCAATCGCAGACTCTATTAAGTTCATCATTAATACTTTTAACTAATTTATCTGTAGCATCATCGTTAAATATTAAACAAGTGTCATCTGCAAATAAACGAGGTGTAATTGATGAACAATTAATTAAATCGTTGATGTATAGTAAAAATAGCAACGGACCCAGAGTAGAACCTTGAGGAACCCCCGAGTTAATGGGATAGATTTTAGAATGAATAGTGTGATCCAAAATTACAAATTGTTTTCTATCACTTAAATACGATTTGAAGAGGTCGTTAGCTGTTCCCCTAACCCCATAATGTTCCAATTTTTTAATTAATATTTTGTGGTTAACAGTGTCAAACGCTTTTTTAATATCAAGAAAAATTAATCCGGTATGTTGATTGTTATTGATGTTGTCATAAATCGAAGTTATGACGTCTGTGAGAGCATGGATAGTTGAATGACCTGCACGGAAACCGTATTGAGTCGGTGCTATGAGTGAGTGTTTGTTGAGAAAAGCTTCGGCTCTTGAGTATATAAATTTTTCAAAAACTTTAGAAAAGGTTGTTAAAAGAGAAATGGGGCGATAGTTTGAAGGATTGCATTTATCTCCTGTTTTGTGAACCGGGACCACTTTTGCAATTTTTAAGTTATCAGGAAATAATCCCAACGTAAATGCACTGTTAACGAAGATTGATAGCGGTTCAGATATGAGAGTGGCAGAAAGTTGAACAAATTTAGCAGGAATATTATCTGCTCCACAACTTTTATTAGGTTTCAGCGAAGAAACTGTGTTAAATACTTCAATAGGTTCAGTAGGTTTCAAAAAAATAGAATTGGGGGTTGGTGTCGTTAAAAATTCTTTGTAGGCATTTGTAGTAGTAGAGAAGTTGTAATTTTCTAAAGTTTTTGAAGCTATGGTACTAAAATGCTCGCCGAATTTTTCAGCTACTAGTTGTAGATCTTGTTCTATATTATTATTAATTTTTAGCATTGTGGGAAGGTGTTTAGTTGATTTATTAGGCAACAAAGTCTTAATTAAACTCCACGTTTTACATGCATCGCCCTTGCGGTTTTGAAATTCTTGACCATAATATATTTTTTTGGCTGTGGCTTTGATTTTTGTCAGCTTATTAGCGTAGTCCTTATACATCTTTTTTGATACAGCGTTACCGTTTAAAAAATGTGTTTGATACATTTTCTGTTCATTACGAATAGAAATCAGGAGCCCTTTTGTAATCCACGGCTTGTTGCGAAGTTTTTTATTTTTCCGCGAAATTGCTGAAAAAGGTGCATGTTTGTCAATTATTCGTTTAAATGTGTCAGTAAAGTAATTGAACAAGTGATTGAAATTAAATTTAGTTATTTCGGGAAGGTCACCCAAATATTTATCAACAAACTGCTCAATATCAGAGATAAATAATTCGGAAGAGAAGTTGGTTAAATCTCGTTGAAATATTTTGGTGGATTTGATTTTATGAGGAAGTGTATTGTTAAAAACCATTGCTGCAACTATGTAATGATCGCTAACGTCTGTCTTCACTATCATGGGAGATAAGCGGTGAGACATGTCATTTATGATGATGTGGTCAATTATTGTTGATGAGGTGTCTGTGACACGGGTAGGTTTAGTAATGATTGGAAAATAACCTTTGCTGGATAATAAATTTATGTAATTTTGAGCCATAGAAGATCGATTAGATGCCGTAATGTCAATATTAAAATCGCCCAGTATGTATGTTCGCTTGTTAATAAGAACAGGGTCAGACAAAGCATCCTCCAATTTACTGAGGAACGTAGTTGCATTAGTATTGGGGTGACGGTAGAGAGCAATGACGTTGCAATTACAATTTGAATTTTGATCAGATACGTTTATCCAAAGGTCTTCACAATCTTCATATTCTAACCAATTATGTTTTATAATACGAAAATGTAAATTAGTAGTTACGTAAATGCCCACACCACCTGATTTTTTCTTTAAGGGACTTGTGAAGACAAATTCATAACCTGGTATACCAATGTTTGTCAAGGGGGTAGTTTGAACGCGAGTTTCAGAAATACAAATAATATCCGGCTTAGGTGAAAAGTTGCAAACAGTTTCATAAAAATTTTCAAAATTTTTTTGGAGTGATCTAATATTAATGTGTGATATAAAAAAGGGGGGTTATTTTTAGGACCGAACTCAAATTGAGGTATTTCATCATAATATTGGCAGCAGGAAACAGTATCAGAAAAATTCAGTAAAAGAGAGTCACAGTAACTTTCATCGTTAATCTTAGGGTAGGTAACTTGACTAGAGCCCAAGAATTCTTTAAGATTTTCGCAGTCTCCCAAAGTTTGATCACATAAAAAAGTTCCGACAGTAGCCATAGAGACTAAAAGAGAAACGCACATGCGCAACAAATAAGGAGTTGAAACAAAAGCACCGTTTCGACAAGAGCTCGAAACTGTTTACGCTGCAACAAAAACTACAGGAAAAGCATTGCGTTGGCACAACCAGCTATCTACAACACATTAAATTAATAAGCAGCCTATTGAAAAAACCATCGATATCTAGTGCATATCATTTGTTGGAGAGTTAATACAATTGTGTTTAAAGAGCAAGCACTCATATAATTCGCTGGAGATTTTTAGTATGTGCAAGGGTTTTTACGGTTAGCATAGGACACTGTGCAGTAAAGCGAAAACACAAAGCATCAGAACGCCAAAATTCGAAAAGAAAGTTTAAATAAGGATTACCGAATTTTTTTATCGTCAACATAAAGACAGTAATTACCATTTTCGACTGACCACTTGGTGGATTGACCGGATTGACGTGCTTTCTTGAATGCTGGCATAAGTCTTTTTTTTTGCTCATAAAATGCTTTCGGCAGGTGTTCAGTTACATAAATTGATCTTTTCATTGATTAATTCGCCAGATTTATAGATGAATTGGAATTGGAATCTTGAACACTACGCCTGGCCTCATTGTAAGTCTTAAGATGCTTTAGGTTGGTCATAATTTTTTTCTTATCAATCGCATTGGCCAACTTGATTATAATAGGCCTCGTTATTCTACGTCCGTGCTTAATAATCGGCCTCTGAGGCAAACGATGAGCGTCCACCAGAGTAATGGAGTTGGGATCAAGATCAAGTCCTTCCTTCAAGAAGGAGTTAAAAGTGGCCGATGTTTCCGCCTTGCTTTCCCAAACAGTGTTAGTAGTCTCGTCAAGGCCATGAATTAATAGATTTAGGCGCTTGCTATAGGATTCATACTGGAGGGCTTCTTTTCGAGCATTTTCTGCAAGTTCTTCAAGGTGAGCCACTCTTGCCTTCATTTCATCAAAAGTTGAAGTCGAAATTGTATCGTTCGCTTTCTTCGATATGTCAAAAATTTGACTTTCATGTCCGTCTAGCCTTTTGGTAATATCTTTCAGTTTATTTTCATATGTATCGAATCTTTTTTCTAAACTTCGCATACTTGCGGTCAAACTGCTTACCATTGATATAAGACTATCTAATTTGCCTTCCATTTGATCAACTGAACAACACTTCACCAAGCGCCTCAAAATTCGTTGTAGATAGCAACTGCTGCACCAAAACGCACGCTTTTTCTTTAGCTGTAAACACGTCCGATCACGAGCATAACAACTGCCAACTGAATGCCCATTGCATCTGCTATCACTGGAATTCGTGTTTTTGGAGACCAGTACATTCGATAAAGTGGCAGTTTTAAAATTCCCATCATAATGATTGCACCTAGAAATTGCTCTATTTCTTTAGGATTTGAGATGATCGAGGCGACAACTTTGGAGACTGAATAAATATTAGTTTGATCAGCCAAAAAGCTTATTAGACATCAAAAAACATTTTGAAAAACTCAAGAGGGCTATGCTCTTCCAACGGTGGTGGAGGTGATAAATCCCCTTTGTACGAAGAATCAAATCGAGGAGCAGGTCTTGATCTACAGCGAGCGTTAGTGACACGCCGAAGAGAAGACGAGACTTGAGGAGAAACGAAAGGGTTCTCCTCTTCATCTGAAAAACCGTCCGATTTTCTTTCCACTGTTGTTGCTGATGGACTTGAACGTTTTGCTACTGTTGGACTATGCTCGTCTTCACTTTCTACATCACTAGAAGCATCTGGAACTTCTTATCTGGTTCGGATTCTGGTACTAGTTATACCTTGCTCACCAAAACGTATTTTTACCCTACTACTGCTTTCTCCGTAAAAGTTTACCGCTGATATCATAGTGCTTAAAAATTATTTTACTGTGCAAAATAGAAACATACAACGCAAACTGACTTTCATTTTCGGCAGAGTTTAGCTAACTACAAAGCTATGGGGCGCCGTGTGTAAAGCTACGCAATATAAAATTTTGCATCATTTTTTTGGTTAATTTTGGTTAAATTAGTTTTTTTTAGTTTTTAGTTGCATATTTATCCTCCTATCACGAGAAAGCGATCAATGCGCTATACGAGCTCGCTTAGGAGTTGCCGGCCATCTGTCTACCACATCAAGATGGGGGAATCCCGCTAAGTGCCTTTTCCAACGGCACAACAAGTAAACTTGCCGGCTTGTTCTCCACACTGTCCCTTCAATGCTGAACGTCAAGCAGGGAAGCTGTGAAAGTAAATAGCAATTTTAAAGTCATTGGTTTGACCCGACTCGGAATCAAACCCGAGTCTACAGCTCAAGAGACAGACGCTCCATACCACTCGGCCATCTGAGCTGTTTCCGTGCAATTACGTGCAATATTATATATTGTTGCAATTTATGTATATCGCTGCAATATGTGTTGAATTGTTGCAATTTATCTATATTGCTGCAATTTGTGTAAATTGTTGCAATTTATAATGCAAACAAAACTTTAAATTGGCTTTTAATTGCCATGGTGATATGCTAACTAAAACAGTCAGTGTTGCCCTTTTCCTTTTTCCATGAACTCATGTAGTGTACTGGCCTGAGGCGCTGTTGTACTGACTGTGCAGTGTGCGCTTATTGGTTTGGCTGAAACATTTAAGCTACTGGTTAAATGAATCATTTAAGCTACTACTGTTAAGCTACTGGTACCGGTATCCTTTGGAATACCAGCAGCTAGACTAGACTAGACTACCGGTATGGGGGTAACAACTAGTATCAGCTCCCAGGTCCAGTTGGGTTAGATTAGAATTAGGTTCAGTTAGGGTTAAATTTAGTTAGGGTTCGTTCAGTTACAAAATATCGGTAGACTAGTTTGACATTTTTAATTTTCCAGTTTACCGTATGTAACTGGCTACTGGTGTATCGGTGTGCTGATCTGCTGATGTCAGGATGTAGCCTACCTGCTTTCTGTGGACAGATCACAGAAGTCACTGTAATCTGACATGTTTCAGCCATACAGCATAAGCCATTCTGCATTAGCAACGATATAGTAGTATGTCACAAAAACATAGGTTGAGGTAGCTAGACTTGGCCTAATGTCGGGTTACTGGTGCTGTACTTTAAAACAAGATTTTTCAGATACCGATATTTTGTAACTGAACGAACCCTAACTAAATTTAACTCTAACTGAACCTAATTCTAATCTAACCCAACTGGACCTGGGAGCTGATACTAGTTGTTACCCCCATACCGGTAGTCTAGTCTAGTCTAGCTGCTGGTATTCCAAAGGATACCGGTACCAGTAGCTTAACAGTAGTAGCTTAAATGATTCATTTAACCAGTAGCTTAAATGTTTCAGCCAAACCAATAAGCGCACACTGCACAGTCAGTACAACAGCGCCTCAGGCCAGTACACTACATGAGTTCATGGAAAAAGGAAAAGGGCAACACTGACTGTTTTAGTTAGCATATCACCATGGCAATTAAAAGCCGATTTAAAGTTTTGTTTGCAATATAAATTGCAACAATTTACACTAATTGCAGCAATATACATAAATTGCAACAATACATGATATTGCACGTAATTTAACCGAAATTAACCAAAAAAATGATGCAAAATTTTATATTGCGTAGCTTTACACACGGCGCCCCATACAAAGCACTAAGCTGCCTGTGTAAATTGACTGTCAAAAATAAGACCATTTGTGACTTTCTGTTCATAGCATATCAATTAAAACCTTTGATACGTCTCCTTACAAGTCCTGTTACGGTAGCTTGCTGCGACGAACTTCTCTAAATTTAAAAACTGTAGCAAATCGTTTATTTTATAACTGTGCCCATAAATTTCGTAGAAAGTTTGCCACGATAACAGACTTCTGTACACCGAATTTCGCCAACTTCGGCGAGAATCGAAACCAGGATTCTTGCGTCAAAGTTGAAAATGGTAGCCATCACATCAACCAAGCGCTTTAATCATCGCAAGTAGGCCTACTTTGACATATCCGTATACATTCATTGCTCAAACGCTTATTGTTTTGCTTATTCAGATGGCAACATGTTAATGCCCTTGTTTCATAATGTTGTTGCACAACAACGCTCGCAAAACAGGTTTTCCCTGGCTCTACGTCATTTTCCCCCAGCTAATTTTCTGGCAAACGCAATGTTCCTTGCTCCTTTTACACCAACATATTTTTTTGGACCAAAATTATTTGCGCGAGTAATCCAGAGCTTGCACTCATTCTGATGACTTCGCCATATTTAACTGTTCTCGCACAAATCATTCCTAACTCCTGCCAAGTAGGGAAATTTTTCAACTAACGTGGTTAGTGCTTTTGTTGGAGCTTTATAAACACCTGGAAAGTAATAGCTGATTGGCTAACCCAGGATCACATGACTAAAACGTGTGAAAACAAATGTTGTTGTGCAACAACAAAATGAATGAAAGGGCTATCGATGCCATGGAAACAAGAGCAATCGAGAACATGCGTTACGTCAAAAAACCTGGATGACGTTTCTTGCTTACAACACTCTTATTCACACTTATTTAGGTAGGCCTATTTCATTTTTATGAAGCGCGTGGAACTTTCTAAAAATGACGTCATTATGGTGATTTGTAAAGTCATTATTTTTCTTAAAGTGTGAACGTCGTAATTTTCTGAGAAGTTATCAGAAAGACAAGTTTATTATGTCGCTCAACATTAAAATCAAAAGCCAACCAATGTACAAGTAGATATGGTATCTAAAACACAAAAAAAATTGCGCCAAATACAATGATTAGACCTAACAAAATGTTGGCAATAGGCAGCTGCAGAAGGACTGTAGTCTTTAAAGTCAAGTAGCAGCCCTTAAATTAAGTTTTGTGGTAGACTGGTGACTGTAAGGTACTTTAATGACCAAGTCAGAGCTTCAGAACCATTCAATTCCCGACCTGGTAATTGAACCTCAGACCTTCCGCATCGATAGCGACATTTGTAACACTGCTCTAAAGAGAGAGAGTTTATTTCGTTGCTCACAATCATAGGCGCGGGAAGTGGGGTGCCAGGGGGGGCTCAAGCCCCCCCTGAACTTTTTTTAGCCCCCCCTGAACCATTTGAGCCCCCCCTGACAATTAAAACAATTATGCACTGAGTGCGACGTGATTAATGCTCGCAACGTACATACGTAATGAAGCAAATATTTTTTAAAGTGCTTTTAACCAACGAAGAATCACTATTCTTTTAAAAATCAGTCAGTTATTATTCACTTGGTCAACGTAAAATTTGGTAAAATTTTCAATGCTTGAAGTTCATTTTTAACCGTGTTTTATATCAGCGTTTGCAAACCTTTACAGCAGTCATGGACGATGGCCCAGTAAAAGTATAATGGCTGTCAATTCTTGTAGCTGCCAAACACTTTACGCCAAACTACTCTGAATGCTCGAATGAAAGTCGCTACTGATCATGGGAATTACGTAAATCGTAAACGAAAATGCGGTGAAGAGCAAAAAAACGGTCCTCAATCCTTCAGATGTTCCGAATTCCACCAAAATTTTTGTGAAAAGCTAAAAAAAAGGTCTTCACGGCCCGGACGCGTTACATGAACTGGAAATGTTGGTGGCCAACCTGATTTGTGTACATGCCAAATTGACCCGCGATCGACAGCCAAGCATCCAAAGATCGACCGGTACATCGCGATCGACTGGTTGGGCACCCCTAATTAAGCTTATATGAGCTGGTGCAAGTTCTCTTCTGGTTGAGTTTTTTAATGGTTTTGAATTTTTTCTACCAACCCAATGAAGCGGCTAAATCACTACTAAACTGGCACCGATGATCAGTAGGCTACTCGATTTGAGGGGGATGCCATCCCCCCTGAAAACAACACCATCCCCCCATAAAACATTTTAGCGTAAACCGTTCCCTTACAACTATAATAACCATCTCTTTTTAGGTCTGCATGAAAAGTTGTAGCCTACCACCCCCATAAGTGTTTTCACAACTCGAGCACTGCCGATGATTGTTACTAAAATTGAGCTAGTACGCCTACCTAAATACCTATATCTACACATCTCATTATGTTAAAAAATGGTTCAGTGCTTTATTTTGATTGTGTGTTTTTTGTTATTTTTAAACCTCAATGGGGCATTGTTTGTTGCATGTAACTCTGATCAGCAAAGCAAAAGTTAGATCGGGCAAATTTTGTTTGCCTACTTTTTGGTTTTGTGATTGAGGTATTTGCATTTTACAAATACATGAGTAGTAATTCGAGCATGGTTAGAAAAGCCTAATGGTAGTAAGCAATCTTGTTTTCCATGATGAAAGATTATCCTGAAAAAATTCCGGTCACTTGAGCGGCATGCAATTGATGTCTATCAAAATAGGTCTGCTGAGTGTCCTGCTCTTAAAAACGTGCGTTCGAAAAAAGGGGGGTCTGGGGGGCTTCGCCCCCCAGACGTTGACACGATCTTACTATTTTGAGCCCCCCCTGTCTAAAAAACGTTCCCGCGCCACTGCTCACAATGAACGACACACACAAAAAAATAAGCATAATATATCGCAGAATAATGAAATTAGCAACAGACAGCTGTGAAGGGACCAGTGGTCTTCGAGTCGAACAGCAGCCTAACATAATTGTGCTTAGAAAAAACAATACGAAAAAAAAAAAAACAATCAGAGATGTTTTGTGACGTGGAAATGGAGCGATCTAATAGATGCTTTAGCTATGTAGTCAATAGGACTGGGCGTATTTCTCTAAAAGTAAATTTTTGTAGGTAATTTTGAATTCGCTATATCATATGATAAGTGTCTAAGAGTTTCAGGAAGTGAATTCCATAGCTTTGCGCCTACATATTTTATGGACTTTTGAGTTCTGGTGGTAGAAAAACGCGGGAGGAGTAAGTGGTCTTCGGAGGAGTTGCGTGTGGAGTAAGAATAGGAATTGGATGAGTAAGTAAAGTAATTGCAGAAGCGGAGGGGTAGTTTATTATGGGTATATTGGTGCATAAATTTTGCAAGTTCAAATTGGTGTAAATCATTAAGTTTTAGTATTTGTAGTTTATAATAGTAAGGGCTAATTCTTTCTTTGTAGGGAGTCTCAGAAATAATGCTTATTGCTTTGTTTTGTAGCACTCTGATTTTAGTTAAGTACGTTTTGTATGTTGAAGCCCATACAGGCAGACCATAAAGCAGATGAGAGTGAATCAGAGAGTAATACAAATTAATTAAAGTACTCGATGGTAAGAAGTATCTTAGTCTGGAAATTACACTAAGGGATCGAGATAATTTAGATTCAAGGTAATGAATGTGTGACTTGAATGAGAGATTATCGTCAATTAATATTCCTAGACATTTAGTAACCTTGGGAGTTTCAGTATTAACATTATTCAGCGTAAGGGAAAGATCAAAAGGACACGGTTTTCGAGAAAACGGAGGAACATTTAAAGCAAAAGTTTTATTTGGGTGAAGAGTTAAGCCATTAGAAGCCATCCATCTGGATACACGAGAAAGTTCCGACGCAGCTACACTTTCCATTTTTGAAAACGATAAATTACTGATTAGCAGGGCAGTGTCATCAGCAAAAAGTCGTGGCGTCGTTTGTAATGCAGTGAGAAGATCGTTGATATATAATAGAAATAATAGAGGTCCCAATATAGAGCCTTGGGGGACTCCATATGTAACATCACGAAGTTGCGAATTGCTATTATTAATGGAAATGAACTGCTTTCTCTCACTTAGATAAGAATCTAGTAATGTAGGCCTATAAGAAACTCCTCGGATGCCGTAAAATTCAAGTTTATTTAGAAGAGTTGGATGTGGCACAGAATCAAATGCTTTACTGATATCAAGTAATAGTAGAGTGGAGAAGCATTTTTCTTCAATATTTTGATATGATTCAGTTATTAGGTCTAGAATAGGGTGAATTGTGGAGTGTTTATGACGAAATCCAAATTGCGTTGATGTAATTAAATTATTTCTTTCTAGAAAAGAGACCATTCTATTGAGAATCACACGTTCAAAAATTTTTGCTATACTTGAAAAAAGAGAGATGAGACGATAGTTACCTGGTTCATTAGGACACCCGGATTTATATACTGGTATAACTTTTGGCATCTTTAGGTTGTTAGGAAAAACTCCGTTAGAAATACACAGGTTTAGAATTATGGAAAGAGGGAGAGAGATAATGTGGACAGCAGTTTTTAAAATAAATATATAACCGATCGGTTTGTTAAAAAATTATTAAAATATAAAAATCTAAATTGACAATGCCCTAAGTGTTAAGAATAAAATGAAAATACTGCCAAGGAAGACCAGACCAAACAAAGATGTGAAAAGGTCCGGAGGCGAAACGGAGGGAGGAAGCAAAATTGTTTTTACGTACCGCAACTGTCTCTGGAGCTGGAGTGCTTCCTTTCCCAGACACCCCGATTATTGTTTAAGAGTATCTGATGATATCGACGCTTTGATATATTTGGGTGAAAAAAACTTAGATAATATCGACGCTGCTTTGACCTTAATCGCATGATTAGGGTCCCTTAATCGAATCCTCTCGCGCGTAGTTTATTTTGGTATAAAAATGTTTCGATAGGTAGGGCAGTTTTTTCTCATGCCCCACTATCGTCACTTTTCAAGACAGTGATGGGAAAAACTGCCCCCTTCATAATGAGTGCATATTAATTGTTTATATCAATGTTGGTTCTTGAAAAAAGGTTTATTTGGATTGCCTGTTTCACCCTCCTGGCTACATCCTGTTTGTGACGTCGCGAAAGCTAAGCTACTTTAATCAGTTAACCTTCCAATGGCCCAAAAATGAGGTCAACTAAAATTTTTTCAGTAAATTTTTGACCACGGCTTGACATCTTGAGTTTCTGTGAAACCTTTTCTCTCCTTAAGTGAAGCGCAAAGAAGCAAGAAAAAGTGTGAATGAAATATCCTAATTGTTTCCTTCGTTATGGCACTATAAAGCTTAATCATAGTTAGCTGTAATTGCGCAATAATTTAGACCAGAAACATTACAATCCGATGCACCGTAATACCTCTGAACTACTGTAATTGTAGCATCACTCCGTCATGACGATGTAACGTCATTGAAATCCCCCCTCCATTAAAAAATCCTGCGTACGCCACTGATTTACGGTCTTCAAGTCATGCAGTCACGTTGAATTTGTCAAAGTTTGACACGTCAATATTCGTAATTACAAGCTAAAAACAGGGGCGTCCGACCCGGGGCTCGCAGTTCACTCATGGCCAGAGTTGGGAAGACTCGAGTCCATTTTTTGAGGACTCGGACTTGTTCCTGTCATGTAGGACTCGGACTTGTGAAAATTTTTAAGAATCGGACTCGTCAGTTTGGTACATCAGTTTTAAACTTAAATTATTTCATACCTAGTTACCTACAGAACCGACGCAAATGTTTAATTTGTTGCATGAACTAAAGCTGTCGACGTAGTTGAGGTGTTTGTTAATTACGGTGATTTTGAGCATAGTAGACAATAGACGGCGATGAGATAGCTGGATTTAGAGATGAGCGGAGTCACAAAAAACTGACTCCGGATCCGTTCCGGATCCAAAGACTTAAAACTCCGAATCCGCTCCGGATCCTGTTTGTCGACGAATCTTAGAATCTGAATTCGCTCCGGATCCGGATTCCAGCCCCAACCCAAAACCAAAATATTACATTTCTCTATCATGCCAAGTAATAGAAAAACGCAACATCTCGGCCCCAGGCACAGGCCAAAATCCGGATCCGGCTGCGAATCCAAAAATGCAGCCTGACTCCGGATTCGCTCCGGATCCGGCTCTGTGCCCATCTCTGGCTGGATTGTTTGCAAGCATCGGCACGCGCTCAGATCTTTGAAGCTGTGAGCGAGCGAAATTAGTCGTAATTAACACTGTCTCCTTTTTTTTCCGCATCCATATAAGGAAACATTGTATCATTGGCGCAATTTAAAACGGTATTCTATCAAATCTCACTTGTTTTTTCAATTTTTTCGATACTGAGATGGAAAATCAGCATCGATTTTTCCTTGGAGAAGCAACAGCACTTAGTTCGATTTTATTTTGCGAGCGTCCTTGGTTAGTTTTAACTTATAAGTTTGTTGGCTGAGTTTGAATTCAAGAACACTTCGGCCTTTTTAACTGAAGTCTGCCAACCCCTTACTTCGAGAGAGAGAAAGAGAATTAGAAACATATTTAACGATGCAGGGTTGAATCAATATAAGCGCATTACGACTTATCAGCGAGCAGATCTACTTTTGTCTTTAACTGTGCTGAAAAGCAATTACAACTTTTTAAAGAAATTATGAAGAGTAGAAACTAAAATTCGCTTCTTTTTTTCGTGTGGGTGCAATGTTGCATTGAGAAGTAACATCACTCTAAATGGCTGGGCGCGTATCAGACAGCCACCTTGCCAAGCTCTCGTTCACAGTGAGCAGACCACGAATTTCATTTGGATGGTGGTATATGGGACAGGATGTTATAATATGGTCTGATCCTCTGCACCACACTCACTGGATGCCGTGGAAGCCACGCCCCATTTATGCATTGATGACCGAAAGAGGCTAACTCCAGTCCGGAGACGATTCAGCCCGACCCAGGTGGGTCTAGGAAGCCCCATTCAAAGTAGAAGGGCGTCCACATCATCAAAAAATGAATGCGGAAGAAAAGTGTCCTCCCGCCACCCAATGCTCTACCTGTGGTCGGCCCATCTTGCTGCACTGGTGCCCAGTTCGCTTGCATCTCTAAGGAGTTCCAAAGCAGCAGGCACAAAAGGGGTGTCTTGACTTAAGCTGTCGGTGCTCTCCATAAGCGTGAGACGTGAGCCGCTCATGGAGTAGATCATCATGCTCCTGGGCACGACAATCCACAGACAGTGTTGCTTTCCTTCGACGAAGCTCAGTGGGTGTGATGCCTGATTGAACAAAGAGGTTGTTTGTTGATGTGGGACGCTGGCATCCAGTCACCAGGTGCAAAGCGTCGTTGATGGGCTTGTCAGTGAGGCGCGTGTGAGCACTTCGACTCCAAACGGGAGCACAGTACTCTGCAGCAGAGTGAATCAAGGCCAAGGAAGCTGTGCGCAACGTTCTGGCACCAGCTCCTCAGTTTGATCCTGCTAAGCACCTGAAAAGACCAACGCGTGTTGTTATTTTTTTGCGCAGTGACTCCAAGTGTGAGCGGTACGTGAGCGATCTGTCCAGGGTAACGCCGAGATAAGTTGGCTCAGCAGAGAAGGGCAGGATGCTACTTTCGGCAGCAACCTTAAGCTTATGAGTTGCCTCTTTGTTGCACAGATAGAGAGCAGCGGTGACCGTCTTAGTGGTACTGAGCTTCAGTTTCCATTTTTGTAAGTACAATGGTAGGGCTGCGATGTCCTGTGTGAAAGTTCCCTCCAGCGACTGCCAGTCTTCTGCAGAATGCATGATGACCAGATCGTCTGCGTAAGCAAACTTCCTGGCAACTGTGACAGGCAGGTCATGGGTGTAGCTGTCAAAAGGGAGGGGAGCCAGGACTGATCCTTGAGGGACGCCGTTTTTCAGACGTCGTAACCAGGGTTGGAAATCGATAATGAAAAAGTAAAGAATAATTCGATATTCGATACCTCGAAAAAAGTAGAGAATTTCTGCATTCGATAACAAAAATAAAAAGTAAAGAATTTCCATCAATCGATAACCTCAAATCGATATTTTTTCTCTGACTCAGTTAACAGCGACAGCGTCAACATATGTTGATGGTAATGGGGGGGCTTCAGGTTAGACAAAGTGGAGAATGTCGGTATCGACGTGGCATATTATGATGGGAAGTTTAAAACCGGAATACAAGAAGTCCTACTCATTTTTCATTATAAAAAAGATTAAAGATCACTTTTTCTCTTAAATACTTTCAAACTTTGATCTTGGCCCATAGGCGCACGCAGGGGGGGCGCGGTGCCATGCCCCCTCCCCTTTTGGCCCTGTAAACTTTCAGTGTATAATTTCCCAAATTAATTTTGGTTGCAGCTGTCTTTCATTTATTTCCGCCAAGCTTCTGTTATTAGACATAAGCTGTGAAAATCTTTTTGCGTTGTCCATAGTGACTGCACTCACTGCATGCCTTTTTTCGAAAAAGAAGTTTGCTAAAATGAGTGTTTTTTATGTAAAAACCGTAAAAATTCGTTGGCGGCTGGGGGTTTTACCCCCAGACCCCTGTTATGAATCCCCCTTTGTCAAATTCTGGGTGCGCGTGCGCCACTATCTTGGCCGACTTCAAATGCTGTTGACTATAAAACTTTTCCTACAACGTTTGAAACACAAAGTATTCCTACCACTATCAGATGCAATCTTTTAAATGAAAAAAAGCAGGTGAACAAAATTTGGAAAAACACTGAATGTCAATGCTGGTATCTGAAATTGGTTCAAGTTACAAGCTAACGTTTTCTCGTGTTATATTTTGGAATGGAATCGAAAAGGACAATGCATACGGAATTTTACGCACGCTTACTATTCTCATGAGGATGTAAAGTAAAATATGCACCTAAAAACACCACAAAAACCAGAGAAGATACTAGAAATAACAAAAATAAAAACTTTCGAAAGAACTTATTCAGAAAAAAAGTATCGATTAATTAATATCGACTTACTTTGCATAAAGGAGGGATAAGCCCCAATCGATAGTGAAAAAAAAGTAAAGAATTTTTGCATTCGATGACGAAAAAGTAGAGAATATCGATATCGATTTCTAATCAATATTTCCAACCCTGGTCGTAACCTGCTTTGCGCACCATTGCCAGTGATGAGGGTGAAACTGCGGTCACGGACAAGCTCCATTATAAAGGAAACAATGTTCCTTTCCCCGCGGATGGGCACGATAAACCTTTTTGTACTACAGCAACAACGATAGTCGATAATTCCAAAAAAGCCCTGGGCGATACCAATAACACAGCTCCACAAAAATTTTTTTTTTCTATTTGCCCAAGATATTTCAACGGTTTTAGGGTATATCAGGTGCGCTGATTCCGAAAATGGCCTTATTTTTGCTGAATTGGCTCTAGTTTTTGAGATATATTCTTTACACTAATTAATAAATAACGGCAAAATATATTACTGATAAGAGCTGTTTGTGCTGACAAAAAGATTTTGTTTCTTGATAAAGAACCAATGGTCATAAGCTTCAGAAAGCTATTTCATGGCATAATACCTCCACTGGTTCTTTCTTGCCTTTTCCAAGATCTTTGCGCTTTCCATAAATAAAATGGCGAGCAAAACTGCAGGTTATCTTCTTCATTTTGGTGCATCTCCCATGCATTCATTTATTCCTCGGTGTGCAACACACTGCGTTAGACACAACCCTTTTTCCGCATATTCCACTAGGCTTCATTTTGCTGAGTGCAATTGCATTTTCTGCACCGCTCACCATCATTTTAGTCTTACCAATGTTTACTTTTAATCCCTCGCCTTCCACTGCACTTCTCCACCTTTGGAACCTTGCCCATAAATCCTCCATATTTTTGCTTATCAGCGTACAAAATGTCATTCAATAATTATGATCTTTTTCATGCATCTTTCGTCACTACATCAACCACAATAGCAAATATTAGTGGTGATAGCACAGACCCTTGATGCGCACCAACAGTCCAACACTCACCCCTAATTCCTTCTACAACCCTGCCACCTCTGACTTTCGTCTTTAACCCTCATATAAGCTCATCACTGCTTGCACCAACACTTCCGGCAATCCTTTCTTTCTTAGTGCCCATTCCGCCACTTTTCTACGGACCCTATCAAATGCTTTTTCCAAGTCTACAAAACGCATGCACAGCTTTTTCTCTTTTCCACGGAATTCCTCTCGTATCCTTCGCAAAATAAACAACGTACGAGTTGTGCCTTTCCCAGACATACAGCCAAACTGAATACCATCTATCGCAACCAATCCTCATATTCTGTTCTCCAGCTCTCTCTCCACAGTTTTCATTGCATGCTCTAAGAACTTTACTTTTCTATATGCTCCACAATCCATCAAACCTTTCCTTTAAAGATTGGAACAACAACACTCGTTTTTTATTCCTCTGACACATTTTCACCATCCAGTATTCTCTGACAAAGCTTCTTTATTATAACAACGAACTTTTCACTCGATATTATCATGTCCATATTTACTTTTAAAAGTCCAGCTGCTTTTCCCAATTTCATCTGTTACTCCTTCAACTGGTCCTTCAACCATATCTGCTTCTGCTCTCTGATCCAATTCATTTTCCACATTCAAGATCTTTTCCATGTTTTCCTTCCATAACTTTCCTCGATCTTTCTCATTCATTACAACTTTCCCATCGTTATCATTTTTGCCACCTCCACCATGCATGTTTTTTCCCCTTAAATAATTCCCTCACTTAAAATAACCTGGCATGCTTGTCATCTGCAAAGATTTGTCAAGTTTCTTAGCATTGGGCAGCAGGGTGGATCCAGACACTCGTTTTAATAGGGCGAGCTCCCAAAAATTGATCCATCGCTTGAAATTTATCGAATTTTCCAGAAAATTTAGAGAAATGCTGTTGTCTCCCCCACTGCCCTCCTCCTGGATCCGCCATTGGGGCGCAGTTTGTTATTATGAGTAACTGAAGCTTGATAAGGCGAAGTTTGAGCCTTGTATTGTTTCGCAACCTGCTTCTCGCAAGTGGTATCTGCTGAAGACATGTATTTCATAAAATTTTCATTGCTGCCTTAAATATTTTGTATACTTGTATCATACTCTGGATTTATTGACAGCATGTAACATGACTCTGCTACTGCATGGAAAATGGCATAAACAGATGTTTTAAAAGTGCGATATGCAAAGCTTAAAAGTCAGAATGAAAAACAACGAAACGTCAATATGGCTGATGTTGTAGTAGTATAACGACGTTTTGAAATCTCAAATCTTCCAAAATAGAAGAAAATTCTTGTCAAGATTACACACTATTTGCCACCAGTTTTATCAATGAGTGCATTCTTTTTTTCACGGCACTAAGCAAAGAGAGTTGAAGCCAACAGCAGTGCGTAAAACAGGCATAAATGGATAGCAATGCTGTTTCTCTACGTATGCAATATTTTCATAAAAAATGCATTTATCTCAAAAACTAGAGCTAATTCAGCAAAAAGAAGGCCATTTTCGGAATCAGCGCACCTGATATACCTTAAAACCGTTGAAATATCTTCGGCAAAAATTTGTGTGCTGACCAGTGTAATCGATAAATTTTAATTTCATAAAGCGATATCGGTAATCGATAAATTATCGCCGATAAATTTTTCCGATAAATATTGCGGTAAATTTTTATTGTGTTTGGCGAAGTTTTTTTTTGTAAGTCAAATTGCAAAAATGTTTTTATAGATTTTTCAGGAAAAGAGATCAGTTCACGGACTCTGCCGTGGCATCAAACAAACAAAGAGAGGTTTTTAAATTGTAACAACACTTTATGGACACCGTGTATTTTTTCTACAACGCCAACTCACTAGCTTTGAGCACTGTGTGCATAAAGAATCGTTTATCGCGATAATTTATCGGCGATAACAAAATATATAATAAAAGCAATATGGGTAATTGATAAATCCAAACTATTTTTAGCGATAACAATAAGCGGTAATAAATTATCGCCGATAACTATCGCCGATGAATTATCTCGATAAATGCCCATCTCTGCCTGTCCAGCAGTATGAGCAAGAGCTTGCTGGTGAGGCCACGGTGCCATACAGTGTCATAGGCAGCTGTAAGGTCCGCGAATACAGCACCAGCCTTCTTTTTTGCCGAGGAGCCATCCTCGATTCTTTAAGTCAAGAGAGTCCCCTGGTCCTTGAGTTAAGAAGTCACCGGAGATATTTGTCATCTGGTGTTGCTATCCTCCAAAGTTCAGACACTTCCTTGAGCACGAGTCTGGTAAAGTCACGGTCACTCGTCTTATATGTCCCATTCTTAACCAGCTGCGAAGCAATTGAGTTGGCAGAAATGGGACAAGGACAGTTGGATTGTCTGGTCCTGCCAGTCAAATTGATTATAGCATTCCATGCCAGCTGGCTGGAGTGCGTAAAGTCGATGGCATTGACTGCCTCTAACCAGCGTTTTCTTTGCCTCTTATCAAGTCTGGCAAGCAAGGCAGAGGCAGCTGTGTTAAAGCCTTCACCCTGCGGTGCCCAAAGAAATGTTTGGTAAAGGGCCTCGCACTACACATTTCAGTATGGTCTGTAGTTTTTCCTACGACCGCGTAGAATTCATTTTTTCGTTGCGTGGATGATGGTGTTGCAGAAGTCTTGGTAGGCCTCATCAACACAGGTAGGCTAGTGTGCGGAGATGGAAGGTCCCGAGCAAGCCTGATGGTGATGCGCGTACACTTTTTCCATTTGGCTTTCCAAAAGTTTCATCGCTTGTAGGGCTCACTTGGAAGTAAAACAACCGTTTTGAAGCTCTTAATCAGCGATGGTCGATGTTGAGATCTTGGGAACTTTTTCAGGATGCGTCTGTCCAGTTGCCAGCTGACGTGACCATTGCTCGCAAAGGCCAAGTCTGAATTGGTACCGGTGTTCCAGCATCCAGAGAAGTTGGGAGCGTCTTTAGGATTATGCAACAAAGCAAGATTGCTCTTGGTCGCCCAATCAACCAAAGATTCTCCATCTGGACTGGTGGTGCTATAGCCTCAGTCTACATGCTGGCAGTTAAAATCACCTGCGAATAGACAGGGGTGTGGAAACACTGGTATAGCTGATGATGTTATTTACGTTGTTGGTGGCTTATAGGCATTGACGATTTTCACGCTATCAACATCCACACAGAGCCACTCAACAACTGATCCGTCCAGAGATTTACCAGCAAGGGTCCAGCCGAGTCTCTCATGGTCCAACGTAGCGAGGCCATGCTTCCTACTTATAGTCAAGCCAGCTGGTTTGAAGTTTGGTTTCACTAGCTGACCTGGCGCGGTGCAGTGAGCTTTTTGTAGGGAAATGACCAGAGCCCTATGTCTGGTGGTCAACTGACTGATAACGCAGATCTTGCGCTGCGTGAGGCACTCGATGTTCAGCAGCAGTGTATTGGGCAAGGGTTGCCCGAAGCTAGCATCTGCGAGTTTGCCACTTCGCATTTGCCTTAGGGGCCGAGGGTTCATCCTTTTGCCACCCGGAAGCTTCCCGTTATAGTCATCATTCGCCAGTAACAATGTAGTTTCTGTTTACGGGATTCGCCGCGAGTAAACTGATGACAGTTTGTGTTGAGTTGCACACTTCACTCAAAAAATAAAAATTTTTCAGCTTACCATCACAGACGTGTCAAAATGGCGCATGGTTGACTAGATTTGACAACAAAATCAGCTTACAAAACTGGCATCAACAGACACTTTCACTGAAACAAGTCATCAGGACTGTAATATTTTTATAAAAAATTGGGAGAAACGTTCAAGCCGTTTAAATGCAACATCGTCCTTCAGCAATATTGCTTCCATATAGTAAATTTACATATTGCACTAGGCCTACTACCAAGCAAACTGAGGTTTATTTGTGGGTTTTGTAATGCAATTTAGAAAATGCCTTTTAGCTAAAATCATATTAAGTATTTATTTTTGAGCAACGGGCATTGAGCAACGTCTAAGAAACAGCTAAAATATGCACAAGAATGTCAGCCATTCTATACTCTGGTGGAGGTATTAATGATTAACTATTACCTCTAATAATCTCTTGTTTTCTGGTTGCAACTTAATGCTTGCAATATTTTATAAGTGTTGCTTTCAACTTGTATTTGCTTACAGATAAAGAAATGAAGGAGCAAGCCAAACTGGACTGTAAGTGTAATGTTTATTGAAAATTAGTTATGTTTCATTTTGCATGAACATCGTAAGTAATGTGAAGTTTTAGCGCATTTAATCAAAAAATAGTTTAAATCTTTGTGTCGGCTTCAGTTTTGCATTGACCTTTTTCCTTAACCCTGCTGATTGTGTGAATGCTTTACATAGCGGTAGTGCTTGCTGCTGTAATAAGGAATTCACGGAACTCTCAGTAAAAATGCAAAAATTTGTTGTATTTGCTTAGCAGCTACGCGTCACATCCCAAGTGACACTAGCACTGTATAACACCTACAGTAATTTGCAAATGTTTCGTTTTTCAAAAAGACAACAAGTTTAATTATTTAGTTAGTATCATATGGGCAACTTTGACATTTTGGCTTTGATTCTTCCAAAACTTTGTTGAAAATAGGAACAAAATCTTAAAGTTTTGCGTTCACGATAACAAGACTGGTTGCGTCAACTGATACGTATGACCCCATCTTAAGGTTCCATTTTCAAAACACATTATACTAAAAGATTTGCGACGATTTTATACAATAGCCTATTAACATTTAGTTACCGGTACCAAAACGTGAAAGTGTTTATCTAAGGCTGGATATAGAAGCAGGATTTTGTCTGCGAGAAACGCGATCATCACATCAGTTAATCCCGATTGGCCGATGACGTTAATTTTTTAATACAGCGAGTCTTTCGTTAAAAATTGGATAATATTGTCTACATTTATCTATCCAATATTAGCAAATTTTTTTACTGAATTGATTGGCATTAAAAAGAGAACTCGACAAAAATTCTTTAATTTACGAGCTGCAATGTAGAAAATTGTTCACAAATATTGCCTTACAACATTAGGCTACCATAAATGACTCTGTGAAACCATGAATTCATAGCTACTCCAATCAACTGACGAAACCGAAATTTGTAAACTGTATTTGGCTTCAATTTTAATAAAAAGCCAGTATATTACAAACGTTTTGGTAACAACTTATATCACCATCAGTGTAAAAGTTTTACGTAAAGTTTTGCACTGATGATGGTATAAGTTCTTACCGAAACGTTTGTAAAATGATTACTAATATTCTGGCTATAATTTTTTTTTGTTAAAGTTGAGTTCCAAAACCCATCTTAGTGCTCCTAGTTTTGTACTTGACTTCTACACCAAAAAAAAAAAAAAAAAAACAGATACTAGTCGTTGGTTCAAAATTTCATAGCGACAGCATAAACTGCATTACTGATACCATAAATTGGTTCCGACCAATTCGACACAACCCCTTATCGCTTTCAGAAATTGGTATTAATGCATTTTCAAACATTTTGATTCATGAACAGAACAGAACAAATTTATTTTGTACACGCTCATACCATAACAGTTAACAACCAATAGTTGAAAAATAACTCATGCAAGCAATTAAAAATTTAGTAAAACATCATGGTCTGAGGCTAGAGTGTACGAGGTAGACAACAAAGGGAGCATTGCTCATCGGGTTGTTGCCACCCTATCATCACAAAGCGGCAGCATTATAATTATTCATCATTTGTTTTTTACTGCAACAAAAAACAGGTTGCAGATCGTAAATTGGCCAATCCTTTTTTCGGCCTTACTGCCTTGCGTTTAGTTTGTCCTATAGGCCCACTCGTAAACGGACCAATTAATTTGAACCTGAAACCGACCCAAACTCCAAAATAAACTCTGAACTGAACCGAAAAATCCCAACAGTTTGGCTTGAAACACTTGGCTCATTTCGTAAATTCTTATATATTCTTTTTTTCAAAAAACGTATTGATGATTAAGCAACGAAATGTTTTGGTTATATATTGAAATTTAAATTCCAATTTTTTTACACGGCTAAAAGCTAAACTACCGTGAGCGAAAACAATTTTCTTGCCGTAGTTTTCCTTGTTTTAGTTTTGCCAATTCATGACAATGATAGGTTTGCGTCAGCAAGTAGCTTCTAGGCCAGGGGTGGGCAACTTCTTTAGTCGACCGGCCATATGTGGGAAGACGAAGTCCTTCCCGGGCCGGATTATTAGATGGATCGAGTTCAATATTTTCAACAACTACTACTGTCAGGGCCGCTCTGATCGGAAAAGCAAAAAAAGGTCCACACGTCCTCAGATGTCCTGTTCTTCACCAAAAAAGAGCAAGAAAAAGGTCTACACGTCCTCAGATGTCCTGTTTTCCACCGGAAATATCGGTGAAACAGTGGCGTAGCGAAAAATTTTAAAAGGGGGGCCATAATTTCCACATTTTTTTTAATCGTCCTTTAATTCGGCAGAACTGCTTTGAAGCTGATTGAAAAACAAGAAAGGCTATAGGGGGGTCCGGGGGCATGCTACCCGGGAAAAATTTTGAAAATCTACAGGCTGCAATGGGTAGTTTAGTGCTTTTTGAATAATTTTTAGGCAAGTTTTGTTTAAATTTTTTAACCTTGGTTCTAAATTTTTCACCAAATATGATGCATTTTGTTCGCACACTTTTGATTCACGCGTGCTTAAGGTGTAAGGCTTATCGCTATCGAAAAGGTTCGAAATTATGGAAAAATTGTGAGCATGAAAAACGTTTTTGAAAATGGCTGGCGGGAGGATGCATACCCCTCATCCTTACCCCCTGGATCCGCCCCTGGTCATATGCTACAGAAGCCAATAAAAGAGTCTGGTATAATTTAGTCACTTGGCACCATTAGTTTGGTTCTTTTTTACTAAAAAGCAGAGTCAAAAGGGGGGGGAGGGGCATGAAACAATGCTCTCCTCCTAAATACGCTCCTGCGGTGAAGAGCAAAATAAGGTCTACTTGTCCTTAGACAAAAATAAAAGGTCCTCGGCTTGATTCGCGAAAGGAGTTTATATTTCTGCAAGTGCCGGCGGGCCGCATAAAATGGACTCGCGGGCCGTATGTTGCCCATGCCTGTTCTAGGCGCTAAAAATGATTATCGTTTGTGTAATCTACGCGCTGTGACTAAAGTTTTCTAAACCTTAGACTCGAACTCGACTCGAAATCCCGGCCCGACTTACGACTCCTTGTCATGGGCAGATTAGATTTTTCTACAGCGTTAAACTCACAGAAGTGTCTCTTTACTAGCTCACCATATGTTTTAATTGCTGCTTGAGCAACGGTCGCGTCGTTTTATACCGGTGATTCTCAACCTTTTTAGGTTGCGGACCGGCATAAGTTCAAAATAGATTTTGTGGACTGGTGCTCTTTTAAACTAAAAACGTCATGTTAAATCCTAGTGCTAAAACCATCGACTTGTTTTTTTTTTTGTTAATGGTGTTGTTGAAAAAGGAAAATATTTGGCTGGTTGTTTGTTTCCGTTTTATCATCAAATTTCGATAATTGTACTGCTGAATTTCAGCTAAATACGTTATTAGATTTCATATGAAGAACATAATATACTTGTCGTATATGTGCATTGTGGTTACTCACCTCCAACGTTTTTTCACAAAAAAGGCAAAACTAAATGAATTGGCAGTACATACACAGCATGAACTTGTCAGTTGGCTAACGGAAAGAAATATTGCGCGCATATCCAAGTGGGTTATGACAAAAAGCCCAATTTTGTAGGCTATAAGTATTGACATATCATGTTGGAATTTATTTAGGCGGACCGACAGTAAAGCAGACACGGACCGCAACCGGCGGTTGAGAAACACTGTTTCAGACGATTATAATTTAAATATATTTTTATTTTAGATGATGAATTAAAACAAAAGTTAAATCAAGCAGCCAAAAAAGAATGTGAAGTTGCTCAGGTGTTCTGTGTCAATCGTCCAACTACTGTTGTTCCCTTACAAATATCGGAGCAGCAGGACCCGGTAACGGCAGAGCAACAAGGTCATTTTCATCATCGCCATGAGGTCATGCAAATGATCAACAAACCTCCAGTTGGTAATGTTTCCATTGAAAGTTTGTTTACTAAAGCGAAAGAGTTAGCGGAAAAGTCTGCTTCCCAGCAACACTTTCACACAGATGAGGGAAGGGATGCCTACATTGCTGCTCATAGCAACATTGTAGGCATTACCGGCCAGGCTGGGGTCGGTAAAACTACTCTTACCAAAACTATTCTTAAAAAAGTACTTGATGAAGACTTATATTCACCTGACCTTGTATTTTATGTAAGGTTTAGGGACATTGACTATTGCATGGAAACTGATCTTCTTTCGCTTTTAACTCCTTCAATCGATTTCTTATGGAAAAAACACGATTCTCGTCGCAATGCCGTTTTGAATGCTATTGCAGCAAGCAGTAGCACTCTCATCATCATGGATGGCTTTGACGAGGCTACCTATGACTCCCAAACTTTAACTGCCACCCACCAAATTGACCTCCACCAACAAGCTAAACCATTCGTCTTCATCAAACACATTTTACAAGGCAAACTTCTACCCAATGCAAAACTGCTAGTCACATCGCGGCCAAAACAACTACTTCAGCTTCCCCAAGGTCTCAAGCCAAAATTCATTGCCAACGTTCTGGGTCTTGATAAACAAGCCCAAAAACAAATTTGCTCTGATGTATGCGCCGAAAATAGCGATGATATTTATAATTACATAGAAAACCGTCCTGATCTTTCATCCTTTTGTTTTTCTCCCCTGAATTGCATCCTAGTGATGCACGTTATCCAAACACTTCGATCGTTGAAATCCCAGTTTTCTGACACCTTAACGGGTGTATTTGCGGTAGCGCTTGGGCTTTTTATGCTGACTGAGAACGTTGACAATCAGTTTGACTTGGAAAAGTTTTCAACTCTGGCTTGGATCGCTTTCCAGGATAACAAGTTCTATTTGAACGAAAACGATTTGCTTAGAGCAGGGCTACAAGTAAATGAACGGAATGCTTTTCTTCAAACAACTCGCTTCAGCACAAAGGTGACACTCTTTGGCGGCGGAACATCAAACGTCCACTACTTTTCTCACCTTCTCTTTCAGGAATGTTTGGTCGCCATAAAAGTTATTTTCTTTACAAAACCAGCTGATTTTAGAAAACTTTTTATAGGAAAACCAAGTCTAAATCGCTTTAAACGATTTCGACCAGTTTATGATTTATCTGAAAACAGATTCGAGATGATTACCAAGTTTATGTATGGCTTTTGCAACGAGAAAACCTTTTCTTATATGAAAGAAAAATTTCCTACTCTTGTTTTTTCTTCAGAGCAAGTCGAAATGCTACAAAACTTTGCATTGAAGCGACTATCTTCTTGTTCAAAATCTTCTTCCTATCTTCAGGATGCTCTTCCTGTATTTCATTGGGGATTCGAACTTAATGATCAAGTTTTTAGTTCTAAAGTAGCCCATCTTCTGCCTTCTACGATGAAGTTCGAGGGACAAATTCTTTCGAGTGATATCGGTTCAATTCATCACATTTTGCGAGCCAAGCAATCTCCGGTGGTTATTTCTGTTCCGTCGTATGGTGTGGAATTCATTGGAGACAGTCGTCGATTGTTTTTGCGGGAGTTGAAATCTACAATGGAATCATCTCGTTATGTTAAGGTAAATTGAAATATGAAAATGTACACTTACGTAGCCTACTAGCTTATGAACTTAAACATTAACTTGTGAGTGTTGTTGCGATAGCAAATGTGCCGTAAATTTGTTATAAATTCACAAGACTGTGCGGTTGTTATCAGTTCAGCTACAAAAATTTCCTGTCTACTTGCAGTTGTAAAGCCGATGTTGCATTTTGTTTCTTGTTTTATGTTAGAGTTAACTTTATGAAATGTTGGTAAACAAAAAGGCACAACTATTGCTGTTTATAACAAAACCGCTACATCAGATGTGTGCAACTACGCAAACTTTTTTAATTGCGGGCCGAATAGCAATAAGCACAGCATTGTGCGGGCTGCACGTTTCAATAGACAAAACAAGTTCGTCTATTTTGCCGTAACTTACAATTCCATAAACAAAGCACTAGAATTAAACAATAAGAATGGCCAGGAAGCACCGAAGAACCATGAGGTTTTTAAGTCGAGGTGCCTCCGGACTGGAGTGAGTAGTACATCAGGACAAACCAAACTAAGTGCGCGAAAATCAAAAGATGGGTTTATAACCCAACCCATCTTTTCATTTTCGAGCACTTAGTTGGGCTTGTCCTTGTGATTTTCGCGCACTTGCTTTGGCATTTAAATAGAATGATATTTTACCAGCTATTGATATTGCCTGGGATAATGATAAAACCCCATGAAGCTAAACAAGTGACGTAACCAAGGGGGGGCAATTGCCCCCCCCTGTAAAATGTCTTGCCCCCTCCTCTTGACCCCCCTGTAAAATTGTACATAAAAGTTATGTTTTTCGCGTTTTCCTCAAAGCTTACCAGATCAATCAAGTTACGGAAGAAAAAGTTTTTGATTTCCTCTGTGTAACAGTGTGTAAACTATGCGAGCGCAGGTTTCCCGCTGTAAAAGTGATAAAAATAGTGGTAGTCGCCACTGCAGCGCTGCGGGAGTTGTCAACGTTGCTTCGTTGTGGATTTGTCTACTGTTATTACCGCTGCATCTTGAAGTCTTGTTTGTCGTTTTTTTGTAATGAACCGCGAAAACTTTAAGCAGGCTTTCTTTCATCAGTTAATGTGCTTTCTTTCTGTCTTCAATTTTGTCGTGACTTTAAGTTTTCACGTGATCCGTCATGTTATTTTTGTTATCATGTCTTTTAATAAAAGTCATTAGTCGGTCTGAAATCGCCTAACTTTTCTTTCAATACAATTCTACAATCATTACAGCAACAATTATTAGAGCAATAGCAGATTCAGTCAGAACGGTATTAGTGACTGTAATCCAAGCTAGCGCGTTTTATTATGACGTGATTACTTAGGATGTCATTAAACTGTTGCCCCCCTTGAACAAGGCTTGCCCCCTTGTTGCCTCCCCTGTAAAATGAACCTGGTTACGCCATTAAGCTAAACTTTTGTATGCAGATTGATCGATATAGACAAAAGTAACAAATATGTTGAAAGGAAAATTCACGAAGATAAAAAAGGCGGATATTCATTCATTTATTGACGTACCAGTATCAAGTCAGCACAAAATTTCAACAATGCCAAAAAAATGATTATAGCGTAAAAGTTGACACAAAGACACGCTAGGAGATCATAAAAGAGCAGAAGCTCACTAAGTCATGGCCAACCATTGTTATTCAATCGCATTTGTTTGATTCTCGTAAATTAAAATGAAACAAAACAAAAAACAAAACGAACGGCAACGAAAACCTACAAAAAACGAAAAGTGTTACCCATGGCCATGCACATTTAGTAGCTGTTTTGTCAAGATAAACACCTCTATCAAAAACTAATACGTTTCAACTTATTAACCTGACAAAGCCTAAAATCAAAAAGAAAATACCAGTTAAGCTACGTTTGTGTTCACAAAACTAAATGACACACTGCTGTCTTTGCAATAAATAACAACAAATCTTAAGAGCAATTTAAAAAACCTTGTTTCCAACTAGAATAACGTAGCTTTTTTCTCCCAATGTAAAAGATCTACTTCAAGATTTTAAACAAACAATTAACACTATTAGTCTTTAAGCTGAAAATTCTACGTGCTTAAGAATAGAAATAAAACAGATGCATACAGACTACGTGCAAACGCAAGTCATTTTGAACTAGTAAAAAAACAAATTTGCGAGAGCTTGATCACATATTTTTCATCAATCAAGCCTTGTGAATCTTAGAAATCCGCAATGTGATTTTTTCAAACCCGCCTAAAAGTCTTCACACCCGCACAAAGCATAATACGCCCGCAGAAGCAATTAAAAAAAAAACATATCTAGCGGAAAAGCAGCGCATCTGGCGATTCGAAAAGAATTTCGAAAAATCTCTGTGATATAATACATTGAGTTTCGAACCCATGTTTTTACATCATTTACTGTGTTGTACATGTAACTGCGAAGTTTCTTGTTAATGCTTCCGGCCCAAATGTATTTCTAAATTAGCTTGTTATTGTGAATTGTGCTCTGTTTCTCTGTGTTAGTTTGAAGTGTTCGGTTTGGTGTAAGTAGGTTACGAGTGTTAGTTTAAGAACCTTAGTAAGTCGTATTATGTTTTATATTTAGATTCCTTTATAATTATGTACTGTTCTTAAGTTAGATTAAGCTTGAATAAAGTGTATGATCATCACAATTAATCTAAACATAAAGAGAAATGGCAGCGTCATGGCGAGAAATGTTGAAACCAGCAAGATTCGATGCACAGCCCGATTCCCCAAAAGCAGCAAAGCAGCTGAAGCATTGGCTGAAAGTTTTCACAGGTTTTCTAGAGCGTTATGAAGAACATAACCGAGATGGGGAAAATGCAGCACAAGAACCGGATCAAAATCAGCGTTTGCAAGTCTTATTCACGTTCGTTAGCTCAGATGTTTACGAATACATTGAAGACTGCGATACGTATGATGCTGCCATAGCAAAGCTCAAGAGTATCTACATTAAATCACCTAATGTGATTTTTGCTAGACATCAATTAGCTACGAGAAAACAACGAGAAGGCGAAACCTTACGAGAATATTTTCAATCACTTCATCTGTTGAGTAAAGAATGCGGTTTACGAAATGTCACGGCAGATGAATACCGAAATGAGTTGGTTCGTGACGCTTTTATTAATGGGATTTCATCTCATACTATTCGTCAACGACTGTTAGAAAATGCTGAACTAACCGTGGATCAAGCATATGACATCGCTTGTTCTTTATGGACAGCTCAAGAACATTCTGAAGCTTACCTGTGCAGAAGAAACGTAACAGCGAGCGCTGCACCTTCGCTGAGCAAAGAATCCGAACAAGAATCAGATAACGATCAAGTCCTGGGATCATCAACACGCAATAAGACTTGCTTCTTTTGTGGTTTGTCTTTCCATAGTCGAGACCGATGTCCAGCTAGAGAATCAGAATGTTATTCCTGTGGAAAAATTGGACATTTTGCCAAAGTTTGCCGTTCCAAGTCATCTACCATACGTCGTGCAAAGCCTCGTTCAGTAAATGTTAAAGAAACCGCTAGTAGTTGTTCGAACTCTTGCCCTGGTTTGTGTACTATATCTGCTGCATGTCCTGCAAGTTTGCTTCCAGCATCGTTGCCTGTCTCAATCAGTGGAACCAGCTTAACTGCTCTAGTTGATTCAGGAAGTTCGGAAAGTTATATCAACTCTAATGTTTGTACAAAACTGAACATGGAAGTCTATCCTACGTCACAGCAGGTGCAAATGGCGGCCACAACCATGAAAGTCAAATCCGATGGGTTCTGTTTGGTCGACTTAGTCCATAACGGGATGAAATATCCCTCTACGAGGCTTAGCGTGTTCCAGGATTTGTGCAGTGATATCATTTTGGGGCTAGATTTCCAAAGTCAGCATCAACGGTTGATATTCAATTTTAACGGCGACTCTCCAGATTTGATCGTCTCAAGGAACTCGAACTGTTCCTTGACCGCAGCAGACACAAATGAAGTGTTTTTGTTTGCAAATTTGTCCCCAGATGTGAAACCAATAGCTACTAGATCCCGTCGCTACAGCCAGGAAGATCAACGCTTCATCCAAGAGAACATCGATAAACTTCTTTCTGAGGAAATTATTCGACCGAGCTCATCGCCCTGGAGGGCCCAGGTAGTTGTTATTAGCGATGAATTTAACCGACACAAGAAACGCTTATGTGTGGATTACTCTCAAACGATTAATATTTATACAGAATTAGATGCATATCCATTGCCTAGAATTGACGATATGATAAATGAACTTGCAAAATACAGCGTTTTTTCGACTTTTGACCTTCGAAGTGCATACCATCAAATCAAAATAGTTGAATCTGAACGAAAATATACTGCTTTTGAGGCAAATGGCAAATTGTATGAGTTTAATCGCATTCCATTCGGTGTGAAAAATGGAGTTGCCGTATTTCAGCGAGTCATTTCGCGTTTTATTGAAAACGAAAATTTAAACGATACGTTTCCTTATTTAGACAATGTAACAGTTGCTGGAAGAACTCAAGAGGAACATGATTTAAATGTGAAAGCTTTCCTTGAAGCAATTTCTCGCAACAATTTTACACTAAATGAATCGAAAACCATTAGTTCTGTTCCTGAAATTCAAATTTTGGGTTATGTTGTTGGTAACGGACTTATTAGACCTGATCCGGAACGATTACGTCCTTTACAAGATTTTCCGCCCCCAACAACTTTTAAATTACTTCAACGTGTTCTGGGAATGTTTGCCTACTACGCAAAGTGGATTGATTGCTTTGCTGATAAAATTCGACCATTAGCCGACGTAAAGAGTTTTCCGCTCAGTAAGGAGGCATTACAAGCTTTCCAGCGTCTGAAAAGTGAGCTTGAACATACTGCCTTAAAATCAGTTGATGAAAGTAAGCCTTTTGTTGTTGAATGCGACGCTTCTGATGTTGCCGTATCAGCTACTCTTAACCAAGGCGGAAGACCTGTGGCATTCATGTCACGAACCTTGCAAGGAGGAGAACGGCGCTACCCTGCGATCGAAAAAGAAGCAACAGCAATCATAGAAGCAATAAGAAAGTGGTCACATTTTTTGTCGAGAAGAACGTTTACTCTAGTCACAGATCAACGTTCAGTAGCATTTATGCTTGATAGTAGACGTCGTTCGAAAATCAAAAACAATAAAGTTCAACAGTGGAGGTTGGAGCTGGCATCTTACTCTTATGAAATCAAATATAGACCAGGAAAACAAAATGTTGGACCAGACACCTTGTCAAGAGCTTTCTGTTCATCTCTCTCTGCTTCATCTTCCCTGGAAGATATTCACCGACAACTTTGCCATCCGGGAGTAACACGAATGCTACATTTTGTGCGCACAAAGAACTTGCCATTCTCTACAACTGAAGTTAAAAGAGTTGTGTCTAATTGTAAAACATGTGCTGAAGTGAAACCTCAATACTATCGTCCTGACATGAAAGTTTTGGTGAAAGCTACACAACCTATGGAACGCCTAAGTATGGATTTTAAAGGACCTGTACAATCTAAAAGTGGTAACAATTATTTGCTGATAATAGTAGAAGAATTTTCACGTTTTCCGTTTGCTTTCCCTTGTAAAAGTATGACGTCATCAACTGTGATACAATGTTTAGAGAAGCTTTTTACTCTGTGCGGAACCCCAAATTTTATCCATACTGATAATGGAGCTGCATTCATTTCGCGTGATTTCAAGCAGTACTTATTGCACAGAGGCATTGCATCCAGCAAGTCTAGCATTTACCATCCTTCAGGTAACGGACAAGCCGAAAGGACTGTGGGAACTGTTTGGAAGTCCATTCAATTGGCGTTAAAAAACGACGCATTACCGCAATCGAATTATGAAGCCGTTTTAGATAATGTTTTGCATTCGATGCGATCTCTTTTGTGTGTTGCTACTAATACGACCCCACACGAGCGATTTTTTAACTTTCAACGACGTTCTTGCTCGGGTACATCTCTTCCTACGTGGTTGACTAATAGTGACAAAGTTTTTGTACGACGTTTTGTCAGAAACAGTAAAAGTGAACCTCTTGTTGACGAAGTAGAAGTCGTTAATGTGAATCCGACATATGCTGATGTGCGTTACCCGAGTGGCCGTGAAGCTACTGTGTCAATTCGTGATCTTGCGCCTATTCCTCAACTTGTAAATAATGATACCTTTAATGTGTCGCAACAGAATGATGCACCCTGTGATTTTTCTCGTTCTAGTGATGAACCTGAAAGTAATGTGAGTTTTGATGGCAGTAGTGATTCTTCTTTCGAATCTCATGAAAATGTAAATCAGAACGTCAACAGCCCTGAATGTTCTGTGAGACGTTCCGCTCGTAGTAACAAAGGTGTTCCTCCTATGCGCTATGGCGTAAATTATTAAATCTTGTTTGCCAGGAGGGGTGAATGATATAATACATTGAGTTTCGAACCCATGTTTTTACATCATTTACTGTGTTGTACATGTAACTGCGAAGTTTCTTGTTAATGCTTCCGGCCCAAATGTATTTCTAAATTAGCTTGTTATTGTGAATTGTGCTCTGTTTCTCTGTGTTAGTTTGAAGTGTTCGGTTTGGTGTAAGTAGGTTACGAGTGTTAGTTTAAGAACCTTAGTAAGTCGTATTATGTTTTATATTTAGATTCCTTTATAATTATGTACTGTTCTTAAGTTAGATTAAGCTTGAATAAAGTGTATGATCATCACACTCTGCTTTGCATAAAAGGCACCAAAGAAATCTGGCGCTTTATCGCTTTCTCACTTTGTAGTATTATGTTTTTTTGCTTCGCAGCAAAGTGTGAAACTTTACACTTCCAACAACAGCTCACGTCGCTGCGAATAAAAATTTTCGAAAGGTGCTAGACTGCTGGAGTCTGGTCTGGACTTTCTGTCCGTCAATCGCAAACCTGTTTTGTTTACAAGTCAAACGCATTTCCTTAAAGTTGCATCGTATCCGAAAGTCCACAGAAAAATGATATTTACTTAATTTTTGTTATTTTATCTTTTTAAGATTTTCATTTAACGCAAACAATGAAGTGCATTGTGAAATAGCAACGAGTAACTTGTAACTTTGAAATATCGCTGATAAAGCCCACCACTGACAAGAATAACTCCTAAGCGAGTCTGGATTCGTCCTATGCATAGCGTCTCCGTCGCTTTCTCGTGACAGCAGGATAAAAATGAAGAAATCAATCAATAACTTATAAAAAGAATTACATAATTCATTCTAACCCAAACCCAAACAATGAATGAAAAGGTGCCGATGTAAGTCTATATACATGAAATACAACTATTTCATTGCGCTCTTCGAGTCAGCAGCCACCCAGAATATATATGCTTACTTCGCAGTCTCCCTCAATGAAATACAACTAGATAAATTGAAGACTTACTAAATAAACGGTGTAAAAACCAATTCTACGACTAGTTTCGCAGTTTGACCGCTCATCAGGTAGACTCAGGTTTTGAACCCAGGACCATGTGATTGAGAGTTTTACCTCTCCAACCACTCGGGCACCGAGCTGACAGCGTAGTAAATGCAATTTTCAGCTATACATACTCAAGCCCCTGCAACTGCAGGCTTAGCATTGAGCAGTTAGCCTAGTTGACATGTGTCGGCAATGGCAGGCCTGATTTTACAAGTAAAGAATGAAAAGGTGCCGATGTAAGTCTATATATATGAAATACCAAACCCAAACACTTCAAGAGGAAAAAGCTAAAAGTTTTTTTCATAATGACCGGACGTTTCGACAACATTGATTCAGTTGTCATCATCAGCAGTGTATTTTAGGCTGTACAAAACTCTAAGAGATGATAATAGCTGAATCTGCTTCTGATGATGGCAGCTAAATTTTTGTTGTCGAACGTCCAGTCAGTATGAAGAAAACTGCTTTGGCATTAATTTTCCTTTTTAAGCTATTCTCTTTGCATTTGTGCATTTTGTTCAAAACGCTCTATTTGTGACAATAGACATTGATTTTATCAAGCACCTCAAGAAAACATGAGAAACATTCAAGGGCTGCTGGCCGCATTCTATTTAAAAACCGCAAATCTTCGTGGGCCGCACGATTTGTGGACGCGGTCCGCAGTTTGCACAGCCCTGCGCTACATGATGGAGCGTCGTCGGCATCTTGATATTGTTTAAACTTTGAGCTGCTCCGTTGAGATTTTGTGTTCATTTGTAGGAATGCACTCACTTTGCACTACAATAGATTTATTCCACAAAGTTCTTTGCTCACAAATTTATTACTCACTCTTATAGCATTCTAGTAAATTCTTAAATGATTTTTTTTTTTCGTTTATAATTTATAAACACTTTGTTTGCATTTCTTCCGTTAGTCCGCATGAACCACTATGGCGCGTATCGACTGCATGACCGCAGCATTGGTTGTTGGTTTGTTTAATTTTAAATTTACACTGCTGTCGCTTAACACTTAATCCTTATCCTTATATAATTTAAAAGGGGCTCTAACGGAAATCGAAATTTTTCATGTTTTTGGTTTAAGATGAAGGAATTTTTTGTCTCTACAAAATGCAACCAGTTTGGCAAAAAAATTCCAACTACTTTTTGAGTTATTGAGGTTTGAAAAAACAGCTGATTTTCGTATTAAAAAATATTGTTTGACGTCAGAGGTGGGCATTGTGAATGCACTGACGTAACAATGCCCATTGGTACGTTGCGTTCATTGATAAATCGCCGATCCACCATTGATAAATTTCTGTCGAATCTTTGTCGAATGACGCTTACGCATTTACACTTGGATTTTGCAAATCGGCACTTTTTCAAACGTTCCATAAAACTTTATGAAGCCAACAGAAAGTTTATGATGGCAAATATGACGCTGCAAGGCGCTGTAAAGCTGTTTTTGGCCAAATAACCTCCTCTCTATCTCTTATAATAGAATCTATAATAATATTATTATACATCTTATAATAAGAAGAGTAGAATCTCTATCTCTTACATAAGATTCAGTATCGGTTTCACTCAAATCGCTCATTCTTTTTAAGTTATATACCTTAGGCTACCGTACTCTAATTAGTCTCTTAATATCTAAAACTAACGACTGGGTTAGGTTTTTCCGTCGTTCTGTACTCAAAACAACAAACTTCAGCTGAAATTTTTCATGTTTTCATCTTAGACATGGCTTAGCGGTACCGCGCGCAAGTGACAGATCCTACGTGACGGGTTCGATTCACGGCTGTAGCCAATCGCATTTGACATATATATTCTGGGTGGCTGCTGACTCGAAGAGCGCAAGCTCACTTCGCAGTCTCCCTCAATTACTGTTGAATTTTTCAGTTCAATATAATTTGAAAATAACCTCAGTCATTTATTATTTATTACTTATTGTAAGGCCTAGCCCTAGTAGACTAATCACTACACTTTTCCGACAAATCATAAAGTAAAATGTATAAAATGCCTTTGCGTTGCGTAGTCTAGAAAATGCACGCAGTGATTCGCACGCGACACACACAAACCATGCAAAACTTGCGCATGCGAGCGCACGCATAAAATTTTGTCCTGCTAAATTCCAATTAGATGAGAAATGTAAGTCAAAATGGTGGAAGGTTGCTATGCTGCACTGATGAGACCATAATAAGGTCGAAACGCGTCTGCAGCTGCAAATGAGTGGGTTGCCATGGGGGCTTCTAGTGATGTTGGCTAGTTAGGCTACCGGTAATTTAGTTTGGGGTTAGTAGTTATTGACTCTTTCATTGGGTATCGTTGTTTGGGGCCAGTCGCCTGCTAAAAATAGGGCACAACCTAGAAAAGAGATGAAGTCGAGATGTCCTGCTAAAGCTATGCAAAAAAGAGTCTTTACAGTCTGGAATGAGTTTAGCATGGATTGGCTGTGCGTAGCAAGGCTGACGAGACTTGTTATAGTCGAAACATAAATTCCAATTGTTTACCTCAGGTTGCTGACGTCAGAGGTGGGCATTGTGACATAATTTTTCTTGTAGTAAAAAATGACGGACTAAAAATCGTGTATAAAATGGCCCATAAAATAAAAACGGGTCATTATTTTTTTGAAATTTTTGTGAAAAGTTCATACTAGCACAGTTTACTTGCATAAACTGTTGAAAAAAGGCAATGTCAATTTCCGTTACAGCCCCTCTTTAATTCTTTCAAAAACTTTTTATCAGTTTTGTTATGAGTCGTCGATTATAGGCTTGTCACAACCGAAAATAGAAAGCCAGTTAAAATGCTTACAGTTAATTCATCTGTTGACCAAGGTTTTTAAATACAATTATGCCTAAAAACAAATTCAAGGTAAAATTCTACGCACGATTAAAATATTAGAAAACTTTTGCCAACACGAGATGAAAAAAATTGCGCTGAAAGTTTAAATGAAAAATTCGACGCAGAGTTTTACGCGATGCGGCTTTTACCAATCTTTTGCTCAATTTGTAAACCAGCCAAAGCCGCATCGTGTAAGATTCTGCGGCTTCTGCACCGAATTTTTCTATCAAAATTTCAGCGCTGTTTTTTTAGTCTCGTGTTGAATGAACTGAAGCGACAACGATGAAGTCAGAAAAATTGATCACTTATGTTTGATTTATTGGAATGAAATTGGATAACAACTTTATCAGGCACTTTTGACTTGAAAGTAATTTGGCCAAAATAATTGTCTTTTTCGGTTTACTAAAACCATTTACACAGAAAAACTTAAAAGCGATGAGTATCGGAGATAGAATATTAGTTTGAGTTTTCGTATTTTTAGTTCAAAGATCTTGTAAATTCAGCCCCGAGAGGTTAAAATTGTTATGAGGTCAGGGAATGCAAGTTCGATACGCGGGATAATCGTAGAGGTATAAGTTAAAACAAATAATAATTGATTTGGGCAACAACAAACCTGTATTGGCACAATTGTTTACGAAAATATTTTATGTGGGCCTGTATATCTTTTTTTGTGGATGTCTTGTTTTTGTTTGGCAGATAAACAAGCTTGAACACATCCATGACGGCATCACTGATGAGGAACTCGCAGCAATATCGTCATACGTGAACAGGATCAAGGAACTGACAATCGTAAGCAATGATGAAAACCCGATCACGCTCAGTGGAATTACAACGTTGTCTGCGTCCATACAGCGGCTTCAAAATCCGGTAATTATGCTGATTATATCAAAAAAAAATCACTCAATTAAATCGATCGGTTTTGAAAACATAAAAAGTTGAAATTTATTTTGAAAATTTAGTAATTTCAATCTTCTGAAACTCGCAAATGCAGCTGGTGAAAATGAAGCTAGATTCCTACATTGTTATTGCGATGCAGCCAATAGGGCTGTTTTTTTAAACTATCATAACAGCGTCTGCGTAGATCGCCAACAGCTTATATTGCTGTCAATGCCTTGCCAACCTGGACTCAGCTTAGCAAAAAAAACAACTTTTTATGAAAATGAAAAGCTTCAGTACAAAAATGTCGTTAAATACAAAAATACTTGAAGATCACAAAATATAATTGTATTTTGATGTATTTTCAGCAACTTTCAAAGCGAAACTAAGACAGTGTCATGCGGATTAATAAGCGAATTTTAAAACTCAAAGTTTGATATCACAAAAACAATCCGGATATTGTAGGCTACTCCTAAAGAACCCTGTTAGTTTAAAAGTAAAATAAGTTAATATATACGTATGCAATTTGCCCAATCATTATATATGTTGGTGATAAGTTTAGCAACAATGATCACCAAACTTATTTGTTTAGGTAAATCAAGTTTTACTGCGAATTAACTTTTTTTCATGTCATGATGGTAAGGACTGGTCTCTGTTGATATATTAAGAAATTTTCTGCTGTTTTAATTTGCTGAGTGGTTCATTTATTTTTATTTTGACACCTTAATGACTTGCAGAGCATAAAAATTTATTTCCAACCAAAAAAATTAATACGTTGATTGCAAAAGTGCCTTAGTGTAAGCTAGTTTTTTTGCTATGCAAACGTGCTTGAATTAATGTTCTTCTGCTGATTAAAAAATAAAACATCAGCAAAGAGAAATAACGAAAGGTGATCCATGTACGTCACATTCGGCTTTACCGATGGCCGAGTGGTAAGAGCGTCCGCCTCGGGAGCTGTACACTCGAGTTTGATTCTGAGTCGGGTCAAACCAGTGACTTTAAAATTGGTATTTACAGCTTTCCTGCTTTGCGTTGAGCACTAAGGGACAGTGTGAAGAACAAGTCCGCAAGTTTACTGGTTGTGTCGTTGGGAAAGGCACCTGTAGCGGGATTCCCCCATCTTGGTTTGGTAGACAGATGGGAGATGGCTGGCAATTCCCACGATTCAGATTCAAATTTGATTAACAAGTCTACAGCCATTTTTTATCGAATCCACCTCAAACCTGCTGCTGCGCTTCTAACATTACGCAGTGACACCATCGTTTTTCTTCTCCCAAACTATTGTTACAACATCTCGTACATACCGAAGGCAGGACATTTTATTGGGAAACAGGCGCAAAATTTAAAGGGCTCTTAGGCTTCCTCAAGCATCCCTGGGTTGAAATTTACAAAGTAATCTTGGGTGAAAATTACAAAAAAAAAAAAAAAAACAGAAACGCCAGAAATTATCCACCAAAATTTTAATCTTTATAATGACATGGCTTGTTCAAAGTGTATATGATGGAGCAAATATGGGTGTTTTATAAAAATCTTTTTACCGTATTACTATAAGTATGGGACGAAAATAGCGTAAGGAAGAAAAATAAAGCCCTTGTAATTTTCAAAACTGGACGTTTCGACAACATAGATTCAGCTGTCATCATCAGCAGTGTGTATGCAAGGCAGTGCAAAACTGTAAGTAAGAACTATGAATTTACAATTCTAACTACAAGTAGTCCTTACTACTTTTAGTTTCAAAATGTAAATCAGTAAAATCAGCAAAAAAATACTTGAAGTTCTCCACGTAAAATTAATACAAACAGTTAAAACTGTAAACTCTAGTTCTTACAGTTTTGTACTGCCTTGCATACACTGCTGATGATGACAGCTGAATCTATGTTGTCGAAACGTCCAGTTTTGAGAATTACAGCGGCTTTATTTTTCCTCCTTTTGCGCAATTTTAAAACTAACTTTTGGAGCCGAACTGCATTAAATTATCATTGAATTAAAATATGCTCATTACTTTTGTTACGAATCACCACCGCAATGGCGGCGAGTAGGTATTGGGTGCTAGAGCGGAGCGCTGTTAGCCTTCACTGCTGCCCAAGCTCACTCAACTTCAAAACAAATTGCAATTTATTTTCCTTCTGGAAAGTTGAAGATTCAAAATAATAAAATCAGAAAAAAAAATATCTGAAGTTTTCCACGCAAAATTGATAAAATTCGAGATGCTTTTTCTGTGGTTGCAGCATAAAAAAGAACTTGCCAGTTACACACAGTATTTAGCGTACTAGAGATACGAAAAAATTTATAGCAAAGCGAAAGACGTGGTTTACAGTTGTAGTTGATTACACGAGGTGATTCTGTGAGGTAATTAAAGCATCACGTGATAAGTGAACGAACTGTTACAAAATGCTATTGCAAAAAGAATTACAAAATTATTATCAAATTATTTGTTAGAATGAAAGAATGCCAGTGCTGACCATAGCGGCCCCTTTAAAACGTAAAACGAAGTGAATAATCAAACATAAAAGCACCAAGACATAATGCGTTTCATAAAAAGTGGATTAAACTTCCTAACGTTATTGGCAATGAATAATTAAATAGCACATTTCATAATCAAGTTCATAGAGGTAAAGCATAAAAACATCAAACAATATAAAACATCCAACAAGTTACAGTGGTTCAATCTTTTAACAGATCACGCAGAACATGTTCAAGCTCCCCTGAGCCGTGGGTTCGATGCTCAACTAGATCATGCTGAGTGGTTGATGCATTGCACTCCGGAGCCCACCATATCCTCGTTGTTACGCACTTGGGTAGGATGCTTTACGATACTTATCTCTGCTTGTTGGTATCTAACAAGCAGCAAATTGAAGAAGTCAGAAGCAAAACTTAACAGGAAAACTGGGAAACAGAAGTAACTCGTAAGCGAGTTGACAGAAGATTCGTCTTATGTATAGCGTCTTCTTCGCTTTCTCGTGACAGGAGGACAAAAATGAAGACATAAATCAATCACGCGTTTTGACACAAATTCCTTAGGAAAGGAAACGCAAGTCAGATAATCACATCCGTCATTTTTGTAAATCATTGGTAATAACTATGACGTTTTGTGGTGGTAACAAAACTTGCATTTTTTTGCTGGCTCCAGTTAACGTAAAAAGCGTGGAACCATAGTTCTCTATAATATGGTTGTACAACTCTTTTTCTTCTTTTTCTCTTTTTTATCTTGTCACGCTTCAATGAGAAGGTACGGAAGTAGAATTCCCACGATATTTTAGTACAGCAATGCCGCAATCACAGGTCTCATAACAAACAATTTTTAGGAAGAAGTGAGGGGGGAGGAGGGAGGAAGTGCGTTGGGGTGAGGGGAAGTGTAAAGGGAGGTGGGAGAAGTGTGGGGGAGGTGTAAAAAACGTGTTGGGGTGTGGGGGGGTGAGGGAGATGTGGAGAAAGGTGTGAGGGTGTGGTGAAGGGCAAGGGGAGGTGAGAAGGGGTGTGGAAAAGTGTGTTGGAGAGTGGGGAAGGTGAAGGGAGATGTGGGGGAAGTGAAAGTTGTGGGGGGATGTGTGGGGAAGTACTGAGGGAGGTGTGGAAAAGTGTGCTGGGGTGTGGGGGAGATGTGGGAAAGTGTTTAGGAAGGTAAGGAAAAGTTTGGGGGGTTGGGGTCAGGGGAGTTGGGTCAGGGAAGTTGGAGTCGAGGGGCTAGGGTCGGGGGTGTTGAAGTCGGGGGGTTGGGGTCGGCGGTGTTGAAGTCGGGGGGGGAGGGGTCGGGGGGAGGTTGGAGTCAGGGGGGCTGGGGTCGGAGAATTTTGGGTAGGGGGTTTGGGGTCGGCGGAGTTGTGGTTGGGGGGTGGGATCAGAAAAGTTGGGGTCGGGGGGGTTGGGATCGGTGGGTTGGCATTGAGGGGGTTGAGGTCGGGGGGTTGAAGTCAGGAGGACTGGGGTCGGCGGAGTTGTGGTTGGGGGATGGGGTCAGAAGAGTTGGGGTCGAGGAGGTTGGAGTTGGAGAGGGTAGGGGTCGGGGGTGTTGAGGTCAGTGAAGTTGGGGCCAGGAGAATTGGGGTCGGGGGTTGAAGTAGGGGGGTTGGGGTTGGGGGGTTGGAGTCCGGGGGCTGGGGTCAGCGGAGTTGTGGTTGGGGGATGGGGTCAGAAGAGTTGGGATCGAGGAGGTTGGAGTTGGGGGGCTGGGGTCGGGGGTGTTGAGGTCAGTGAAGTTGGGGCCAGGAGAATTGGGGTCGGGGGGTTGAAGTAGGGGGTTGGGGTTAGTGAAGTTGGAGTCAGGGGGGATGAAATCGGGGGAGTTGAAGTAGGGGGGTTGGGGTCGGGGGGGTTGGAGTCAGGGGACTGGGGTCAGCGGAGTTGTGGTTGGGGGATGGGGTCAGAAGAGTTGGGGTCGAGGAGGTTGGAGTTGGGGGGGTTGGGTCGGGGGTGTTGAGGTCAGTGAAGTTGGGGCCAGGAGAATTGTACAGGATACAGCATATACAGGATACAGCATTAATAGCTGTCAAAGTATTTCCTAATTTCCCAATTTCAAACTTTTCTGCGCGCTGTTCTTGCTCTGCCGCATGAAAAGTTTCAACAACTTTATAGTGACATAATAAAAGTTCAGATACTGTTCTTTGAAAGCTGGTAGCCATAAAGCCATACACTGCAATTTCAAAATTTAAGAACTGAATTTTAGCATGCGATAGGCTACACTGAACTCTTTTGATTTTTGATTTTAGGAAAAAAGCTGCTTTTAGAGTATTGAAAGTCAAAAGGAGGTTCGAGTAGATGCAAGAAGTAAAACTTACGAGAGTGCAACAGTTCTGTGGGTGAATGCTAAAGCTTCTTATTTTAATCAATATTTTTGGCCATAATAAAAAATACAAAAAAATTTAGGTCAGTAGGTGAACAGTGAAGGTGAAGTAGGGGTAGTATGCTACAGTAGGGATAGGCTGCTTGCATTGAAAAAAAAGCAACAACACGGATTGAGCAGACTTGGTTCCCAAACTTTTCAGAGTTGGGACCCACTTTTTATAACCACAGCTTATGACGATCTACTTTTTTGTCCGAATCTCTAAAAAATAGGTCTTTAATTATTCCCTAAAAAAGTGAAAAATGAAACAAACATAAAAGGTCTTTGATCAGCTTAAATACCCCAAATTTTTAAAATTATGATAGCTTGCATTTTTGTCCAAATTTTGTTGTTGGTTGTGAGCATTTTTTTTTAATTTTAATGTCTGGGGGAACACTGCTTTTCGCGACCCACCAACATTCATTTTGCAATACCCCAAATATTTCTTTGTTGCTCATAATAGGAATACTGTATCGAAAAAAAAAAAAAACTTTCGACAGAAAAGTTAAGGTTACTGAGAAAAAAAATCACTACTGCATTATGATGATGTCAAACTTCGTAATTAAAACTTGTCACAAAAATGTATTGAGATACAAGTATCGACGATACTGTATCGCGTATTGGTATTGCTAAAGTAGTATTTTTAAGTATAGCGCATTGGTATCGCTTTAGCCCAATTTGAGTGCATCGCATATCAATATCGCTTAACGCAAATTTAGAGTATCATTCCCATCACTGTACATGACTCAGGACAAGTAGACTAAACATAATGAAAAAATATGCCAGGCAACAACCTCATTAAATCTAGATAGCCTATTGCCAAATTGGCATTGTATCAACAAGTTGTTATTTGCTCGCAAATCATTAAACCTGCTAAACCGAAAAAAAATATTTTCAGGAACTCAATAATTCAAAAAATCAGTCAAAACTAATTTTAAGCATTCAAATCATGCCCAAAAAACATTTTAGGCCTACAGTGCTTGAATTTTTAACACGGCATTTTCAAATTGTACAAATGGAGGGTGGTTGCCCTCCCTGCACCTCCGTCTCCTACGACTAGGCCTTTGCCTTTTCCCACACCTCTCCACAACCCAACTCACTTCTCCACCCCTTTTCCCACACCCTCAATCTGTCAACACTCACCTCGTACACTCTCCCACACTTACCCCATACTCTATCCCACATCTCCCCGAACACATGGGTGCAAATCCAGGGAGGATGAGGGATGCTTCCCCCCCAAGAATTCGGCAGCATCCCCCCCAATACTTTTAATGTCCAAGTAGCCTACCGGTACTCAAAACTGGGCATCAGCAAACGTGATGACTTTTTTTGGTCTTTACTCCATTTTGGGCAAAAAACTGGGCATCAGCAAACGTGATGACTTTTTTTTGGTCTTCACTTCATTTTGGGCAAAAAACTGGGCATCAGCAAACGTGATGACCTTTTTTTGGTCTTTACTTCATTTTGGGCAAAAACTTGGGCATCTGCGGACGTGTCAATTTTGCTCAATCATCCCTCAATGCTCAACATAGATTTGCACCCCCGCCCCTACACCCCCAGCACCTTATCCCTCCCTGCACTCCTGTTTCCTTCGACTAGGCCTATGCCTAGGTCTCTTACGACTAGGCCTTCCACACTAGCTTCATGTCGTTTCAACTGCTAATCTGATGTGCTCCTTGGGAGCAATTCGGAGCGTACCTTGTAACTCATGCGTGACGAGTGGGTCACGTGACACAGTTGTACAACCATATTATAGAGAACTATGGTGGAACCACAATTTCACAGATGTGGGGTCAGATTTAAAAAACTACAAAGTTACAAAAAAATGCATTTCGTGTTTTTCGGATACATTTTATTTTTTATGTGATAATGTTTTTGTCTAATTTTTCGACTTAATTGTATTTTATTGTTTCTATTAAATAGATTTACAACCTGCATCCTGCATCGAAGCGGTTACGTGCTAAATATAAAGCCCACAAAGTGTAACATTTTCCATTAATGCGTGAACATCAGAGCTGCTGAGATGATTTTGAGGCCTCAGGCAAAAAAAATCAAATAATAGGTATAATCAAAAATCATCCTCTAAAACATTACACAAATCACCCACTCCCGGCGTGGGCCTCCGCAGAAATGTTAACGGGCCGAAGATGTTAAGCCCGACTCGACCCGAATCCTATAGTTTATCAGCCAGTCCGAGCCCGATTTAAACTCGAAATCAAAAACATCACATTACACTACATTTTGAAGAAATTCCAATAAAAAAAACTAGTTTTACCCATCCACAGTCACCCCAGTTATGAACAGCAATATTTATACCAGCGATTCACTTTGCTTTGTTCCAGCAACCACGAAAGCCCTATCACTCACTGAAAACCTCGATTTTGCTCCGGCGTCCGGCCCGACTCAGCTTAGCAAAAAAAACAACTTTTTATGAAAATGAAAAGCTTCAGTACAAAAATGTCGTTAAATACAAAAATACTTGCAAAAATACTAGCAACCCGCAGGCAAGCCTGTGGTCTCAATTATCACATACCAAGGTGTAGATCTTCGAAATTACAACGCTCAATCAAATATAAAGGGGTAAAAATATGGAATTCAACACCTTAGAAATGAGAAAATTTAACTTAAAGAAATTCAAAAAATCATTGAAAAATCTCTATTTGAAGAGCTATTAGCCAGTTTCCATTTTATGAAGTAGCCTTCACTCTCCAGCGAGCGGCAGTGTCGCTGTATATGCCATGATCATTTATTAATTTATCTTTTAGATTATTCAGTTATTAATTATCTACGATTGTCCACAAACTGCAACCATTGATTTGCCAGCTATTAAAAACAATAATTTAGTTTTTAGGGTGGCTGCTTGACTCGAAGACCTCACGGTCCCTTCGCAGTCTCCCTGTCCTGTTTTTCGTATTGTATTTATTTTCCTTTTGTGTATTGTGTATACTTTTGGACAAATAAATAGTGATGAATGAACTTGAAGATCACAAAATGTAATAGTATCTTGATGTATTTTCAGCTACTTTCAAAGCGAAACTAAGACAGTGTCATGCGGATTAATAAGCGAATTTTAAAACTCAAAGTTTGATATCACAAAAACAATCCGGATATTGTAGGCTACTCCTAAGGAACCCTGTTAGTTTAAAAGTAAAATAAATTAATATATACGTATGCGATTTGCCCGATCATTATATATCTTGGTGATAAGTTTAGCAACAATGATCGCCAAACTTATTTGTTTAGGTAAATCAAGTTGTACTGTGAATCAACTTTTTTTCATGTCATGATGGTAAGGACCAGTCTCTGTTGATATATTAAGTAATTTTCTGCTGTTTTAATTTGCTGAGTGGTTCATTTATTTTTATTTTGACATCTTAATGACTTGCAGAGCATAAAAATTTATTTCCAACCAAAAAAATTAATACGTTGATTGTAAAAGTGCCTTGCTGTAAGCTAGTTTTTTTGTTATGCAAACGTGCATTAATTAATGTTCTTCTGCTGATTGAAAAATAAAACATCAGCAAAGAGAAATATATTCAATTTACAAATTTTCTTAATTATTTAAAACCTCCAGCAAGCTTCCAGGAAAAGTAGAATTAAGAGCAAATTGAAGTTGAATAAAAACCGTTGAATTCCAGTGTATTTACTTGAAGCTACTCAACTGATGACATTAAATCCGTGTTCCTTTGCTTTCTTCTTGCATTCTAATACCTTTCCGACCCGAGCCCGAATCCTATAGTTTATCAGCTAGTCCGAGCCCGAATTTAACTCGAAATCAAAAACATCACATACACTACATTTTGAAGAAATTCCAATAAAAAAAACTAGTTTTACCCATCCACAGTTACCCCAGATACGAACAGCAATATTTATGTTACGCTGTCACAAGTTTAATGTGAACTTTACTACCAGGGAATCGATTCCAAGTCTTGGCATCTGTTAACGTGGTCGAGACTAGAACTGATAGCTGCTTGTGAAAAGGGCGATGACCTTTTCAACTCACTAAGCTGCGTGATTACGCGCCGAATTTGTGAATAATTTTTTTTTTTGGTTGCTCAACTGATATTGCTGTGTTGTACGATAAAACGAGCTGCCTGCACGTTGAGAGTGCAGTGTCGAAGCTATGAGAAATTTTTAATGTGAAGACCGAATCACTTAATCGAAAATTTTTATAACTTTACTAGAGCTTTCATTGCTCCCGAGCTGCTGCTCATTCTATAATGTATGAAATTAAGTTATACATTTCTTGGATTACATCCCGAGCCTTCATTGCTCAAAGTTTATAGTGCAATACTATTTCCTATTGTTGGTGTAGTATCTTTGTCCTAGATCGCCCCCACTGCTGAAAAATTCTCTGGTGAGTTTGTACACTATGGTTGATAATTGTTTAGCGTTGCATCGGCTTATACTAGCTTAATTAATATAAACTGTTACTATTAAATTTAGTTGCGCTTACTAGTACTTATACCCCTGTTTTAGTTTGTTTAGTGTATATCTTGCTTATTTAAATGTTATTCCTTGTTTCTGTCATATATTGAATGTGTTTATAAATGATAATAGAAACCGCGAAATATCACTCACGAGTCCTGTGACGATCGAGAGTTTCGAGAGGTAGTTGGGATTGGCGTTTCGAAAGATCGTTACAAAGTTTCAGAGAATCTACAACAACTTCATTCTATACCACAATATCATTCCTTTGAATAAAAGAAGACGACTTCCTAGATCGAGTAGAACTTTCAATCAATACGGTATTGTGAATTCGTTTATTCAATGATAAAGATTTTTTCATAAGAGACTTGAGATTACATGGAATTCAAGCATTTTGCTGTTTACTGAATCATTCCTTTTAATTGATGAGAGTGATTTCGTTTACTGGGAATCTTATATTTTGTTTCTTTTGTACTGTATTGTGTAGGCCTAAGTTTATAATGTCTGCAATGGAATCGAATTGTTCCGAACCTTCTGTGATTAATGATGATGTTGAGTCGGCTATTGATCGACTACAAACTGTGCTGCATAAAAATTACTTAGCTGCAGAAAGAGTCATGGCATTGCGTAGTCACAATACAGATGTTCTTAAAACCATTGGGGACACGATTAACGTGACGTTTAATGAACTGTTAGGGGTTATGAGTTCTGCTAAAGCTGAACCTAAGGCCATTGTAGATCTCTCACAAAACAAGCACGAGTTTGACGTTCGTTGTAGTGAGTGGCTGGCTAAAGTTAATGTCCCGTCCGACATTGAACCCGCTAGTGATGAGATTCAAGAGTTGCTCGCTTCTAAACCACCAGAGTTATTGACTCAAAATGATGAATCTTGTACTCTTCTTTCTACATCCAAACGAAGGTCACGAGATACTGGTTCTTCTAATGCTTCAGCTAAACGTTTAGCAGCTGAAGCCAAGTTAAGAGTTGCACAATTAGAAGCTGCACTTTTAGAGGAAAGGGCAGAAGAACAAAGACGCATGGCAGAAGAACAAAGACGCCCAGAGGAGGAGCACAGGCTCATGGTTCTTGAAATTGAACAGAGAGAGGCAAGACGCAAAATTGCACTTGCAGAGGTCGAGTGTGAGGTGTGGAGTAATAGTTCCTCAACTCATTCAGGAAGAAGCATTAAAACTTCTTTCAGTAAGTTGACCCACCAACGGCCCAAGGTCTTGCCTAATAAGGTCACATCACACACAGATAAGGTGCAGGATAAAGGGTCTAAGTCTATGGTCACATCGCAAACACGTACAGAAAGGGTGCTTGAAAAAGGATCTATAGTCACAGATGGCACAGTTACTGTTCACAGTGTTTCAAAACCTCAAGGTCAACCAGGTCCTTCTACTTATCTGACAAATGCTGATTCTTGTTTAGTTCAAAGCTCAGTCCGATTTTCCCAACCTCCCACTTCTCATAGCACGAAAGAAGTGACATTAAACCCTAATAACTTTGACAAGTTTTATCCTCCTTACTCTGCTATAAACTTACCTGTTAATCCTGCCCCGCTTACAAAGCAGTTAATTCCCTCTATCTCACGTAGCAAACCTTTAATCATACCTCAAACTGTTTCCTCCGTGTGCCAATCACAACCTTGCTTCAGTCAGAAAGGCGTTACTATACCTGCCTTTCCCTACCAGTCTGACACTCAGCCATTTCCATCCAGCTCTAAGCCTATGGCTAACATTTCTTCTCATAAAATATTGGAAGAAAATTTGAACGAACGAGCATCTGTGTCTAATTCACACGTTGTTGCAGATGTTTCTCAAATTCATTTTCAACCTCCTCTCAACTTAAATACTACACAACCATTTCCAATGAGCTCATTCTCTATTCCCTTGCCAGATCAAGCTTATTCAGCTTCAAACAAGCAGAAGGAACCTTCCGTTTTGTACCCTAATGCATCTTCAAGATTCCAACATGAGTACGAAAATCGTCCATCTTTTCCATACCTTGTGAACCCGACAGTGAGCTACGATGGCATGTTTCTACCCAGGCCCGAATTCCCGAAGTTTAGTGGAGATCCTCTAGAGTTTAAATCTTTCATTAATAACTTTGAGATTCATATCGAGCCAAGAATACAAGATGAAAGGATGAAATTTTCCCTTCTTCTTCAACACTGTGATAGCTCTATTAGGGATCGCATTGAACACTTTGCTGATTTTGCGGATAATTGTTACTTGTTAGCCAAAAACAAGTTACAGAAGGAATATGGCTCACCCTGGATTATCTCGGATGTGTGTGAACGAAAGTTGAAAAACTTTCCCGTGATAAAGTCAGGAGACGCAAAACAATTGAAGTGTTTCTCCGAGTTACTTGAAAAAACTACCATAATTATCAGGAATATTCGGCAATATACAAGCTTGGATTCTCTAGATACTCTATCAGAATTAGTAAGCAAGCTACCCTTCGATCTCAGAAAACGCTGGGTAAAAAGGTCTGTCCAGATCGAAAACTCGACAAGACTATTAGCCAATTTCTCCCAATTCGTGGAATTTGTTTCCCAAGAGTCGCTAGAGCTAAATTCTCTCTTTGGTATGCGTTCTTTAAGCATCAAGTCTACTAAAGCTACAACCAAAATAAAGGCTTCGTCTTATGGAGTTATCACTTCAACTTCTTCTAAGACCTTCAAGCCTCATACCCCACTCCCGCCAGGCATACCCCACTACCGCCAGGTTGGTTTTGTAAGGACAGCAACCACAAATTGCCAGACTGCGGAAAGTTTAAAAACATTTCTGTACAAAAACGCAGTGAGTTTGTTAAGACTTCCAAACTGTGCCACAAGTGCTTGAGTTCCAAACATAGAACTCCATAATGCAAACGAAGCAAAACCTGTGCAATAGAAGGTTGCACTGGATCCTTCCATCACACAATACTACACAGGCCGGCATCAGATAGTAAAGAGAAGTCGACATCTCGGGATGTAGGCACGTCAACGGTAGGAATCGGCGTTGACATTCCTGCTACATGTGCTTTCGCGAACAGGTCACAGAGGAGTTTAAGTGAATCAAGTGTTTATTTGTGCATAATACCTGTCAAAGCCACTTACAATGGCAAGTGTGTTACCACTTATGCTTTTTTAGATCAAGGCTCCACTCATTCTTTTTGCGACAAATCATTAGTAGAAGCTCTAGATATTTCTGGCCCGTATGAGCACTTAAACCTTAAAACTATCCTTGGTACTTCAAAAGGATATAAAGCTACGTCCTGTGAGCTAACTGTATCGGGCTTGCACGATGAGATGTCATTTACTCTGCCCAGTGTTCATTCTATTGAAGAAATACCTGTCCAACCGAACGTAATTCCGGTAAAGAGTGAAGCACTCAAGCTGCCACATTTGTCTGGTGTAAAGCTGGACACTCTTCCGCATTCGTGCGTTAATCTTTTGATAGGGGCTGATGTACCTTAACTCTTTTGCATTTCCAATTCTCGCAAAGGTCCAAGAGGCACTCCATGTGCCATAGAAACTCCTCTGGGTTGGTCCCTTCTTGGGCCTTCGTTATCACCTTCCTTTAACCGTAACTGTCAAGTTAATTTTTTAAGTAAAGGAAACGTATACTTGAATGAAACGATTGAAAAAATGTGGAAAACTGAGTTTGACGATGGCACGTCTACGTTTGATACTCCTAACTCCAAGGAGGACCGTCATGCTTACAAGATCATGCAATCTTCAATAAGTGAAGCGGACGGTCATTACCAACTTCCTTTGTTGTGGAAAGAAAATTGCAAAAATCGATTACCTAACAACTTGCCCTTAGCCCAACGACGTCTTTTCAGTTTGAAGAAACGCCTGATGAAGGACACTGTCTTGAAAGAAAGGTATACCAAGGTTATCAACGATTTCCTAAAGAAAGGCTACGCAAGGAAAGTACCTCAAAATGAAATAACGAATAATAAGGACATTACTTGGTATCTTCCTCATCACCCAGTGACTAATGTCCACAAGCCTGATAAAGTGCGCGTAGTGTTTGACTGCGCAGCGAAATATAATGGCGTTTCTTTAAACGATGCACTGATGGCTGGTCCGCCTTTAATGAATACCTAGACAGGAGTTCTCATTCGTTTCCATAAGGAGAAAATTGCACTGATGGGAGACGTGGAATCAATGTTCCACCAGGTTAAAGTAGACCCTGTTCATATTAATGCATTGCGCTTTCTTTGGTGGGAAAATGGCGATATGCGTAACGAGCCAGAAATCCATCAAATGTTAGTGCATATCTTCGGTGCTACATCTTCACCTAGCTGCGCTAACTTTTCTTTGCGGCAAACTGCAGTTGAATTTGGCCATCAACACAAACCATCCATAGCTGAAATTGTTCATCATAATTTTTATGTGGACGATTGTTTGGTGTCCTTTCCGTCTGTCGAAGAGGCTATTACAGCACGAAAAGAACTAAAAGAACTACTTGCTCGTCGTGGATTTAATCTGACAAAATGGACTACTAATGATACTAAAGTTCTGGACGCTATACCAAACGCAGAAAGGTCGAAGAAAGCTCAGCATCTTCTAGACGGCTCTTCAAACGACAGAGTGTTAGGCGTTCAATGGCGTGTGAAGGAAGATAAGTTCACATTTGACGTAAATTTACCTCAAAAACCTTGCACCAGAAGAGGAATTCTTTCTACCATTGCAAGTCTATACGATCCGCTGGGGTTTGCTGCACCAGTAACTTTGGAAGGTAAATTAATTCTGCAGTCTTTATGTAAACAAAAGGCAGAGTGTGATCAACATATAAACGAACAAGAAATTGAACGCTGGACAAGCTGGCTTTCTCAGCTTTCCGCTTTGAATGAAGTTCAGATAGAAAGATGCTTCAAACCAGACAGTTTTGGCCCCATTGCCGTTGTCCAAATACACAACTTTGCAGATGCATCCTGTTACGCGTATGGCGCATCCTCGTATTTAAGGCTAATCGATGATGCGGGTAACGTGTCTTGTTCCTTCCTCTTGGGAAAGAGTCGAGTTGCTCCAATCAAGGCTGTGTCAATACCTAGACTGGAATTAACTGCAGCAGTACTTACAGTTAGATTAGATGTGCTAGTTAGAAAGGAACTTACCCTACCTGCAGGTTCTAACTCCTTCTATTGGACGGACTCCACTGCAGTTCTATTTTGCATACGGAATCAAGCCAAGCGACTCCCGGTCTTCGTTGCCAATCGATTAGCTGTCATTGAAACAAACAGCGATGTAAATCGATGGCGGCATGTACCATCTACTCTAAATCCAGCTGATTCCGCCTCCAGGGGGTTACCAGCTAACACTTTGAATACAGAAAGTTGGTTAAAAGGCCCTAAGTTTCTGCTCAGCTCTGAATCAGATTGGCCCGATTTGCACATTTCAACGTCAGAAGCACCCGCTGAATTTTCAGTGAAAGAGCATGCCGTCCATTCTACTGTAAAATTGCATGTTACTGACGGCAATTCTATTGATCGTCTTATTAACCGCTATTCCAACTTTTACAAGTTAAAGCGAGTGGTCGCCTGGATTCTCAAATTTATCTCTACTTTGCATCACCGTAAAGTAAGTAAGAAGTTTATTTCAACTAACGAACTCACGGTTGAAGAATTAAAAAATGCTGAGTTATCAATAATAAAGTATGTACAACATCGACATTTTCCTTACTTATTTCCAACAATCAGTTCACTGCATGCTAAATCAAAACCCTTACCTCGGTTTATGCAAAAACTTCGACCCATTTCAGTTGACGGTGTTTTAAGAGTCGGGGGAAGAATTGCTCAAGCCCCGGTTGACGATGACGTTAAACACCCGATTATATTGCCCCGGCATTCTCACATTACAGAACTTGTCATACGGCAACATCACGTCGAAGTTGGTCATTCAGGCACAAGTCACACCTGGGCATCTATTCGAAGGCGATATTGGATAGTGAAAGGTGGTGCAGCTGTCCGCCAGAGCATAGGTAAGTGCATAAAATGTAAGAAGCGCAATGCAGTTGTAGGGAAACAGTTGATGGCCAACATTCCAGCTTGCAGATTGCAATCGGACAAACCACCCTTTCACAGCGTAGGTATTGACTATTTCGGTCCACTTATGGTCAAACAAGGTCGCAGTTTAGTGAAAAGGTATGGGTGTGTATTTACCTGCTTGACAATGAGAGCTATACACATCGAAATTTCACACTCCTTATCTACGGACTCTTTTCTTAATGCCCTCCGGCGGTTTATTGCCCGAAGAGCAAAACCAGCTGAAATTCACAGTGATAACGGCTCCAACTTTATCGGTGCCGAACGGATCTTACGTGAGTCTTTGCAATCCTTGGATCAAAGGAAATTAAACGATTATTGCTCTCAGCTTGAAATAAAGTGGAAATTTAATCCTCCATACGCAAGTCACATGGGGGGCGTGTGGGAGCGCATGATTCGTTCGATTCGCAAAATTTTAAAGTCTTTAATTGAAACCCAAACTGAGAATGATAAAGGTCTAGTTACTCTGATCACAGAGGTCGAGTCGATCATTAACTCACGACCTCTTGTACCAGTTCTCTTTGATGCTAAATCAGACAGCCCTCTGACACCTAATCATCTTCTTCTATTCAGGGATAATCCCAATTTGCCACCAGGATTATTTGACGAGAATGACTGCTATGCTCGTCGACGCTGGGCTCAAATTCAGTACTTAAGCAACCAGTTTTGGCGTCGGTGGCTCAAAGAATTTCTGCCGAACCTAAATAATAGACAAAAATGGTTCCAGGCTTCAAAAAACTTCGAAGTCGGCGACATTGTGCTTCTTGCCGAGAATCTGCAGCAAAGGTCTAAGTGGGTTCTGGGAAGAATTGTTAAAACCTTTCCCGATAGACGTGGGTTAGTTCGCACTGTTCAAGTGAAAACGCAAAGTAATGCACTTACTAGACCCATTTCGAAGCTGTGCTTGATATTAGAAAGGCACAACGCATAATTACTTCTGTTAGTGTTATCTTTATGTTGATATGAAATTTGTTGCTCCAGCTCATTTCTGTTGTATTGAAATGCACACCTGAGTACGCATTTGAAGGGAATGTGTTACGCTGTCACAAGTTTAATGTGAACTTTACTACCAGGGAATCGATTCCAAGTCTTGGCATCTGTTAACGTGGTCGAGACTAGAACTGATAGCTGCTTGTGAAAAGGGCGATGACCTTTTCAACTCACTAAGCTGCGTGATTACGCGCCGAAATTGTGAATAATTTTTTTTTTTGGTTGTTCAACTGACATTGCTGTGTTGTACGATAAAACGAGCTGCCTGCACGTTGAGAGTGCAGTGTCGAAGCTATGAGAAATTTTTAATGTGAAGACCGAATCACTTAATCGAAAATTTTTATAACTTTACTAGAGCTTTCATTGCTCCCGAGCTGCTGCTCATTCTATAGTGTATGAAATTAAGTTATACATTTCTTGGATTACATCCCGAGCCTTCATTGCTCAAAGTTTATAGTGCAATACTATTTCCTATTGTTGGTGTAGTATCTTTGTCCTGGATCGCCCCCACTGCTGAAAAATTCTCTGGTGAGTTTGTATACTATGGTTGATAATTGTTTAGCGTTGCATCGGCTTATACTAGCTTAATTAATATATACTGTTACTATTAAATTTAGTTGCGCTTACTAGTACTTATACCCCTGTTTTAGTTTGTTTAGTGTATATCTTGCTTATTTAAATGTTATTCCTTGTTTCTGTCATATATTGAATGTGTTTATAAATGATAATAGCAACCGCGAAATATCACTCACGAGTCCTGTGACGATCGAGAGTTTCGAGAGGTAGTTGGGATTGGCGTTTCGAAAGATCGTTACAATTTATACCAGCGATTCACTTTGCTTTGTTCCAGCAACCACGAAAACCCTATCACTCACTGAAAACCTCGATTTTGCTCCGGCGTCCGGCCCCATCGAAGCCCAAACACTTTTCAAAATCCAAGCCCAGCCCGAACTCGACCCGTCCCGACAGGCCCGAGCCCGATTGACAAAATGAGCCTCCGGGCATTTGCACCAGCTTTCCCCTTCTCAGTGGTACAGGCTGAAATGGTAAATAAAGTAGTTTTCTGCGTTGAAGCCACTTGCTAAAGACAGAAACTTTTTATTAAAACCGGTTACCCTTTATCGTGCACTCTAGGTCGTAGTGTACTTGGGATAGGTAGCGGAGTTGCGCGTTTTCTCATGACTGCTGAGTATGCTACTTACAGATACTTGCGATGTGTTGTGAATGTAAAACGTTTTATTCGAAGAATGCAAACACAACAGCATTATGTGCGTGCACCATATGGGTTGAGCACCTATTAAGATTGTTTTATTGCTTTTTAGCATAAACCGCTGCAACGTTTCTTTGTTTCCTGTAAATTTTTTAAATGAAATCATATTTTGGTTACATTTTTGCAAACATAAAGTCAAGCTTTTTAGGTCGCAAAAAATCGCCCTAGTTATAACAGAGCGTGTTTTGAAGCTTTACGCTATAAAACAGGTTCTTTCAAAGCCATTCTTTGTTTATTGCGTGTAGGTTATTCATAAAGTCTCGCACGCATTTAAAATTTCAGTACCTCAAAAACTCCATAAGGCAGAAAATAGATTTTCAACAGTGAATTATACCTTCATCGATGTTTTTGGTTGATTTTTATAGGTCAGGGATGGCGAACCGCTGACCTGTGGGTCATACCGTGACCCACTTGCAGTTTCAAAATTTTTTGGAAAATGTTTACGAACACTTACGTAGTGACAAAAGGTGTAACTTTCCTTTTTTTGGCATTCACGACCTTTTTTTTGCTCTTACACTCACCATTTGCGAAAATTTATGCATAGTGAAAACCAATTTTTGTTCATTTTCGACAAGTCTTTTATTAATATCATGAAATTCGTGACGCCCTTTTGTCATTTTTCAAATTAAGGCTTCGTATATGACCCAACAACTAGAAAAGGTTCGCCATCCCTGTTATAGGTCATTTTATTGAAAAAATAAGCAAAAATGAGTCATTAATACAGTGAAAATAAAAGTGAGAACAACATGCGAAACATGTTGACCGCTGAACAAAAAGCACGATAATATGCACGTTAGTATCATGAGTTTCATGACTGATGCAAATCATCTACTGAAGTAGAACGTGAATTCAGAATTCAATTTGGAACAGAAGTAGAACGTGAATTCATAGAGCTAGTAGTGCTATTGCTATTAGCATGAAGAGATGGTTTAAACATATGGTACCAAAGAACACATGATGCTTTTTTGTTAATGGTCAACATGTTCTATGCTTCATTACAAACTGCATGTAATTTATCTAAAATAGCACATTCTTGCTCAATGCTCATGTTGAAAACAGAAGAACCTGAAAGTACTATCGAAAACCACTCTGTTGTGAATTTTTTAGTTGCATAATTATTTATCCTTCTATCGCGAGAAAGCGACCAATGCGCTGTACGAGCTCGCTTAAAAGTTGCAAGCCATCTGTCCACCACACCAAGTTGGAAGAATCCCGCCAAGTGCCTTTCCCAACGGCACAACAAGTGAACTTGTCGGCTTGTTCTCCACACTGTCCCTTGCTGAGCGCCAAACAGGAAAGTTGTGAATACCAAACATTGGTTTTACCCGACTTGGAATCAAACCCAAGTCTACAGCTCCCAAGGCGGACGCTCTTACCACTTGGCCAATTGAGCTGATATTATTCATTGTCGAAAATTCAAAGTTTCAAGCTTCAATCTTTTGCGGATTTTGCAATCCTGATATTTAAACATGTGCAGAAACTTATGGACTACCTGTTATGAGCTAATAGCGGGCTCTAGAAATGAACAACTAGGCAACAAATCCTGTAGATAAAATATTAATATGCGTTAAGCAGTTGGGCTTTAGCATTGAGCATAGGCTAACTGCTCAATGCTTAAGACTGCAGTTGCAGGGGCTTGAGTACCGGTATGTAGTAGTAGCAGTCATTTATTGCCGAGCATCAACAAATATATAAAAAACAACATAATTGCACGACGAGAAGGAACGAAAGACCTTGAAAATGTCGCTAGGCAGGCAACTCGATCGCCCAGTCAGTTTATACATATATATATATATATATATATGTATATAGTGATTGTTTGCGACACCGAGCCATGCAAGCACGACATGGGCCGGGTGTACACTAACGCTTAGTGCACGAAAAAGGGTAACCGGTTATCATTTTTTTCGTCTTTCCAGACTCATCAGGTGCACAACTACGAGAGCCAAAACTAGCTCTAACTAAACTAACAACAATCGAAGCTTATATACAGCTTGCTGTTCAGAAGGGCGCGGCAAGACAGATATCGCTCGAGGTCCACAACTTGATTGCAAACTCCAAGATTTCGTAAACCGCAGAAGCACGGCGAAGCAGAACGCGCTCGTGGGTTAGTTTTAAACCACACAATTATTGTAGCCATATCATGCGCGCGTAAAAAGCAAATTTAGTTAACTGCGGAAATTGAAGTCGAATAATCCGATATTATCTACAAAGCATCATACAAACTCGTGAATTAAGTTTAACAAAATAATTTGGGAGGCAAAAAACGAAGCCAAACAACACACTATTTTAATTTTTAACTGTAGTCGCTTAAAAAAGGAAATTTAGTTACCTGCAGAAACTGAAGTCAAAATTATCTACGAAGCGCCATAGAAACTAATGAACAAAGTTTAACAAATTACAGTAACTTGGGAAGCAATAAACGAAGCCAAAGACCATTATTTTAACAACCACAGTATTAACTATCAATCAAGACCAAAATTACATAAGAAAGGCCAAAAACTGCCCGGGATAATCGAAAACCAGCAAAGCTCATGTTTTGTTTTATAGGCACGAACGTATGGAAACAGAAAGGCACAAGAACCTCCTATAAAAGTAGGTTCAGCGCAGTGAGGCGAAGTGAGCCGGTCTCACTGTTTTTGACCGCCATTGTCATGATGTTTCAACCGCTGGCGACATTAACCAACGTGGCCACCAATAGTTCAATGCACGAGAAACTCATCAGGCGAATGGCTGTGGACTCACGTCGCAGAGAATAAACATTGTACTCTGAATTAGACAACACAGCAAAGTGCTCAACGAGGAAGGCGGCGAGTGGTGCATTGTCCCACATTTTCGAAGGATGCTCACCTCCTCTCTTTCCAGGGAGATAATCTAGTAAAGCCGAGCAATTTATCAAAACTTTGTCAGTTCAAAATTGGCAAATAATTATTAGCTGGGAATGAATATTTTTCATCCGCACAGCAGTATACCAAGACTTTAGGATATGTTTCAAAATAAAACAAAAAACAACAAACACAGAACAAAACAATTTTACAAAATTTGGCAAAGCTATAGGCCTACAATAGAAAGCAAAATAAAGGGAGTTATCTTTAAAAATTAAGACTGTAATAAAAAGTGTTTTTGAGTAAGGAGGAAAAATAAAGCCGCTGTAAATCTCACAACTGGACGTTTCGACAACATAAATTTAGCTGTCATCATCAGCAGTATATGCAAGGCAGTACAAAACTGTAAGAACTAGAATTTACAATTCTAACTGCAAGTAATAACATAACCCAGGCAACGGGTCAAAATAAGTAGTATAATTATAACGTCATAAACCAAAAGCTAATAAAAAGACTGACGGAGTTAAATTAACAATTAAATAAGTAAGAGGAGCGGATTTGGAGTCAACGTTAAGCAATGGCTCATATTTTTGAATAAAAAGTGACTCAAGAATTAATAAGCGTGCAGAATCACCAGAGCTACTAAGAATATTCGGTTTGGCAAAGTCCACTTTGTGGTCAGGATTGTCCATTAAATGTCGGCACACCTCGGATTTATCCGAACTGGAATCCGCTGGAATGCTCCTTAAGTCTGTTAATAAGATTACGTCTAGTCTGTCCTATATAGCTAGAACCACAAGAACACGTTAGTTTACATACAACCCCATATTTCATCAAGGTCTTTTGCTTATCTTTCAGACGAAAGTTATGTACGATGTTCCAGGTGGTGTCGATAATCCGTAGAATAACTCGGTTCCATGTATGCTTTTCCACTAAGGCGGACAGCTCTTTTTTGAGTTGCATTGACATGTCACCTAAAAAGGGTAACCGAGCAATAACTGTTCTACAATTTCTACGTTTTTCAAGGTGACTCAACATCTTGTCATATTTACGATTAAAAAATCTCCTGACACAACTATCTAAAAAATAAGCAGAATAGCCATTGCGACCAAGCATAACCTTGATATTATCCACCTCTGAACAAATGTTTTCATAAGAACTACAGATCTTGTAAGCACGATCGAGCAAACAATTGACCAAGTTATATTTATAGCGGCATGGTACAAAGCTGCTCCATTTGGAATATAATCCAGTGTTGGTCGGTTTGCGAAATGTACTGGTTGTAACTGTCGTTGAACTGTTATCTACTAAAACATCCAAAAAATTAATACATTTGTTATTTTGAATTTCAGTAGTAAACTTTATGTTAGGATGTACTTCATTCAAACTGTCACAAAATATTTTAATGGAATCAAGGCTATCAAAAACAGCAAAGCAATCATCCACATACCGGTAAAAAATTGATGGCTTATGATTTGAAAGCGTTCTCGACAGAGCTTTGTCCACTAGATGGTTCATAAGGACATCAGCCATAAGACAAGATAAACTGCCACCCATAGCCACACCGTCAATTTGCTCAAAAAGTTCTCCATTGAATGAGAAGGCACCTCCTTGAACTGTCCATTTTAACAATTTCCTCATGTTATTTTTATCTATTCCTTTAAGAACAAAATCTGTGTCATTGTCGAATAATTTGTCCAATATTAAATTAATAGTATAATCAACCGGTATGTTAGTAAAAAGGCTAATTACATCAAAGGAAACCATTACCTTATTGTGTAAAAACTTAGCTTTCATGTTATTGACGAAGGTGAATGAATCTTTGAGATTCGTCGGATGTTCTCGAAGAAAACCGAGGTTTTGTGAGAGCCACTTCGCGCATTCCTGATTGTAACTTCCGGTTGCCGATAGAATGGGTCTAAGTGGAACTGTCGGCTTATGTATTTTAGGTAGGCCATACATAGCCGGTAACGAGGTTGTTGATGGATAGATACGCCTGTACTCATCTTCCTCAAGAAGCTTTTTAGATTTAAGGCGTCGCAGGAACCTTTGAAATCTGCTGAGATTAGACAAATTATTATCTGACTTAACGCGAGAGAACTTAGTCTTATCATCAAGAATGTGAAGCATTTTAGCCTGATAGTCACTCTTATTCATAATTACTACTCCGTTTCCTTTGTCGGGTTTCCAGATCACTATCGAAGAATCATCACGTAATGACTGGAGAGCATTTCGCTGCATTTCCGATAATGATGATGGGTGCCTGCCTTTTTGTTGAAAAAATGTAGTTACGTATCGTTCATATAAACCCATTACGTTCTGCTTAAATACAATACGGTTAGAGTTATTCAAATAATATCGAATTTGCTGATATAGATATTCAAACTCGGTGCGAACTTGAGAAATATTAAGTTTTTCGGGAAAGAAGGAATAGTTAAGTCCTTGATTAAGTAAATTGGTCTCAGCAGCCGAAAGGTTACGGCTCGACAGATTGACTACCACTTTAGGCTCATTATCCATAGCTAGACCCACGTCAATTCCCAAAGACTTAAGCTTGTGAGATACTGAGTTAAGGGTTCTGCGTTCATCACGTGATTTAGCTCTGTCAAGAAACTTTTTAACAAAATAAGTCGTAAGATAGCCTAAGTTACCGAACAACTTAAGTCTAAGAAAGCGATCTTCTTTCAATAGCTTCTGAAGGTTGGTCTTCTTATGGTTCAATTCCTTTAAAAGAAGCTTGTTCCTAAATCTTTTAACCTGTTTTGAACTCTGAAGCTTAGGCTCAAAAAGCTTAAACCTGAGAAATTTTGGGCAAAGATTTTCCCAAAATTGCGTCTCACGTTATAAAAATGTTTTAAACTCAAAGCATTTATTCTGAAAACGCATACGGACCGGTAACAAACCTCACACGGACCGGCACCGGGCCGCGGCCCAGTGGTTGCCGACCACTGATCTACATGATTTACGCTATAGATATCGGTATGCTACTGTAAGTCAGTTTAGACTAGTCAAGTGCACAGGACATCAAAAACTCATTTTTCGTGTTTTATTCTTAGCAAAGTTGTTTACCTACTCCGCCTAGTCAAGCGTGGAAGCGTAGTCACCTTCAATCGATATGGTTGCTAACAGGGGTGCTGGAACGGAAAGAGCAGGGGGCAGCTGACCCCCTGCTCTTTTGACTAGGGGGGCAAAGGAGCCAGTTCTGCTCTTAGCATACAATTGTGATAGTAACGAAGTGAAACGTCTGCTCTGTAGTATAGCGAAGGTATCAGTAGTTTCAGTTTCGCTTCCATTGTCCGCAGTTATTGCAGCTTCAGTAGGATTCAATTCCAGTTATTGAGAGCACGTCCGTTAATCGTATAACCTTCATCAGAAACACGGCGCGACAAAATTTCATTGTAAAGAAGTGGCGTAGCTAGGCCTTTTATGGAGGGTAAATGCCCAAGGTCTGACGCCTCTCTCCGCAGACAAATGCCCAAAGCTTTCGTAATGTAAAGGTGATAGGCTATGGGTATAAAGGACAATCGGAGGGCGTGAAGACCTTTTTTTTTTGCTCTTCACTTGACGTTGGGCGAAAATCGGACGTGATGACCGTTAAAGAATCAACCTATCCTCCTTTTGCGCAGTAAAAATATATCCGGCCCTGCTGGAATGGTTTTAAATAGCCCACTCACCCCCTTATAAATTCCTGGGTACGCCCCTGTTGTAGAACAAATGAAAAAGTTTCATATTTTGGATATCTTAAAATTCTGTACCATCACTCGGGTGTTGTGCAAATATTTGAGCCTTCAACTGAGTTCACAGTCACTGGAGGAGACATAAAGGAAACATCAAATTTCAATGACCAGAGTTACTGCAGTATTCTGAAGGTTTTCGTTATTTTGTGTAAGCATGCGAGTAAAAATTCCTGCATTACATGTAGAATTTTTATAACTTCTACATTTTGCGTTTTTATTGCGTCATTTTCGAGTATTTGGTTTTCAATCCCAGCGGGTAACAATAAATGCAGGCTAAGAAAATCAAGAGCGTTTATTCTGGTTTCTTTTTTGGTACAAAGTTGCGGTCTTGAATTTTTTTCTACAGAGAGGCTTGGACTTGAACAGTGGACTTGTGCTCGACAAAAATCGAGTCCAACAGTGTCGAGCGTCCCAAGCAAGCCCAAGTCCGCTGCATTCAGCAACACTGTGAAGCGTATTTAGAGGGGCATTGTTCGGTGCCCTCCCCCCTTTTGACTCTGTCCTGGTGAAAAGTGACTGAAATATGCCAGACTCTTTTGATGGTTTCGGTATAGCTTATTGCCAAAATGCATCATATTTGGCAAAGCACTCAGAATTAAGGTCAAAATATTTTAATAAAACTTGCGTGAAAACTGTTCAAAAAGCACTAAAATAGCCATTACAGCATGTAAACTTTCAAAACTTTTCCGGGGAAACATGCCCCCGTACCCCTTAGAGCTTTTCTTGTTTCTCAATCAGCTTCAATTAACTCGGCCGAAAAAAACAAAATTGCTACATCATGGCCCCTCCCTTTTAAAATTTCTTGCTACGCCACTTCTTCAGCAGTTTGACAATATGCTCTTCAGCAGTTACAGATTATCCGGTTGGCCATTTATTTAGTAGGCCTAGTATGCGACATATTTACTACTCAGCTACTCTGACTCTGTTGAAAATTAGTTTTTGTTTGACGGTATTAAAATAGAATGCTGATGATACTTGACTGTACGTTGGTATCAAAAGTGCCCTTTAAAAAAGCTACCCCCCCCCCCCCCCCCCCATTGCCTTCACGACGTTCCCGCACCTCTGGTTGCTAAGCTGTCAAGTCTTTCTTGAACCCTTCAACTTTTAAAAGTTTATCCAGCAAAATATTTTTTCATACAAAAATGATTTTATAATTTATAAAAGCGACAATGTTTTTACAAAAACATTTTGATGCCCTAAAAAAGACAATTTGATGCCCCTGAAGCATGCCCTGAAGAGTGATGCTCTAGGCGGCTGCCTCAGAGATGGAACCGGTCAGGATTTTCTCGACCCGACCGGTAAAACTCAAATTCAAAATCTGTATTTAATAGAATCAGGGAGTCGAACCGATCCCGAACCTGAACGGTGAACTGGTAAAAACCGCTTTTTTTGGTGAACCCGAACCAAACCTGAACCGTTTAAATTTGAGATCATTGAACCTGAACCGAAGCCGCACCTTTAATATTTCAACTCTGTGAACCTGAACCGAAGCCGAACCTTTAAACTTTTATGCAAGTGAACCCGAACCAAACCCGAATCTATAATATTTTGCGTACACAAACCTGAACAGAAATCGTTTAGTTGCAATGTTTGAGCCTGAGCTGATTCTTAAAAAATTTTAACAATTGATTGGCGGTGCAGAACTTGAGAATAGCTTTGAAAAAAGCTGTTTTCGCGTTAGGCTTCAAGAAACCCTCAGTTATAACTCTTAGAGTAGCTTTGAGAAAAACTGTTTGTCCCAGAAGCTTTTCGTGACGCAGTCGTCCATGGGTAATCGCGTCAAAGTGAGAACGAGAAAATCGCCTCAAAATGAAAACGTCACAAAAAGCTTCTGGGACAAACAGCTTCTTTCGAAGCTACTCAAAAGAGTTACGAACGAGGGTTTCTTGAAGCCTAACGCGAAAACAGCTTTTTTCAAAGCCATTCTCAAAAAATATTAATAAAAATCTCTAGGCATGTGCTGCGATGCGTATCATTGTTTTTGCTTTTCAAAATTTAATGAGTTTGAAACAAGCAGGGAGTCGAACCGAACCCGAGCTTGAACCCTTTGAATTTGTGATCATTGAACCTGAACCGAACCCGAACCTTTACATTTTGGTACAACTGAACCCGAACCGAACCTGAACCCTAAGTTTTGAAAAGTCTTCAACCTGAACCGGAACTGAACCGTTAAAAATTAAATTTCTTGAACCGGAACCCGAGCGATATTTTAAACGGATCGACTTCCTGAATACAATACAAAATAACAATCAGATATCTTTGCTGTGTTGATGGTGTTTGTAAAGATTGAGACACCGGTTCGATCTTCGGCCATATTCGCTCTTCCAAAATTGACAACGAATTGAATATCTTTTTGATAATTTTAACAAAGTGTTTACAGCAATTCAACAATTGTTTGTTTTCATGTATGACGTATGCGATCAAAAGCAGGATATTATAGAATGGGCTCATAATGATTTCACCAGCTCACTATTGCATCATAAACAATTCATAAAACTCATCACGATATAAGCATTCAAGTTGAAAGCGGTTAATCAGTTTTGTTGCCAGTGTTGCCAACTGGTATATTTATATACCAGATTTCACAAATCTGGTATATTTTTTGGACCGTTTGGTAGGTGAAATTATGGTTTGGTATATGTCCTTAAATTTGGTATATTTTTATGCCTTTTGGTAGTGTTTTTTACGTTTGGTATATTTCAGAAATTTAATAAAACTGATATGTTGAAGATTACTAGAAAGCTCTTTAATTGCCGGATTGCCTAATAAATCCTTTCTACGGATTTGAGCAATGCAGTTTTACATAATTGGCAACACTACTAGTGGCGATTTTTTTTGCACAATGTGCCAATGAGGCAAAAGCTCTATAATTTTCTTTTTCTGAAGCAATATGTTATATGTGAATTGTGAAGAATGGATTGGCTAGTTTATATCAAATCAAATCAAACAAGTTTATTTTATGCGAACACGAAAGGTGCCAACAGGTAAAACAAACAAAAAAAAAAACAACATAAACAAAGCTTATTTTAGCATAATAATTAAAAAATTTCGTTTATTAACCACAAGTATTAATAGACCTACATAGTTGGCAAATACGCAAAGGAGAGTCGCGAAGGGACCGGTTAGGTCTTCGAGTCAAGCGACCACCTATTGATAATTCAGTATGATTTTATGTAAATCAGAAGAGCTGATTAGTTTTAATCAAAAGGAGGAAATAAAGAAATGACAAAAATTAGGGTTAAATGAACAGGAAAATTACAGTAGTACTGTATACATGTAAATATAAATTAAGATGTCAGCAAATGTGCAGTGTTACTCAATTTGACATAATTAATTTCCAAAGAGCGATAGATGATCAAAAGACTAAATCAGAATGTTGTGTGTAATATAAATATTTAATTATTGCAAAGGCCAATTACGAATTGCTGAAGGAAATTTATGAACTTGAGTTTAGCAACATAGCTTTATATTTTAAAAGGAATTGTTTATGACTAAGTTTTCTAAGATTTTCAGGAATATCGTTCCAAAGTTTGGCACCTTTAAATTTAATAGTGCGTAACAGCAAGGAGGTAGAAAACTGTGGAAGAAAGTATTGGTTGGATTTAGCAGCATTTCTGGTATGGCAAGAGTGGATGGAAGAGACTAAAGTGAAATAGTTATTGAAGGACGAAGGGAGACATTTTAGATAATATTTATGCATAAACTTAGCCAAAGCATACAGAATAAGCTTGTCAAGGCTTAAAATATTAAGTTTAACGTAAAGAGGAGAGGCATGTTCGTACCAGTCGGCTCCTGCAAGCACGCGGATAGCCTTCGATTGAATACTGCGCAGTTTAAGAAGATTTGATTTAGGCGTAGCGCTCCAGATAATTAACCCGAAATTAAGGTGGGAGTGAATAAAAGCGTAGTAAAGCTTTTTTAGTATATCTTTGGGCAAAAAAGATTTGGTTTTGAAAAGGATTCCTAGAGAGCGAGATAATTTGGATTCTAGCAAGGCAATGTGCTGTTTAAATTGTAATTTATTGTCTAAAACAATGCCTAGATACTTAACGGAATTAACTACCTTAACCGGAGAATGATTATATGATATGTTGAGAATAGGAGGATCGATTTTAGCATTAGGAGATATTATCAAGGCATACGACTTTGAAGGGTTAACTGTAAGTTTGTTGGCATTGATCCACATTGATAAGTTAGTCATTTCACGATTTAGCGTCTGCTCTAACACGGTGGCTGAGGGAGCATTAGCAATAATGCACGTATCGTCCGCAAAGAGCCTGGGAGTGGTGTTGATAGAGTTGGTTAGATCGTTAATGTATAAGAGAAATAATAATGGCCCTAACACTGAGCCCTGTGGAACTCCATATTCAATGCGTAGTGTAGATGAGTTAATGCCCTGAAGGGAAACGTACTGTTGCCTATTGGAGAGATAAGATGAAAACAAATTGAAAGCTTTACCACGGATACCATAATGTTCCAGTTTCTGTAGTAAAATGTCATGAGTGACAGAATCAAATGCTTTTTTTAAATCAAGCATTATAAGGCCAGTAAATTGACCGTCATTAATACTATCATAACATGAAGATACTATATCAACAACCGCGTGCTCTGGGGAAAATTTAGAACGAAAACCATATTGAGTGGTAGACAAGATGTTGTGCTTTTCGATAAAGGATTGGACTCGGTTGTAAAGTAATCTCTCAAACACTTTTGCTATTACTGGAAGGAGTGAGATAGGGCGATAATTATTTATATCAGTCTTGTCGCCTGATTTGAAGATAGGAACCACTTTGGACATTTTTAGAGAATCCGGAAAAATACCACATTCAACACAGAAATTGAAGAAGATTGTAAGAGGGTAAATAAGAATATTTGATCCCAATTTCAGAAAAAAGGAAGAAATGTTATCAGGTCCGCAGGAGGAACTACTTTGTAGCGATGAAATAATTCTCAATATTTCTTGAGGATAGGAAGGAGCTAAAAATATAGAATCTGTTACTCTATTGTGTAGGTAGTATGAAGGTTTTATGCTACTGGGAGTTGCAGTAACTTGAACAGCAAGCGATTGCCTTATATTACAGAAAAAATTGTTGAAACTTTGAGCGATATCAGCGGGTTGATCAAAAGAAGTCCCATTAATTTTGAGAATTTTGGGGGCAGAGTTTCCAGCAGATCGCTTCGAAGGCAATACATTATTCAAAGCTTTCCAAAGCAGACGAGGGTTGTCAGCAGAGGAACGAAATTCATTTTCATAATGAAGTTTTTTGGCAACAGTTTTTAGTTTGGTGAGTTTGTTGGTATATTTTTTATAAAACATTTTTTGTTCAACAGTGCCATGAATGTAATGAGACTTGTGCATATTTTGTTTACTCCGAATAGAAGTTAAAATACCTCGAGTTAACCATGGTTTACTTAAAACCTTTTGTTGTTTTCTAGAGGCCAATTTTATAGGAGCGTGAAAATCAATGGTGGAAGTTATTAACTGTAAAAACTGGTCAAAAATTTGGTTAAAGTTATTTTCATTTAAGTTTTGGATATCAAAGTCATTGACTTGAGAGTTCAAGTCGTGTAGAAAACGTTCGGAGTCAAAATTTTTCATTGATCTATAAAAGGATTTAACAGAGCGTTTGCATTTAGGTATATTTTTTAATATACAAAAAACAGGATAATGATCGGTGAAATCGCTCTCAATTATCCCAGGTAAAATCGGGTTGGAATGACAGTTAGTGATGATGTGGTCAATGATCGTGGACGAGTAAGGAGTAACCTGAGTAGGTTTAGTAATCATAGGGTAATTAGCACTACTTAACAGCATGTCCAGATAATTTTGAGCATCGGTGGAGCGGTTGATCGGAGAAATGTTAATATTAAAATCACCAACGAGAAAAAGATTTGCATTAGACAAGTTGAGTTCGAGCAATTTGTTATTTAGTTCTTGAATAAATAACTGAGTGTCTGAGGAAGGATGACGATAAATAGTAGCTATGACAGTTTTTTTGGTAGTTTGGTTGCAATTAATAGACACCCAAATATCTTCACAGCCCGCATTTATCACATTTTTGGCAATTACACTAAAGCCAATAGTACTGGACACGTAAACCCCAACACCACCAGCTGAACTAAACGAGTTAGCAAAAACAAACTCATAGCCTGGAATGGAGATATTTACAAAAGAAGCATTTTTTAGACGAGTTTCCGTGATGCAAATTACGTCAGGAGGAACAGAAAATTGCGATAGAAAATGAGAAAGATCATCAAAATTTTTCGTTAAAGACCGAATATTAACATGTACGATTAAAAGATCGTTGGAGGAAGGAGTTCGGTTAGGGATAGATTGAGGGTTGTTGTAATATACGCAAGGGTTGATATTAGTAAGCAAAGAGTCTAAAGACTGATCAACTATTTCATCGTTGCCAAATAAGTTAGGGTTGGAATTACTGGAATGCGCTTGAGTGGACATCAAAAACATACTCAATTCGCCAGCACAATGAAGATTCAACATTTTGGCCAAAAAGACAAATACTGGAAATGAAGCTACAAATAATAGTAAATAACGATATGCCTACGCAGCGCAAAATGTTATGCTATTAGATCTAAGTCAAGAGCTGATTTTATATTGATAGTGTCGGAATCTTCAGATTTTCGGACAAATATTGATCCATTGGAAGTCCAGATAAATTTGAAATCCGCAGCTTTCATCTTCTGCTTGGCCAGCCAAAATAGCTTTTTACGCTGTTGTGTTAAATTTTCATTAATAAATAATCGTTCAGTTCCTTTAACAGAGAATTTTTCCAAGTCAAGATTTCGTGCAAGTTTCCGGTTTGCGAAAATTTTGTTGCGAATATCCCTTCCCACGAAGCGAACAATAATAGGGGCATGGAATTTTATAGGCTTACGGTTGTTGTCGTCAGAAGATGAACGTGAACGCACTGGTAATCGATGCGAAGTTGATATGTCATCAGGCTTCACATCCACCTCTATCAGCTTAGCAATCTCAGTTACAATTTCATTGGTATTTTCTCCTTCCGTATATGGAACTCCGACTATCTCCAGATTTTGCCGTCGACCGTATTGTTCGATGGCATCCACCTTTTCATCAGCTTTCACATTTTTTTCTTCAATTTTGCTAGCCTGGTCTTGTAGGACTAGTATCTGCTTTTCCTGTTCTTTGTTTTTTTTTTGTAGCTTCTTATAATCAGTCTGTAAATCTTCATATTTGCTTGAAATGAAGTCTTGGCTACTTTTAACTACTTCAAGTTCTTTCTTTAATTTGCTGATTTCTTCCTTGTACTCATTTTGCCAAGAACTGACGGCTTTTTCAATTAATATTTGAATTTTTTCGTCAAGGTCAGTCTTCACATTACTGGTAGGCTTATTGCTGTTTTTACCAGGCATTATTGTCAAGTGACGTAATAATTATAATGGTGGATATCTTGTAAGTGAACTTCTTGAGTAGCTGCCTGCCTAGTAAGCTTGCAAAACGGTTAAAATCTTCGGAAAATCTGCTTCAGTAAATAAATATTTTAGCTTCTTAACAGTTCGTTCAAATTTGGGTTACCTTTGCTGAAGAAGTTATGTGGTTTTTAGCTGCCAATAATTATTTTTTCGATTCTTTTAAACTGACTTTTTAGCAGAGCTCCAAAAACGCGTCCGACTGTCACGAATGCAAAACATGAATGCATTACTGCATTACAAACTGCTTTAGATGCACGAACACAAATGCACCAATGACAACACCAATGACAGCACCCTGATGCACGAACACAAATGCACCAAATGCACCAATTATAGTTTTGAGTGTTGAGTTGTAGCGTTGTAGGGTTTGGCATTTGGATTAAGGCTTGGTGTTCACATTATGTTATCAGCAGCAATGTTTCCTCTAATTTTTTGTAGTCTGTGTGCGCAGAAACTTTGGCGAGTGCGCACTTTTTAGAAATGACTCACGTTTGGGCAAAAACTCATGAATAAATTCAATATGGCAGCTGTTGAAAACAAACAGTGCAACTTCTCTTGGTTATGTTACTGCTGGTACATTTTTCGCTCACGGTAGACGGTACAATTTTTGTAAAGAAATGCGTCCTTTTAGCAGGTCCAAGAACAATTTTCCTTAACTTGCCAACCGAGAACATTGCCTCATCATGATATGTCTGTGCGCGGTATATTTATGCGTGTGCGCAGCCTCTGAAATCCGTGTGCGCGCGCACAGCTTAGAGGGAACACTGATCAGCAGGCTAATTTGCAATGATTGGGGTTTGGGTTGAATGTTACGGATCAGAATTTGGGATGTTTAAGGGGTACTGGACTACTGGTACCGGTATTAGGCCTACTGGGATAACGTATCGGTATTTATGTTTGGCATAGGAAGGAGACCAGTGAATTGATTCAATGAAATGAACCTCCATTAGCCGGGTGTTAAATTTCAAGTAATGGGGGCTAGTTTATTTGAAACTGTGAGTTTTGTGCAGTACATCTTTTTGTTACCAGAGAATTGTGGACTGTGAAGTGTTGATTAATTTCAAGTAATGGGGGCTAGTTTATTTGAAACTGCGAGTTTTGCGCAGTACATCTTTTTGTTACCTGAGAATTGTGAACTGTGAAGTGTTGATTAATTTCAATTAACTGTTGTATTTGTGACTATTGTTTTTTGTTTAGCGTGAGAAACTTTGATTCGGTTCCTTGGTCTATTTAATCTGCATTACTGGTAATGAGAGCTTGATTGTATTTAGCAAATACAACTGATTTATGTTCAGTGTAAAAATGCTTCTGTTGGAAGATTGAGCAAGAAATTAATTATGTCATTCAAAAATGCAACACTTACTTTTCATTTTTACAGATAAACTGATGATTTTTTTTCGAAATTTTGGTATATATTTGGTATATTTTTGATAACATATTTTGGTATATATTTGGTATATAATTTGGAACATTTTGGTATATTTTACTCTGCAAAACCTGGCAACCCTGTTTGTTGCACCTTGCAGATGGAGAAGCTGAATATAAGTAACTGCGAAATAGGTGATGATGGTTGTATCTCCATCTCGTCGTGCATCCACAACATACAAAAGCTTGAGATTGGAAGCATATTCGACCTATACGTATACGACAACCCAATCGACAACCAGGTTACAATAAGGGGAATTACAGCGTTGTCGGAAGCCATTAGAGAATTAACTAAACCAGTAAGTACATGATTTAATGCAGGAACGTACTGTATTTAGGGGGAGAGCATATAGTGCCCCCTACTTAATTCTGCCATTTCAAAACAAAAAGAACAAAATTAATATTTCAAGTGACTGAAATATGCTAAAATCGTTTGATGGTTTGTGTAGCTTTGGCCAGGAGCGGATCCAAGAGTGTAGGATAATGAGGGGTATACACCCCCCCCACCAACCATTTTCAAAAACGTTTTTGATGTAACTAATGCAGTTTTTCTATATCTTAAACCTATTCGATAGAGCTAAGTCTTTCGCCTTAAGCACGTGTGATCGAAATTGTGCGAACAAAATGTATCATTTTTGGTGAAGCACTCAGAATTAGCGTCTAAAAATTTGACCAAAATTTTCCTGAAGATTATGCAAAAAACGCTAAAATAGCCATTACAGCATGTAAATTTCAAAAATTTCCTCGGGGGAAAATGCCCGCGGACCCTCGTGGAGCTTTTTTCTTGTTTCTCAATCAGCTTCAAACTAGTTGTGCCGAAAAAAGTACGCTCAAAATGTTGAAGAAATTATGCCCCCCTTAAAATTTCTCACTGCGCCATTGTTTTAATGTCAAGCCACTTCGCCTACAAAACGGTTTTGGTAATTGATTAATTCGATCAATTTGTTAGATGCGCACATGAACGGTTGAGGGCGCAAGCTGATTAATGTTTGAGCAAAGCGTAGTCGTTTGAATTGCATGCACATGGAGTTGGACGAGTGTTTGGTGCATTGGACTCCGGATCTGGCTTCTTGGGTTCGATGCTCAGGTAGATCATGCCAAGTGGTTGGTGTATTGGACTCCGGAGCTGGCTTCGTGAGTTCATTGCTCAACTAAATCATCTCCATGATGCTTCACTACAACAGAAATCCTAAGCTGCAGTCAAGTGGCTCAAAATTACAAAAATCAACGTTTGACTTTCAAATGTCAATGAACAAACATAAAATGTCGGGGTATACTCTGTCTATTTTAGCATCTAATTCCTTGAAGCGTGTTTAAGTAGTTCAGCATATATCTATGAGCCAGTTGTTGACCGAATATTTTTGTTGTAACAGCTTGCGCTGAATTTCTTAAACTTACGGACTTTAAACGTTTTTGCCACCAGCCGTTAGCTCAGTGGTTAAGCGCACATGCTATCGGTACGCTAGGTCAGGGGTTTGATTCCCGGCTGGTCGAATCGTCACAGTGTCGCCAACGGCTCACCATCGCTGCGATATATCTTCGGAGCTGCGTAGTCCAGGCACTAATCCGCGGAAATGGATCCCGCCACTCGGAACACGCTTCGGCGTAAAAGAGCGAGTACAGTGAAGATTTGAAACTTTTGCTGTTTTTTTAATTAAGTGCAATTTATAAATTGAGTAAAGAGATCGTTTTGATCATTTTTATGACTTTTGGTGATAACTTGAAACCTTTAAACGATAAAAATCATTTTTGAACATACAATTAATCTTCGACACGTGTTTATCCTGGAACGTTTTTAAAGGAAAACGTTAGATCCACAATGTTGGTTTGCAGGGGTGGATCCACAAAGTTTTGGTGTGGGGGATGTAGTTTTGAATTAAGTTAACTAAATACAAAGACGTTAAAACGTTTAGACCCGGAAGCGGGCGTAAATAAGCCCTTTGAAATTGTTTCATGTAAGGGGCGTATTTAGGAATTTTTTTATCAGGAAAGGGGCACCAATTTATGGTGTTTCTTCAAACTTTTTTTTTGGCAGATTTAATGTTAAGCAACTAAAGTAACAAACACGTGTTTAGGCGGGTCCAGGGGCAATTTGAAATTTCACGTACTGCAATGGCCATTTTAGTGGTTTTTGAACAAATTTCAGGCAAGTTTTGTTGATGTTTTTGGCCCCCAATTTGGAGTGCTTCACCAAATATGATGCATTTTTTTCGCACAGTTTCGATTATGCGTGCGTAAGGCGACTCAGGCATATTGTTGTAAAAAGGGTCGAATTACGGAAAATTTTTATTCATCTAAAGCATTGTTGAAAAGGGCTGGTAATATGCTATGAGATGTCCTCCCACCTATAGATACGTCCCTGTTGGTTTGTGAGACCCGAAACATACTTGATTGTATCAAAAGTGTTAAATGAGTTTGGAGTTACGAACACAGAAACTTTAACAGTTAATTTTTTTTGTTTTCGTTTAAAATATCGGGAAGCTCTTTATGATGCATTAATCTAGTTTTGATGAAATAATTCAGTTTAAGAACTAAAAAAAGAAAAATACCATCTCTATTTCTACAAAAAAGGAAAAAATGCTGCCTTCTGTTTGACGACTCGCTGAACAAACTGTAAAATTCGCATTGGTTTTTATAAAAGCAAGAGCTAGAGCAGCAAAAAGAAATCAACAGATTTTTTCTGAATAGACTAAAACCTGGGATGCAGTCGAGGCTGCTTAGTCCGAGACCGAGATCTTTTTATGTTTTCGAGATCGAGACCAGAAAATTTCGTGACCTTTTAGTCGAGACCGAGACGAAACAGCTGCGAGACCGAGACTCGAGACCTAATCGAAAACAAAAAAAAATTTTTGAAATCGAAATTTTTTTATTGAACAGTGGACACAAAACGCAAAAATTACAACTAAACAGAGTTTTTGTTCTCTCAGCGTTGAATAAACTAACATTGAGAGCAAATCGGATGATAGCTTGGCCCGATATGGCCGAAAAAGCAAACCACTTTGACTTAAAACTCGTTCTACCGGTGCAAGTTGAAAAGAAAAGACTGACTTCGGAAATGAAAGATCAAATTCATTGCCTTAAGAAAGTTAAAATTCAAACACATCTACTTTGGATGACCAAAATTCACAATTATCGATAAATGATGAGCGGATTCAAATTCAAAATTCAATCCAACCCTAGTACAGACGTAAACAATCCAATTAATTAATGCTGGAAAACAGTTAGGGGCTGTGATGACTCATTGCAGTAGCAGTCAGAGACGAAACTGTGTACTAACGCACCGTACATAATCCAATTAATTAAATTAAGTAAAGCAATATTAAACAATTTCACAGCTGCGTAATTAGGGCACAAGGCTGATACGCAAGTTTATGTTTTCTTACGCCTGCGGTTTATAAAATGAATTAAACTTTTTTATCGCTATTTTCATGTCTCAACATCTTGAAACCAAGCAGATTTTGATAAGTGTTAATCATTAGAAGAAGAGTTGAAATCAAATAAGTACATGTCATTCTGACAAACGTCTTATTGAAATCATTTTCACGAGTCAGCATCGGATAGAAAATGACGCAATAGTGAGACTGGCTTTGATTCTGTAATCAACATGGAAGCACGACTTCTTCGCTGACATGATGCAAACAACTAAAGTGCGGTACCAATAAAAGAAAACCGATATACAGTTGCTTCGAGACCGAGATCCGAATTTTTCACCCAGTCTCGAGACCGAGACCTTAAATTTTAGGTCTCGAGACCGAGACTTGTCTCGAGACCTTCATCCCTGACTAAAACATTGCGCCAGAAAGAGAAAGAATTTGCAGGGTTTATACGGAATTTTTCTGACATATTCCCCTGACTTTCCTCAAAATCGCACTTGTTTTCCCTGACTTTCGTTTAAAAATCCCTATGTTTTTCCCTGACCCAATCCTGCAAAACATACTTTTTCCCTGACTTAGAGAATATAAACGAACAGTATAATATCAACCAGCAGCAAAAATAACTATGTATACCTAATGCCTACATACACAGAAACATCAATTCAGCAGCAGAAATAAAGATTTCACAGGTGACCTATCGTAATTTTATCTTAGAAAATCGCAAGAAGCTTGGCTTGAATACCAAAAATAAGAAAAGTGACATATTTCACAAGTGTCTGGTTTCGCAGTTCACAGCACTCTGCACTACTTCAAGTAAAAAATCTAAGAAAATCACAGCAATAATAACACTAAAATTACAAACCATTTTGATGAAGAGACTTGATCTCTCAGTAATTGTGTGAAGTAAGGTGCAATACCATAATTCACAACATATTTTAATTTGTCTTTGCCAAGTTCCAGTATACTAGCAATTTTGCTACCAGGAAACATTGATGGAAATAGGTCCACAGAACCAGTAACAGAATTATCACTATATCCACCGACAACATGCTTCAGAACCCACCGTATTTCGGCATTCAATTTACCTCCATCTTGAAAGCATTGTTGCCAACTTAGCTACTTAGTATCTAGATACTTTATTAGTTCCCTTAAATACCAATTTTTTCGTCAAGATTCTAGCTACTAATCTATAGCTATCCAAGTTTGTTTATTGTTTTATCCCTTCGCGGAAGAATGCCAGAATTATTGCTTCAATTTTGTGAGCCCTTCTTCCGCGTGTTCAGCTCAGTACCGGTAGGCCTGCTCGCCTACAGGTATAGTAGGAATAGGATTTTAAGTATTTGTCTCGTCTAAGGCAAGTTGCAGCAAAATGACGATTTGTGTCATGAGGAGATGAACATGGCCCAATTCTCTGATACAATGGAGCTTCAAATTTTATGGTTTTAAATCATTAAAATGATAAGAAGGTAAAGTTAATCACGAGTACCAGTAGGCTGCTAAGACTGTAAGACTACTAAATATGTAGACTAATCTGCTAATGATATGGTAAGGGCAGTTTGAGTAGCGAAGCACGCTACTACTGTACAGAGGTCTAGCTGCCTAGTGTTAATGTCAGCCTAAACATTTGACCAATGCAGTACCAGTACATTATTTTGCCTGTTTGTACTTTGTAGACCTGTAGATATATATGCAGTACAGAATAGTTGCCTAGCTTGGAATAATTTTGAGTACGGTATGCATAATTCACGTCTGTGAATAATTCAACTCACGTATGATGTGTTTGAAGGTGTTTCGATGTCACTGCGACTAAAATGTGTCTTCATTAGGCAGAATATTTCTCGAAAAACTGAATGTGTGCTATTATTAGATGCTGTATATAAGTTACTTCATGTCAGACTCCGCAATATCGCTTGTTTTTTGTCGTATTAACCCACTTTTGTAGTTAGATACTGATCTAGATACTTTTGTTGTTTAGGTGTGGTTTAATCAAAAATCTAGCTACTCTCTAGATTACTTGAGTAAATTGAGATCTAGCAACACTGCTTGAAAGACCAGTAGAATCGTTCTTTGACTATTTGCACTGCAGGATGATTGAATTTCAACCAAATTTTCTGTATCTAAGAAAGATTGCAGCTGCTTTTCTTCAGAAGATAAGTTAGCAGGCCTAATATCACTTTTTTTAGCAAAGAAATTTTTAATTTCGGCCAGTTCCTTGACTTTTTTCACATGGGATTTGTTGCCAGCATGACTCCTCAATGCCCTGATTCCCATGTTGCTCAATGCTATATTTGTCTGACACAGTCGACATCTTGCTTCACCTTTGGTAGAAGCTTTACAAAGCCATGCCTTGAATTCTTCAGACGATAACCAACCATCTTGGAAATAAGTTTGTTTCGATTTTTTAGACATTCCAGGCTACTTTTAGAGTAAGAAAATATCTAAATAAAGAGAAAAGTATGAAGTCAAGCTTGTTTGACATACAACAGCTAAAATAAACAATGGATCTTGATTCATAGGAGGTAAGAACTTTCCAAAAAATTTCCCTGACTTTTTCCAAGTTTTCCCTGACTTTTTTGTTGAATTCCCTGACTTTCCCTGATTTTCCCTGACTTTCCCTGACCATCTCGAAAAAGATATGTTTTCCCCTGATTTTCCCTGACCGCATAAACCCTGATTTGGAAAAGGAATGATTAACAATGCAAGTAACATAAAAGCGCAATTCAATTTTTTGCGAATAAACTGCTACAATTCAAACTATAGTTAAGAACAGCAACCCTAATATCACAACATTAAAATATTGTTCTTCTTGTTACCATTAAAAAAATAATAGTTATTATCGTTGCAACGTTGTTCAAAGTCTTGGTAAAAAGTAATTTTAGTTGTGATGGCGCTAAACCCATATTTTCTTTGGTGTGCACAGGTTGTTCATAAAGTCCTGCACTCATATCTCAAAAACCTCATAAGGTGGAAACATTAAAATTTCGACAGCGAGTTATACTTACATCGAGTTATTTGGTTGTTGATTTTTACAGGTCACTTTGTTGAAACAATAGGCAAGCATGAGTCATTTTTGATAAAAGCGAAAGTGGCTACAAAATAATGAAACCGATTGATCATTGAACGAAAGCACAACGTGTTCTTTGGTAGCATGATCGATTCAAATCATCAACTGCAGGAAAAACTAAATTTAGAAATGAGATTGGGTCAGAATCTCCTCAAACCACCAGCATTAAGAGATGGTTTAAACATGGTACCAAAGACCACATTGTGCATTTTGTTGAATAGTCACTGTATTTTATGCTTTGTTACAAACTAGTTTATTGAATGACATATTCTTGCTTTTATTAACAACGAAATGATCTGTAAAAATTGACAAAACAACTTTATAGCGATAAATTCAGTGTCAAAAATTTAAAGTTTCAACCTTATGCGGTTTTTGAGATATTAACATGCCAACATGTGCATAAATTTATGGACAGCTTGTATTATGAGCTAATAGCAAGCTGTGAGAATAATTAACTCAATTAGCAACAAAACCTGTAGTTGAATACCATGTAGTTTTTCCTTGGAGAAAAAGTAAAGTCACAACAAATCTCAAAACTGGACGTTTCGACAACACAGATTCAGCTGTCATCATCAACAGTGTATGTATAGCAGTACAAAACTGTTGTAAAATCAGTAAAAAACTATTTGCGTGGCGTAGTGGTTTGGAGCGTCGTTTTTACGACGACCATGATCGCAAGGTTAATGGTTCAACTCCCCACCTTTTGGATAAGATGCTTCACGATGATTATTTCTGCTTGGTGGAATCTGGCAAGCAGCAAATTAAAGAAGTCAGAAGAAAATTGAACCGGAAAACTTGGAAACAAAGGCAGCTCCTAAGCGAGTCTGGATTCGTCCTACGCATAGCGCCTCCGTCGCTTTCTCGTGATAGGAGGATAAAAATGAAGAAGTCAATCAATTTAACATTACAAAACTGTCTCACAGGTTTGTACTGCCTTGCATACACTACTGATGATGACAGCTGAGACTATGTTGTCGAAACGTCCGGTCTTGAGATTCATTGTGGCTTTACTTTTCCTCCTTACACTATTTTCGTCCCATGTTTGTTGTATTCTGAAGTTTTCCTTTTGTTTTTTGCTTTTTAATTTTAGTTAAACGGTGTTTAAATTTGTTTATATTATTTTCACACTACAACATTCATCTAAATAACTCAAACTATTGAATTTGAAAACGATTATAAGCTCTACAGCTAGAAACGTTTGCATTATTATTCACTGTCAGTTTGTGGTGGAAACTTTCAAGATAAATGTTGGTTTGTGATGCAGCGACTTAAATAGTGTCATCAAAATCATTATACTATGGGACATTTGAAGGTTTGATGATAAAGAAATAATCGCAGAATAAAACCATAAACATCAAAATTAAGATGTTATAAGATGTTTGAAGTTTTGATGCAAAATCTAAAGTCAATGCGTAAACATAAAAAATGCTTTAAAAATACAAATCAAGCAAAATGAAAATTGTTGCAAACTGGTTGGTTGGCGAAGTAGCTGATGACATTGTTATCGGTGTGCGACTTCCAGTCCGGTCAAGTCAAACACCGTGTTGCCACTCCGGCCGCATATTTCTGAATGGTTGCACTGAAAATTTCCACTTTGTTTTTCGGCGATGTGATTGGCTGGATCAGTTGCGCGAGTATGCTGCGAGTAATGAAATTTTTTGTTTATTCTATTGCCACCACTCTACCCCATTTAAAATTTAAACTTTCAGCACGCATTTAAAATTTCAGTATCCAAAAAACTTCATAAGGCAGAAAATAGATTTTCAACAGTGAATCATACCTTCATCGAGATTTTTGGTTGGTTTTTATAGGTCAGGGATGGCGAACCACTGACCGGCGGGTCATACCGTAACCCACTTGCAATATCAAAACTTTTTGGAAAATGTTTACGAACATTTAAGTAGTGACAAAAGGTGTAACTTTCTTTTCTCTGGCAGTCACGACCTTTTTTTTTGCTTTTAGACTCACCACTCGCGAAAATTTGTGCATAGTGAAAACCAATTTTTGCTCATTTTCGACAAGTCTTTCATTAATATCATGAAATTCGTGACGCCCTTTTATCATTTTTCAAATTAAGGCTTCGTATATGACCCAACAACTAGAAAAGGTTCGCCATCCCTGTTATAGGTCATTTTATTGAAAAAATAAGCAAAAATGAGTCATTAATACAGTGAAAGTAAAAGTGGGAACAACACGCGAAACATGTTGACCGCTGAACAAAATGCACGATAATATGCACCTTGGTATCATGAGTTTCATGACTGATGCAAATCATCAACTGAAGTAGAACGTGAATTCAGAATTCAATTTGGAACAGAGCTTCTTCATGCTAACACCATAAAGAGATGGTTTAAACATTAGGTACCAAAGAACACATGATGCTTTTTTGTTAATGGTCAACATGTTTTATGCTTCATTACAAACTACATGCAATTTATCTAAAATAGCATATTCTTGCTTATGTTAAAAACAGAAGGACCTGAAAGTACTATCGAAAACCACTCTGTAGTGATTTTTTGAGTTGCATATTTATCCTCCTATCGCGAGAAAGCGACCAATGCGCTGTACGAGCTCGCTTAAAAGTTGCAAGCCATCTGTCCACCACACCAAGATGGCAGAATCATGCTAACTGCCTTTCCCAACGGCACAACAAGTGAACTTGCCGGCTTGTTCTTTACACTGTTCCTTGCTGAGCGCCAAACAGGGAAGCTGTGAATAAAAAACATTGGTTTTACCCGACTTGGAATCAAACCCAAGTCTACAGCTCCCAAGGCGGACGCTCTTACCACTCGGCCATTTGAGCTGATATTATTCATTGTCGAATATTCAAAGTTTCAAGTTTCAATCTTGTGTGGATTTTGCAATCCTGATATTTTAGCATGTGCAGAAACTTATGGACTACCTGTTACGAGCCAATAGCGGGCTCTAGGAATGAACAACTAGGCAACAAATCCTGTAGATAAAATATTAATATGCGTTAAGCAGTTGGGCTTTAGCATTGAGCATAGGCTGACTGCTCAATGCTAAAGACTGCAGTCGCGGGGCTTGAGTACCGGTATGTAGTAGTAGTAGTCATTTATTGCCGAGCATCAACAAATATATGAAAAACAACATAATTGCTCGACGAGAAGGAACGAAAGACCTTGAAAATGTCGCTAGAGAGAGGCAACTCGGTCGCCCAGTCAGTTCCTCTTCAAAAAAAGAAAATGTATATATATATATATATATATATATATATATATATATATAAATCTAGTAAAGCCGAGCAATTTATCAATATTTTGTAAGTTCAAAATTGGTAAGTAATTGTTAGCTGGGAATGAATATTTTTCATCCGCACAGCAGTATACGAAGACTTTAGGATATGTTTCAAAATAAAACGAAAAACAACAAACACAGAACACCACAAATTTACACAATTTGGCAAAGCTATGGGCCTACAATATGGAAAGCAAAATGAAGGGAGTTATCTTTAAAAGTTAAGACTGTAATAAAAAGTGTTTTTGAGTTTTTTTGAGTAAGTTTTGCAGCTGGAAGTAGCTGCTTTATCTCTGACGCAATCAGGTAAATTGTTCCAAACATTGACACCAGATGCTTTAAGTTATCGGTTAGTTTTGACATACGAGGTTCTTTCCACATAAAACTTATTTGAGAGAGCGCTACGGGTAGAGTACTTATGGACTGAGGTTAATGCAGTAATGTATAGGGGAGAACAGGGTCAGATGAATCAATTTTGTGTTTCGTAAGTATTACTGCTTATTTTCTGGAAAGATTCAGCTCTGCTTTTGCATACAAACAAACATTGCTGTAATGCATAAATGTAGATTTTAAAACAAGGAATATCACTCTTATTATCGCTGTAACTTGACCCCGACTACGGGGTCTATTGAACCAAAGGGTATGGCCAGTTGAACCACCTGTGGTAAATGCACCATGTTTGCAACGAAACAAGAAAGCACTAATTAGATAAGGGTGTAGGCAGGCAGCGAAACGAGAAAATTACTGAAACAAACATAATTAAGAGTAAACAGAGGCATTCGTTTTAATGCACAAGTCACACAGATTACTCAGGTTAGCGCCGTAGCCTATATTAAAAATACTGAATGCATCAAATCACACAAAATAAAGTAGGGGGAGATGTGGGATCAATGAGCCATTTTTCACTTTTTGCTTTTTAACTCCTGAATTTGTAGGTGTTAACAAACAAAATTTTATATTGTTCATTGTTAGTTTTTCAAAGGCACGCAAAATGCAATATTACACACATGCACCTTAAGGAAAAACGTGTCAAAGCCCGACGGCTTAAAACATACCGATACGTCAGCAAGAAAAATAAACACAAAACGTAAACGTTGGCATGGTCACAAAACCTTTCCAACAAAAGTAAACAGGCCAGTATGATGTAATTTAGGCCTACTCATTATCATAGAAAAATAATAGCACAAATAGGATCACAAAAACTATTTACAAGTATACAAAAACATGCAACATTATGCACGCACCTAACAATTTTTAATTTAGCTTAGTGTATTATGAATTAGCTTAAGTTACATTCTGCAGTAGGTTTACAAAATAAAACATCAAATTGTATTGAAAAGTACCACGAAAATTTGCGTTGAAGTTAAAAAGATTAAACTGACTGGGGATCAGTTTTAGTTAATAACATTTTTTTCAATGATGTATTAAAAGAAGCGATATTTTGCGCTTTTCTAACTGCACTCGTTCCATGTTTTAACTCGACTGAAAGAGATAGACTGTTGGGTAATTGATTTTGAAAAGTAAGGGAAATAGTAAGAGTCACTATTACGTGTTGCAATATTATGAACTTGATGGTTGCATTGAAACAGAGGAAAAAAGTTATATTTGAAATTATATTTGATTCTATATATTTGAGCAGACCAGCAGGCGATACAACCCCAAACTGAAGTTGGGCAAAAACAAACATGTTTTAGCTGAGATATTAAAAATCTAATGTTTTTAGAAATAGCTCATTGGTCCCCATAGTTTGTGGGAGCAATGAGACACGGTGTGGGAGCAATGAGACACGGTGTGGGAGCAATGAGACACGGTGTGGGAGCAATGAGACACGGTGTGGGAGCAATGAGACACGGTGTGGGAGCAATGAGACACGGTGTGGGAGCAATTAGACACGGTGTGGGAGCAATGAGACACGGTGTGGGAGCAATGAGACACGGTGTGGGAGCAATGAGACACGGTGTGGGAGCAATGAACCACTAGAAGGAAGCTGCAGAAACAGTTAGATCTACGTTGAAATGAAATTTTATCACAGAAGTAAAACTAAGAAGTAAAATCAGTGTGATAATAATTAAAATCATTTGAGAATGACATTGCAACTGCGCGTTCTCATGCTTATCTAGCAGTGCGTAGTCAATGAAAAGGGCTCTACACCAGTGGTTTTCAAACTTCTCAGAGTTGGGACCCACTATTTATTGCCACAGCTTACGGCGACCCACTTAACTTTATTCAATCAACAAAACATTGACGAAGGAAACTAATTAATTTAATCTTTCAAATTAAGTAACGTTCGCGAGAAGGATGATCTTGCTCTTTTGCGTAATGGGCTTGACATCAATTTCAATTTGCAGTTTTTGATGTATTGAATTTAAAAGTTACAGTTTATTTCAAGATTTCTATAACTTTTTACGACCCACTCAGATTCTTTTTGCGACCCACAGGTGGGTCGCGACCCATGATTTGGGAAATGCTGCTCTACACTATCAGCGCCATTCCCTTTTTTTAGTTTACGCTCTTTTTTCAATTTACGCTACGTCTTTGTCTTTTACATAGCTGCGATCTTTTTATTGTCAAAAATCATAGCACAATAAACAGATAAAACAAACAGATTGATTAACAAAGCTAACCACGCAAAAATCACACAAAAAAATCTATCAATCACCCTTAACAATTAGATGCCATAACGAGCCAAAGTGATATTAAATTTTAACACAATCATTAACTAAACGCTTAGTAACAGCTGCTGAAGATGGCGGTGAAAAAATTTGAAATATTATGTCACTTTTCTTAGCAGTAGCCAGATGATCAACGTCAGGGAAGACGAAACCATGGTTAATCTGCTCAGACCGTTTTGAGATTTCAATTTCATAATCATCTTCGTCATCAGGACCATTAAGTAGCAGTCTAACAAAATGTCTGAAGCTCCCAACTACAGAAAACACTTTAAAAATGACGTAGAGGCCTGCCTTAACTATGTCCACATCCGGTGCATACCAAACTGCCACTGGCTCATTGGTCCCTCTTTGCACTGGCTCAAAGGTCCCACAACTGAGTAGGCACAACATTTTACTGACTGGCTGTTACCTGCCAGGGTATATGCCTCCGAGCTTGGCAAAATCTTCTTCTACATCAAATAAACTTCAAAAACAAGCAATACTGTGCTACCTTCCGTTTAACTTCATGTTCCCAGACGAAAAAAACAATCAGCAACAAAAAATACTTTTGAGCCATCAAAGAAGGTTATCCTTGCTTGCACGCGTGTGGATGATCATAACTCGATCAAAACCCGTATGTAAAACTTTGAAACTATTTTGAATCAATTCCTAAAAGAGAAAGAAAATCCGCAAAGAACTTTGCGAGAAATCAGCTATGGTCATTGGTCCCACCCTGATCAAAGGTCCCACATCTCCCCCAATGCGTAGTTACCCGCTTGAACCATACGCCTGATGAGAGCCATAAGCTCGAAACAATGTAGTCGCGTATTATCAACTACGCATTGTACTTCATTTTGTGTGACTTGATGCATTGAGTATTTTTATTATACGGCGCTAACCTGAGTAATCTGTGTGACGTGTACATTAAAGCAAAAGCCTTTGTTTACTTTAAATCGTTATGAATGACGTCAACAAGCTGACATGGAATTGTCGTGCGTTGCTTTGCAGCCCTTGTTCTCCAATAATTAAAAGTTTTAAGAAAAAAATATGAAAGATGGGGCACACGGGGTCAGTTGAACCATGTTTCAACACACAGCTTTCAGGTTTGGTTCAACTGGAACATTGCAGCTGCCACTGGAATTTTCTCATTTTTTCCAGGCTTGCCACTAATGGAGTCGCTTTAACCAAGGTAATATCAGACTACCACAACCTCCTCCTCCTACAACTCCAGTAATGAATTAAACACGCAACATATAAATGATTCATGAAAAAATAGCTTTGTTCTTTTGTTTGACTTTTGACCAAAAAAAGGTTTGAAAATCACTTTTGGTGTTCTGACTGGCAAACCTGCCAAAGCAGAAAACCCATTTGAAGACAAAATGGCTGCAACCTTGTCACTTCTATGAAGGTGGCGCTGAAACGATTTATTTTTTTAAAGTAAAGGCAGGGGAGGAGGTGGTTCAACTGACCCGCTGGCTCAACTGACCCTGTTCTTCCCTAGCTAAACATTGAACTAAAAACGCTGTCAGCTCGGTGGCCGAGTGTAAACTCTCAATCACAAAGTCCTGGGTTCAAAACCTGAGTCTGCCTGATGAGCGGTCAAACCGCGAAACAAGTCGTAGACTTGGTTTTGCAGCGTTTATTAAATGGTCTTCCATAATATCTAGTGATACCTAAAATCTTATAGTTACTGCATTCAATCTATCTGGATTGACACTCTAGCTCCAATTTTGCACAAACACGTTTTATAAAAGTTCTGTTGCTGTTGTGCAAGGTTCTGAGTTCGCAGAGCCGAAGTCTATTGCGTTGTTTTTTTGGCTGGTGGGTCAGCATGCTTTCCCTTTTGTTTATTACCATTTATGATCGGTGGTTGGGGGTAATCTTCCTTTCTTCGAGGGCATTCAAGTTGTTTATGATTTGGTTGGCCGCAATATCTGCACATAGACATTTGACCTTCGTAGGTAACAAAGAACTCATACCCTTCGATATATACATAACTTGAAATAGGTTTTTTTCCAAATCACTGCATGGCATTCATGACCATTATTCTTGTTCCAGAAAACAAACCTTTTCTGTCCTTTTTGTGCGTAATTTTCAATATTTCCCCATAATCTCCCTTAAAACGCTTTTGAATTAACTCTTGCGGGAAGGGGGTTGGTACCCAACCGAGTGTTACGTGCACTTTGTCACTCTCGTATAACTTCACATATTCGATTTTCTCGTGATTCCTAAACTTGCCGAATAATTCCAAAACGTTTTCGCTGCGTTGACATGTTGTCACATCAACCTTAGATCCTTTTAGTTTGACAATGCCCACTAATTTCTTTAGCGTCTAATTTTTCTACTTTACTCATTTCGGTCGAGCTCTATCGTTTCCCTAGGGCTCTTCCCACAAATGCTCTAGCCAATCAAATCGCTTGAGAACAGAGTTTAAGCAAAGCGGAAAATTTCTGTGCAAACCTTCCGAAGCGCAGTATGCTTCCGGTCACTTTTCTTCGAAGCTGAGTTGCCCAGGTTCTAAGTCGCGTAAAAGTTCCTCCACTCGTTTCATGCTTCGACGTAATCACACTGCGAAATGAAGATTATATTGGAATAAACAGTTGCATTTCAAACAAAAAATACGTTTTTAATTTTTTATAAGCATCAGAAAAAAAGCGAACATAAGCAGGAACTACGTTTGACGTACTGGTAATAAATTACCCGATTTTCGTTTCAATAAGATTGTTATCGAAATGAAGAGTTTTTTTATTTTGTTTTTGGTTTAAAACCTTGTTTGCACATCTCTGTGCTTTTTAAGCTCTTCCACCTCTGTAGTCGCACTCTGCAGTTTACGTCATGTGTTTTAAATTTTTTATGATCGCAAGGTTTAGCTCCCACCTTGACCTCGTTGCTACGTAAAGGGGTAAGATGCTTCACAATAATTATCTCTGCTTGTTGGTATCTGACAAGCAGCAAATTGAAGAAGTCAGAAGCAAAACTTAACAGGGAAACTGGGAAACAGAAGTAAATCCAAATCGAGTCTAGATTCGTCCTATGTATAGCGTCTTCTTCGCTTTTTCGTGACAAGAGGACAAAAATGAAAAAATCAATCAATCAATCAATCATGTGTTTTGAAATAAATTTCTTAAGAAAGGAACGCAAGTCAGATAAACACTTCCGTCATTTTTGTAAATCATAGGTAATGACTAGGGCGATTTGTGGTGGTAACAAAACTTACATATTTTTGCTGGCACCAATTAACGTAAAAAGCGTGGAAACACAATTTCACAGATGAGGGGTCACATTTATAAAGCTATGAAGTTACAAAAAGGTACATTTTGTGTTTTTTGGTTACATTTCATATTTAGGTGATAGTGTTTTTGTGCTGAATTTTGCCTTAAAAATCAACTTTTTGTATTTTATTGCTTCTATTACGTTAAATAGATTTATAACCTGCATCCTGCATGAAAGCGATTACGTGCTAAATATAAAGCCAACAAAGTGTAACACCTTCCATTAATGCGTAAACATCAGGGATGCTGAGATGATTTTGAGGCCTCAGGCAAAAAAAATCAAATAATAGTTTTAATCAAAAATCATTCTCTGAAAAATTACACAAATCACCCTCTCCCGGCGTGGGCCTCCGCAGAAATGTTAGTGGGCCGAAGATGCTAGGCCCGACCCGACCCGAGCCCGAATCCTATAGTTCATCAGCCAGTCCGATCCCGATTTAAAGTCGAAATCAAAAACATCACTTTGCAGAGCTTCTTCATTTTGAAGAAAGTTCAATAAAAAAAAAACTAGTTCTACCCATTCACAGTTACCCCAGTTACGAACAGCAATATTTATACCAGCGATTCACTTTGTTTTATTCCAGCAACCACGAAAGCCCTATCATTCACTGAAAACCTCGATTTTGCTCCGGCGTCCGGCCCGATCGAAGCCCAAACACTTTACAAAATCCAAGTCCGAGCCCGGCCCGAACCCGACCCGTCCCGGAAGTCCCGAGCCCGATTTACAACTATGGGCCTCCGGGCATTTGCATCGGCTTTCCCTCTTTTCAGTGGTACAAACTAAAATAGTACATAGAGTAGTCTTCCGCCTTGAAGCCACTTGCTAAAGACAGAAACTTTTTTATTCAAAGAATGCAAATATTATAGTATTACGTGCGTGCACCATATGGGTTGAACACCTATTAAGACTATTTTATTGCTTTTTAGCATAAACCGCTGCAACTTTTCTTTGTTTCCTGTAAATTTTTTAAATGAAATCATATTTTGGCTACATTTTTGCAAACGTAAAGTCACAGTTTCAAGTTTTTTAAGTCGCAAAAAAAATCGCCCTGGTTATAACAGAGCGTGTTTTGAAGCTTTACGCTATAAAACAGGTTCTTTCAAAGCCATTCTTTGTTTATTGCGTGTAGGTTATTCATAAAGTCTCGCACGCATTTAAAATTTCAGTATCTCAAAAACCTCATAAGGCAGAAAATAGACTTTCAATAGTGAATCATACCTTCATCGAGATTTTTGGTTGGTTTTTATAGGTCAGGGATGGCGAACCACTGACCCGCGGGTCATACCGTGACCCACTTGCAGATTCCAGTGACCACTTGCAGTTTCAAAATTTTTTGGAAAATGTTTACGAATACTTACGTAGTGACAAAAGGTGTACTTTCCTTTCTTAAGCATTCACGACCTTTTTTTTGCTCTTACACTCACCATTTTCGAAAGTTTGTGCATAGTGAAAACCAATTTTTGCTCATTTTCGACAAGTCTTTCATTAATAACTTATCATGAAATTCGTGACGCCCTTTTACCATTTTTCCAATTAAGGCTTCGTATATGACCCAACAACTGAAAAAGGTTCGCCATCCCTGTTATAGGTCATTTTATTGAAAAAATAAGCAAAAATGAGTCATTAATACAGTGAAAGTAAAAGTGGGAACAACACGCGAAACATGTTGACCGCTGAACAAAATGCACGATAATATGCACCTTGGTATCATGAGTTTCATGACTGATATAAATTCATCAACTGAAGTAGAATGTGAATTCAGAATTCAATTTTAAACAGAGCTTCTTCATGCTAATAGCATGAAGAGATGGTTTAAACATATGGTACAAAAGAACACATGATGCTTTTTTGTTAATGGTCAACATGTTTTATGCTTCATTACAAACTACATGCAATTTATCTAAAATAGCATATTCTTGCTTATGTTAAAAACAGAAGGACCTGAAAAAATTAACGAAAACCACTCTGTTGTGATTTTTTGAGTTGCATATTTATCCTCCTATCGCGAGAAAGCGACCAATGCGCTGTACGAGCTCGCTTAAAAGTTGCAAGCCATCTGTCCACCACACCAAGATCGGAGAATCATGCTAAGTGCTTTTCCCAACGGCACAACAAGTGAACTTGCCGGCTTGTTCTTTACACTTTTCCTTGCTCAGCGCCAAACAGGGAAGTTGTGAATACTAAACATTGGTTTTACCCGACTTGGAATCAAACCCAAGTCTGTAGCTCCCAAGGCGGACGCTCTTACCACTCGGCCATTTGAGCTGATATTATTCATTGTCGAATATTCAAAGTTTCAAATTTCAACCTAGTGCGGATTTTGCAATACTGATATTTTAGCATGTGCAGAAACTTATGGACTACCTGTTACGAGCCAATAGCGGGCTCTAGGAATGAACAACTAGGCGGACGCTCTTACCACTCGGCCATTTGAGCTGATATTATTCATTGTCGAATATTCAAAGTTTCAAATTTCAACCTAGTGCGGATTTTGCAATACTGATATTTTAGCATGTGCAGAAACTTATGGACTACCTGTTACGAGCCAATAGCGGGCTCTAGGAATGAACAACTAGGCAACAAATCCTGTAGATAAAATATTAATATGCGTTAAGCAGTTGGGCTTTAGCATTGAGCATAGGCTAACTGCTCAATGCTAAAGACTGCAGTTGCAGGGGCTTGAGTACCGGTATGTAATAGTAGTAGTCATTTATTGCCGAGCATCAACAAATATATGAAAAACAACATAATTGCACGACGAGAAGGAACGAAAGACCTTGAAAGTGTTGCTAGACAGACAACTCGGTCGCCAAGTCAGTTCCTACTCAAAAATATATATATATATAAATCTAGTAAAGCCGAGCAATTTATCAAAACTTTGTAAGTTCAAAGTTGGCAAGTAATTATGAGCTGGGAGTGAATATTTTTCATCCGCACAGCGGTATACGAAGACTTTAGGATATGTTTCAAAATAAAACGAAAAACAACAAACACAGAACACCACAAATTTACAAAATTTGGCAAAGCTATAAGCCTACAAAAGAAAGCAAAATGAAGGGAGTTATCTTTAAAAGTTAAGACTGTAATGAAAAGTGTTGTTGAGTTTTTTTGAGCAAGTTTTGCAGCTGGAAGTAGCTGCTTTATCTCTGACGCAATCAGGCAAATTGTTCCAAACATTGACACCAGATGCTTTAAGTTATCGGTTAGTTTTGACATACGAGATTGAGAGCGCTACGGATAGAGTACTTATGGACTGAGGTTAATGCAGTAATGTATAGGGGAGAACAGGGTCAGATGAACCAATTTTTTGTTTCTTAGGTATTGCTGCTTACTTTCTGGAAAGATTCAGCTCTGCTTTTGCATACAAACAAACATTGCTGTAATGCATAAGTACACATTTTAAAACAAGGAATATCACTCTTATTATCGCTGTAACTTGACCCCGACTACGGGGTCTATTGAACCAAAGGGTATGGCCAGTTGAACCACCTATGGTAAATGCACCATGTTTGCAACGAAACAAGAAAGCACTAATTAGATAAGGGTGTAGGCAGGCAGCGAAACGAGAAAATTACTGAAACAAACATAATTAAGAGTTTTAAGAAAAAAATATGAAAGATGGGACACACGGGGTCAGTGGAACCATGTTTCAACTCACAGCTTCCAGGTTTGGTTCAACTGAAACATTGCAGCTGCCACTGGAATTTTTTCATTTTTTCCACGCTTGCCATTAATGGAGTCGCTTTAACCAAGGTAATATCAGACTGCACCACAACTTCCTGCTCCTACAACTCCAGTAATGAATTAAACACGCAACATATAAATGATTTATAAAAAAAAAATAGCTTTGTTCTTTTGTTTGACTTTTGACCAAAAAAAGGTTTGAAAATCACTTTTGGTGTTCTGACTGGCAAACCTGCCAAAGCAGAAAACCCATTTGAAGACAAAATAGACGCAACCTTGTCACTTCTATGCAGGTGGCGCTGAAACGATTTATTTTATTTAAATAAAGGCACGGGAGGAGGTGGTTCAACTGACCCACTGGCTCAACTGACCCTGTTCTTACCTAGCTAAACATTGAACTAAAAACGCTGTCAGCTCGGTGGCCGAGTGTAAGCTCTCATCCGCAAAGTCCTGGGTTCAAAACTTAAGTCTCCCTGATGAGCAGTCAAACCGCGAAACAAGTCGTAGAATTAGTTTTGCAGTGTTTATTTGATGGTCTGCCATAATATCTAGTGATACCTAAAATCTTATAGTTACTGCATTCGATCTATCTGGATTGACACTCTAGCTCCAATTTTGCACAAACACGTTTTATAAAAGTTCAACTGTCTAGTTTGAATATTTTCACACACATAAACAAAAGTGTTTGCATGTGTCCCATAATAATTATTCAAAAATTGTGGTATCATTCGAAAATGAAACTGCAACAAATCATTCGCAAAATCGACTCAACAGCTCATGATTTGACATTGCAGCATCTCTTTACACTCCCAGCTAAAAGCTCTTGATTTCGTTGGTCATCAGGAGCATGCTGCGAACTTTGTTATTATTATTTAATAAACTCGAGCGAATTCATTCGTATCAGTGTCCATATTGGTTCGTGTTATTAAAAACGTCATAATCGATGTCATAATATTCATGTTTGGTATCAAAATGAAAATCAAATTAGTGCTCTTAATCTAACCTGTTAACTGGATTAACACACTATAGCTTCAATTTTGTACAAACACGTTTTATAAAAGTTCACTTTTCTAGTTTAAGTGTTTTCAGACACATAAGTTAAAGTGTTTGGAGGAGTTCAGAGCCAGCGCAATGCTATTTGAAGCCCTAGGCAAGTTTTAATTTTGATGTCCCTTGCATACATATTTACCTTTAATAAGTGAGCAATAAAAGTTATAGTTATGATATTTTCGGACTCCTGTAACCCAAAATCCATCATGCGTTTATTTATTAAATTACTCGAGGCAACGTTCAAAAATCAAATGCTAAACAGCATAAAAACAACTAAAAGCAATGATCTTTCTGGCTTACCGGACGGCAAACAGCATCTACATGATTTACGCTATAGATACCGGTATGCTACTGTAATTCAGTTTAAAGTAGTCAAGTGCACAGGACATCAAAAACTCATTTTGCTTGTTTATTTCTCAGCAAAGTTATTTACCTACTCCGCCATGTCAAGCGTGGAAGCGTAGTCACGCTCAATCGATATGGTTGCTAACAGGGGTGCCGGAGCGGGAAGCCGCCTCTCCCCGCAGACAAATGCACAAAACTTTCGTAGTGTAAAGGTGATAGGCTATGGGTATAATGGACAATCGGAGGGCGTGAAGACCTTTTTTTTGCTCTTCACTTGACTTCGGGCGGAAAACGGACGTGATGACCGTTAAAGAATCAACCTATCCTCCTTTTACGCAGTGAAAATATATCCGGTCCTGCTGGAATGGTTTTAAATAGCCCACCCACCCCCTTATAAATTCCTGGGTACGCCCGTGTTGTAGAACAAATGAAGAGGTTTCATATTTTGGATATCTTAAAATTCTGTACCACCACTCGGGTGTTGTGCAAACATTTCAGCCTTCAACTGAGGTCACAGTCACTGGAGGAGGCATAAAGGAAACAATATCAAATTTCAATGACCAGGGTTACTGCAGTATTCTGAAGGTTTTGGTTGTTTTGTGTACGCATGCGAGTAAAAATTCCTGCATTACAGTTAGAATATTTATAACTTCTACAATTTGCGTTTTTATTGCATCATTTTCGACAATTCGGTTGTCAATCCCAGCAGGTAGCAATAAATACAGGCGAAGAAAATTTAGAACGTACATTCTGGTTTCTTGTTTGGTACAAAGTTGCGGTCTTGAATTTTTTTCTACAGAGGAGCTTGGACTTGAACAGTGGACTTGTGCTCGACAAAAACCGAGTTCAACAGTGTCGAGCGCCTCAAGCAAGCCCAAGTTCGCTGCATTTACCAACACTGTGAAGCGTATTTAGGGGGGCATTGTTCGGTGCCCTCCCCCCTTTTTGACTCCGTATTTGGTAAAAAAGAACAAAATCAACGGTGACAAGTGACTGAAATATGCCAGACTCTTTTGATGGTTTCTGTATAGCTCATGGCCAAAATGCAACATATTTGGCAAAGCACTCAAAAATAAGGCCAAAAATTTAAACAAAATTTGCGTGAAGATTGTTCAAAAAGCACTAAAATAGCCATTAGCCTACAGTACAGCATGTAAATTTTCAAAACTTTTCCGGGGGAGAAAGCCTCCGTGCCCCTTTAGAGCTTTTCGTGTTTCTCAATCAGCTTCAATTAACTCGGACGAAAACAACAAAATTGCTAAAATTATGGCCCCTCCTTTTTAAAAATCCTTGCTGCGCCACTTCTTCAGCAGTTTGAGATTATGCTCTTCAGCAGTTACAGATTATCCAGTTTTATACTCATGATACTTGACTGTACAACCGGCGCTTGATGTATCGGTTAAGAGCGTCCGCTTGGTAGCCGGGAAACTGGGGTTTTGTTCCCGGTCGGGTCACAATAAAGACCTTGAAAATAGTATTCGCAGCTTTCCTGAACCTGAACCGTTTGATTTTGAGATCATTGAACCTGAACCGAACCCGAACCTTTACATTTTGGTGTAACTGAACCCGAACCGAACCTGAACCCAAAGTTTTGAAAAATCTTCCACCTAAACCGGAACTGAACCATTAAAAATTAAATTTCTTGCACCGGAACCCGAGCGATATTTTAAACGGATCGACTTCCTGAATACAATACAAAATAACAATCAGATATCTTTGCTGTGTTGGCGGTGTTTGTAAAGATTGAGACACCGGTTCGATCTTCGGCCATATTCGCTCTTCCAAAATTGACAACAAATTGAATATCTTTTTGAATGAATTTAGCAAAATGTTTACAGCAATTCAACAATTGTTTGTTTTCATGTATGACGTACGCGATCAGAAGCAGGTGATAGAATGGGCTCATAATGATTTCACCAGCTCACTATTGCATCATAAACAATTCATAAAACTCATCACAATATAAGCATTGAAGTTGAAAGCGGTTGATTAGTTTTGTTGCATCTTGCAGATGGAGAAGCTGTATATAAGTGGCTGCAAAATAGGTGATGATGGTTGGATCTCCATCTCGTCATGCATCCACAACATACAAACGCTTGTGATTGGAAGCCGATCCGACCACCACCTTACAATAAGGGGAATTACAGCGTTGTCGGAAGCCATTAGAGAATTAACTAAACCAGTAAGTACAGGATTTAATGCAGGAACGTACAGTATGTAAGGGGGAGAGCGTATGGTGCCCCCTTTTGATTTCTTCTTAAAAAAAAAATTATTGTTGCAAGTGACTGAAAAAAATAAAGTCGTTTGATGGTTTGTGTTGCTTTGGCCAAGGGCGAATCCAAGAGAGTAGGATAATGAGGGGTATACATTCCCCCACCAGCCATGTTCAAAAACGTTTTTGATGTAACTTATGCAATTTTTCTATAATTTTGAACCTTTTCGATTGCGATAACCCTTTCGCCTTAAGCACGTGTAACCGAAAATGTGCGAACAAAATGCATCATATGCAGTGAAGTACTCAGAATTTCGGTCAAAAAATTTAAACAAAATTTGTCCGAAGATTATGCAAACAGCACTAAAATAGCCATTGCACCACGTAACATTTCAAATATTCCTCGATGGAGCATGCCCCCGCACCCTCGTGGAGCTTTTCTTGTTTCTCAATCAGCTTCAAATTAGTTCTGCCCAAAAAAATACGCTCAAAATTCTGTAAAAAGTATGCCCCCCCTCCCCTTAAAATTTCTCGCCACGCCACTGTTTTAATGTCAAGTTTCTTCTACAAATCGGTTTTTGGTAATTAATTAATTCTAATGATTGTTTGCGACACCGAGCAATGCTAGCACGACATGGGCCGGGTGCACACTATCGCTTAGTGCACGAAAAAGGGTAACCGGTTATCATTTTTTTCGTCCTTCCAGACTCATCAGGTGCACAACTACGCGAGCCAAAACTAGCTCTAACTAAACTAACAAAAATCGAAGCTTATATACGGTTTGCTAATGAGAAGGGCGCAGCAAGCAGAAAGCGCTCCAGGTCTAGAACTTAATCACAAAACCCAAGATTACGTAAACCACAGAAGCACCTCGAAGCAAAAAGCGCTCGTGGGTCAGAACACAATTAGCTAAGACAACGAAGCATCACGCGCGCGTCAAAATGCAAATTTAGTTAACTGCAGAAATCAATTTGTGAGATGCGCACATGAACGCTTGAGGGCGCAAACTGATCAGTGTTTTCGCAAAGCGGAGAGGTTAGAGTTTCAATGCACATGGAGTTGAACGAGTGGCCGGAGCTGGCTTCGTGGGTTCGACACTCAACTAGTCATCTCCATGATACTTCACTATTGCAAAAATCCTACACTGTAATGAAGTGGCTCAAAACAACAACAAAAAATAACGTTTGAGTTTCAAATGTCAATGAACAAACATAAAATGTCGGAGAATACTGTGGTTTATTTTAACATTTATTTACTTGAAGCGTATTTAAGTAGTTCAGCATATCTATGAGCCAGTTGTTGACTGAATATTTTTGTTGTAACAGCTTGTGTTGAATTTCTTAAATTCACGAAGTTTAAAACTTTTTGCCGCCGGCCGTTAGCTCAGTTGTTAAGCGCACACGCTATCGGTGCGGGAGGTCTGGGTGTGATTCCCGGCTGGTTAAATCGGATGCAGTGTCGCCAACGGCTCGCCACCGCTTTGACATTTCTTCGGAGCTGTGTAGTCCAGGCACTAAGCCTCGGAGATGGATCCCGCCACTCGGAACACGCTTCGGCATAATACGACGAGTATAATGAAGATTTGAAATTTTGTTGTTTTTTAAGTGAGTGTAGTTTTTAAATTGAGTAAGGAAATCTGTTTGATCATTTTCATGACTTTTGGTGATAACTTGAAACTTTTAAGCCAGTGTTTCTCAACCCCGAGTCCACGGACTCAAATGAGTGGATGAGTCCGCGTAACTTACAGGTACGGTAAGGGTTCAAAAGCGAATTTACGACCACGTGTCCAACCGCAGCGTGTAGTCGTTCCGTCTGACTACGACTACGCATTCGCGAGTTTATTATGATCGTTTGACAATTAAAAGTGATGTGCGGAGTTCTACAAAACATTCGCGAGCTTATTGTCAGCATTTACGAGTAAAAAAAGTACTATACCGGATGGTACAAAAAAACACATGGCGAAGTGACAAGTCTTAAAATGGTCTGGAGAAGATGTTGTCAAATTCTTGAATAAATACAGAAACTTTGAAGCTTTGTGGGACACTTGCAAGGAAAACTGCATGAAGAAAAATGCTAGAGAGTATAACATTAACAAAGTGATGCAGGAACTGACAGCTGCACGATTATATTGACATTGAATAGTCACTCAAAAAATAAATAAATAAATAAAAAACGAGAAAGATTGCTATGAAAACGAACTGAACAAAATAAAAAAATCGAAGCGCTTCATTTCACGCAGTTGGTTTTTCGGCATGAATGTGAAGCTTCAGCTTCCAAATCAATGGTTTCGAAATCCGTTACTGCTTCCAAATCCCTGAGTTAGGAATAAATGATGCTTTGTTTTCGGCAGAATGTTATCGAACAACCTTGTTTTTATACCTATGAGTGACTTGAGTTCGCATGTATTTAGGCTAACTTGGAAATAGTCCACGGGTTAAAAAGCTTGAAAATTTCCGTTTTAAGCAATAAAAATCATTTTTGAACGTACAATTAATTTTTGACTCATGTTTATTACGCCACGTTTTTGAAGGCAAATGTTAGATGTACGATATTGGTTTGTAGAGACCGAATACACATCGGATTGTGTCTGAAATGGTGAACTGTGTTTTGAGTTACAAACACAAAAACTTTCACGTTACTTTTTTTCGCTGTCATTAAAATTACCGGAAAACCATTTATGATGCATTAATCTCGTTTTGATAAAATAATTTAGTTTAAGAAGTAAAAAAGAAAAAATACCATATCTATTTCTACAAAAAAACAATGCTGCCTTCTATTTGACGACTTGGTGTAGTGTCAAATTCACATTGGTTTTCATAAAAAGCAAGAGCCAGAACAGCAAGAACAAAACCAATTAATAGATTTTTTCTGTGTAGACTAAAACGCAGCGCCAGAAAGAGGAAGAAGTTTGAAAAGGAATGATTTGCAATGCAACCAGCAAACAATTTAGTTCTAACCAAATTCAAGCGCACCTCAATTTTTGCGAATAAACGATTTTATGCTACAATTCAAACTACAGCCAAGAACAGCAATCCTAAAATTAAAACATTAAAATATTGCTGTTACTGTTAAAGAGATATGAGTTAGTATCGTTGCAACGTTGTTCCAAGTCGTGGTAACAATATAATTTTAGCGGCGATGGCGTTAAATCCATGTTTTTTTCGGTGTGCGTAGGTTATTCATAAAGTAGGCTACTGCCAAGGGTGGAAACCTGGCTACTTGGCGTTAGGGTGTCAGTTTCGGTGTGTTGAAACCCAGATGTCAGGTTTCAGTTTTGATTTGGTTTCACGGCTGTCGAAAAATAGGTTTCAGTTTCGGTTTCAGTTTTGCTTACGTACAACTTCGGTTTCTGGGTTTCAGTTTAAGTTTCATTCAAAAAAGCTATTTTACTTTGAATACGGATTTTTGAAGTGCTCTATTTTTTAGCGTTTTTGTTATATAGCGATGATAAGTAGCAGGTCAGATGGCCGAGTGAGGAGAGCAATTGCTTCAGAAGTTGTCGACTTGGGTATAATTCCGAGTCCGGTAAAACCAAAGACTCAAAAATTAGTATCCACAGCTTCTTTATTCGACGCTCAGCATTAAGGGAACTGTTTTGGCAATGATGGTGATGACGATTTTTAAAACCTGAAACCTTAGAAAATTTTGAACAGGTTTTAGTTTCAGTTTCGGTTTTGACGTTTCAAGAAAAAACGGTTTCGGTTTAAGTTTAGGTTTTCAAAAATTTGGCTGAGTAGGTGTCAGTTTCAGTTTGGGTTTCAAAAATTTCCTTCAACACCGGGTTTTCAGGTTTAGGTTTAGGTTTTGGTTTCCACCCTTGGCTACTGCACACATTAGAAATTTTAGCATCTTAAAAACCTCATAAGGTGGAAGCATTAAATTTTCGACAGTGAATTAGTTACATCGAATTTTTTGTAGTTGATTTTTACAGGGCACTTTGTTGAAAAAATAAGCAAACATAAGTCGTTTAAATAAAAGCGAAAGTGGCTACAAAGTAGTGAAACAGATTGACCTCTGAACGAAAGCGCAATGTGTACGTCGGTACTATGATCGATTCAAGTCATCAATTGCAATAGAACGTAAATTTAGAAATGAGTTTGGGCCAGAATCGCTTCATACTAACAGCATTAACAGATGGTTAAACATGGCACCAAAGAGCACATAAGGTTTTGTTGAATAGTCTTCCAGGTTTTACGCTTTGTTGCACGCTTGTTTATTTAATGACATACTTGCTTGCTTATTTTAACAGTAAAGTGATCCGTAAAACTTGACAAAAACAACTCTATAATGATATAATTCAGTGTCAAAAATTTAAAGTTTCAACCTTATCTGCGGTTTTTGAAGTATTAATATACTAGCATGTGATTCTATTTGAATAAGATACGCTATACCACCTGAAGATGCTTTATACCACCTGATTCTATTTGAATAAGATACTCTATACCACCTGAAGAGTGGATTTTACGTTTTATAGTGATTTTATTTAAATATAAACATGTGCGTAAATTGATGGACAACTTGTATTATGAGCTAATAACAAGCTCAAGAGCAAATAACTTAATTCGCAACAAACCTTGTAGTTAATAACATGTAGTTCATCCTTAACAAGGAAATGTAAAGCCACAACAAATCTCAAAACTGGACGTTTCGACAACATAGATTCAGCTGTCATCATCAGCAGTGAATGCAAGGCAGAACAAAACCGTGTAAAATCAGTACAAAACTGCCTCAAAGTTTTGTAACTGCCTTGCATACACTGCTGATGATGACAGCTGAATTTATGTTGTCGAAACATCCAGTCTTGTGATTCATTGTGGCTTTACATTTCCTCCTTACGCTATTTTCGTTCCATATTTGTTGTAATAGTTTTTCCTTTATGTTTTGTTCTTTAATTTCAGCTGAATGGTGTTTGAATTCGTTTTTATTATTTTCGCAATACAATATTCACCTGAATAGCCCTAACTATCGAATTTGAAAACGATTATAAGCTTTACAGCCAGAAACTTTTTACTTTATTATTCACTTTCACTTTGTGGTGGAAGCTTTGAAGATAAATGTTGGTTTGTGATATTCAATGTATAAACATGAAAAGTACTTTGAAAATATAAATTAAGCAAAATGAAAAATTGTTGCAAACCGTTTGGTCGGCGAAGTAGTTGATGACATTGTTATCGGTGCGGCAGGTCTTGGGTTTGATTTCCAGTTCGTTCAGGTCAAACGCTGTGTTGCCAACGGTTTGCCACTATACGGCTATACGTTGCTTCGAAGCTGAGTTGCCTGATGTTAGATCACGTGAAAGGTCCCTTCCACTCGTTATGCTTCGACGAACAATATACACTACGAAATAATGAATACATTGGAATAAAAGTTGCATTTCAAACAAAAATTACGTTTTTACTTTTTTATAAGCAACAGAAAAACCGAACATAAACAAGAACGAGCAAATTGCTTAAACTTCACAGACATGACTCGTTTAACGTAACAAACTACCCAATTTTCGTTTCAATTAGAATAGGTTTTGTTTTTTACAGCGTTTATTTAGTAAGTCTTCTGGTCTACCGTAATATCTATTTATTTTTCATATACATAAACTTACATCGGCTCTACATATTTCAATACTATAACAAAATTAATTAAATGTTGTTGTTGAAATGAATTATTTACCATTAAATAAAGGTAACTTCGTTTCGGTGTGGTTCAGTTTCATTATCACTGAGTCACGAAAAACGTATAAATCAAAGCACTGCACACTGCATTCCACGCCATGCGAAACGTGTTGAGCCGAAAGTGAAAACTCAACAGTAATTGAGGAAGAGTCCGAAGTGAACTTGCGCTCTTCGAGTCAGCAGCCACGCGGTGCATAGGTCAAATGCGATCGGCTCCAGCCATGAATCGAACCCGTCACGCAGGATCTGCAACCTGCTCACGCTACCGCTTGACCATGTCGCTCTTCAAGTTTATTGACCTATGTGGGCTGCTAATAAGTAGCTTTGCTTCGACATGAAAAAAATATAACAAAATTTATCATAAATTCGTGATTTCTACGATCTGAACTACTGTGTTTTATGGAATTAGATTTTGTGCTGGCGCTCGAGCGAACTTCTTGTTGGAGGTTTTCTTGGCTTGCTGGCTTTTTCCAATTAATAATTTATTTCTAATCAAAAATTTTGCTTGCAAATAGCTTTTAAATACTAATTGAATATTTTCTACTACTGCGCAATAGCAATTCAGAAATCAATTACTTTATAATTCGTTAAAATAACAAAAAATGTTCATCTGAAGTAATTAAAGAAACTTTTAATATTGAATTGATTTCAATGCAACATGAATCAGCGTTGATCATCAAAAATAATTCAACAAGAATGTTTTGTACGTTGCAGATGGAAAAGCTTCGGGTGTTTTGCCCTTCTTCAATTAAAGATCAAGCAAGAAGTCAACTTCAACAATGCAAGAGCAAGTGTAGATACTTGAAAGTGATGTAATCGCAAAATTTTTTATCAAAAAATAAAAACAACAAAAGTTTGCAATGCAAAGCACTCAGAGCGTTTGTAGCATATTGCATAAAATCATAAACCTGCATTGTTACGTCATCTCATCAACATGAATTATCACCGCTGAGCGATGAGCAATTTATGTGAATAAAAGTGTTGCTTTGCTTTGTGATTTATTATCGCAACCAATCAAATATTATCTGTGAGTTTTGTTGATATGATATTGAGTTATTATTATGATGGCGAAAAAATATTGTGCGAGATAATTTTTTGTTTTTAATTGTACCAAAGTCACGTCAATGTGTACTCATTGTTTACAACTTAATAATGCGATCAACATTATTTGCAGTCAGTCAGTCGACGATTGTTTATTAGTTTTTACTAGTTCAATGTCACGAGACAGACCCCAATGTTGCATTTATTACCAGCAATCGAAATGAGATTCTTGGGAAGAATTGGGGGTTGACCTTGTTGGACAAGGTTAAAAGTGCAGATTATTGTGAATCTCGGAGTATCAAATCACTGTCTCTCCGATTACTAGAAAGATTGTCCGTATACAACTTGGCTGGTATTGATAAGTGTCAAGTCAAGCCAATTTATTCACCAAAAACGCTATAAAAAGACGAGGGGGTTGAGAATGACATCACATTTGACCATACGTTGTATACAGGAGCGGATTTATAAACTTTTGGTGGAGTAGATGTAATTTTGAATCAGTTTAAATGTTAACTAAATGCAAAGACGTTTAGACCCGGAAACGGGCGTAAATAAGCCTTTTGAAAACGTTTTCATGTCAGGTGTGTATTCAGAATTTTTTTCTGGGAAGGGGCACCAGTTTTCGTGACTTTCAAGCTTAGTTTTTCAGACAGATTCAATTTTAAGCAACTGAAGTAACAAAAACGACTTCAAGAGGGTCCATGGGCATGCTCCCTCAAAAAATTTTTGAAAATTTGCATACTGCAATGGCCATTTTAGTGCTTTTTAACAATTTTGAGGGAAAGTTTGTCATATTTTTGGCCCCTTACTTTGAGTGCTTCACCAAATATAATGCATTTCGTTCGCGCAATTTCAATTATGCGTGCCTAAGGCGAATAAGGCATATTGCTTATGAAGAGGTTCGAAATCATGGAAAAATTTTATTCATACCAAACATTGTTGAAAATGGCTGGTGGGGGAATGCATGCGCAGCATACCCCACATCCTTCCTGTATCCGCCTCTCGTTGTATAATAACAAAAATGGTCTCAAATTTTAGGAGAGGTGTTTTAAACCAGAAATATCGAAGGCAGTTAAGGCACGATTGTTGTAAGGAAGTCAAAGGAATGCTTTCTGGTGAAACTGGTAAAACGATATTCAAATGTTGGAGATTTAATGTTTTCTTGAGCTACAGTACGTCCATCATTTTTGCTTGAAATCGTTTCGCCTTTTTTCTACGGAAGGTCTGAGGATCCGAGGGCAGTTGCATGAACAGGAGCGACACTGCCTTTGCTAATAAAATTGTTTCATTGCTTCATTTAGCATAGCGGCAAAGAACAAAATTCAGGAAACAACGCTACGTAATTCTTGTTATTATAACAATTACAAAACCAGATTATTAATGACAAAGTATCGAGCACTTTGAAATATATATCAAGAAAACAAGTCAGTAAGACGTCATTTGAGGCACAATGAGGGGGTTGCAATCCCTCCCTCCCCCGTGGCTACACCACTGACCATAACCCATTTTGGGTGCCTTAAGTGCTAGTTTGACTAGCCTAGTTAGTGTTTCCTCTCGGGAAGTCAGGACAAGAAATTTGGGGTTTTGAAATTTCCCGTGTACCGGGAAGTTTATGTCGGGATGCCGGGAAATGTTTTTCCATTAGTAAGGGTTTCAGTGGTACTGATATCTATCATTCCGACATAAAAATGCGTTAGTTTTGCGTTACTGCAAATCAAAACTTTGTTTTTGTTTACAAAAAATTATTTATCGAAATTCGCAAAATTTTTCAAAATAGTTTTCAAAATGCTAAAAATTAAATCTGAAATGCTGAAAATCAGAAAAAATGTCAAAATAATCAAGCTCGAAAGATTTTCCCGCGAAAACTTTCGGGAATTTCTCGAATTCCGAAAATTTTCGGGATTCCGGGAATTTACCGGAATTCCCGAGAATTTTTTTGAAAATTTCCCGTTTACCGGGTAGTTAATAATTCCGACAAAACAGGAAACCCTACGCCTAGCCGTTAGCAAGACTTTTTGTCGGTTCGCTAACGGTCTAGTCAGGGCCGTTGAGAGCCAATCTCGGACCCGGTACCAAAATTAAACCCGGGCCTCCCGCAAATGACAAAACAGATGGTCCGCCAAAATGATGAAAGAGATGATTTGCCAGAAGAAGCACTTTGTGCTCATATCGAAATCGATGAACCAAAAAATGGCCAATAAAATTCTTGACCAAGCAGTGCTTATATTGTTTAGTTATTTCAGTTAAAATATAGGCCTACCGTTTAGCAACTGGTAACTCTCAGCACAGCAATATAGCCTGCTTTTAGTGACGACTGCTGATCTGCAAAAACATCGGACTAGAAGCGTTATGCAATAAAGAATTTGTGGGGGTCCAAGTGTTAACCTCAGAATTTGCGCGGTTTGGTCAGCACGCTTCCGGGTAACAGAATTTTGGTATATTGAAAATTGAACAACGCGACGACGACTCCGAATATCACAGCGAAGACAAGACGAAGACGCCGACGGTTTCTGCGTAATTAACATAAACGATAACTTAGAGCAAAAATACAAAGTTACCTCACACGATCCGCAGAAACTAAATCAGAAACTAACTAGACCTACACTGACACACAAAACACTATAGGCCTACACCTAATGATAACATGCAAGGCTAACAGGTCATTTTAACACGTTACTATCGAACCGGTAAAGGAAAAGCTGAGTTAAGCACACAAGGTAGGCAACAGACTACAGAGCCATCATCATCATCGTCCAGTTTTAATCCGGTTTTTCCTCGTGTCCGAAGGTGGCCGGATGCACCTCATTCCTTCAGCAATCGCTCCCACTCCCTCTCTCCATTTCGCGCGATCTGTAGCTTCCTCCACCCTCAACCCAATCTTCTTTATATTCTCCTCGACTTGTTTCTTCCATGTTTGCTTCGGCCGTCCTCGCTTTCGTGGTCCATTCACTTCAAACATCATTGCCTTCTTCAAAATGCTATCATCATCCCTCCTAACCATATGTCCATACCATCTTACTCCATTCGCTTTAGCCATTTTATCTAAAGTTTCCTTCAGACCCAGCATTTTCATCAGCTCCTCAGTATTCTTTCTATCCACTAGTTTTACTCCACACATTGATCTCACCATAGCTCTTTCAGTTCTTCTCAAAATTACCATCTCATTTTCCCTCAAACACCATGTCTCACTTCCATGTAACATTGCTGATCTTACGCCACTACGATACACTATCCCTTTCATTTTCAAAGAAAACCTTCTCCCAAGTAACAACTCTCCACATTCTCTAAATTTCATCCATCCGATCCTTACTCTTGCAGTCACTGCAGTTTCACACCCACCACTAGCATTCAGCCTATCTCCAAGATAACAAAAACCCTTCACAGTCTCCACTTCATCACACAACACCTCCACTGGTTCTTCCTTTCCGTCTCCAATATCTTCACGTCTTCTACATACAAACTGTTGTGTAAAACTGCAAGATACTTTTTTCATTTTAGTGCATCTCGCATGAATCCACTTCTTACAGAGCGTGCACCACGCGGCGTTAGACATAACTCTTTTCCCACATATTCCACACGGATCCACCCTGCTACGCACAACCTCCCCTTCTGCACCACTCACCATCATCTTAGTCTTTCTAACATTTATTTTCAATCCCTTGCTTTCCAATTCATCTCTCCACCTTTGGCACCTCTCCCTTAGATCCTCCAAATTTTCGCTCATCAGCACAAGATCATCCGCGTACAAAATTTCATTCAATAGTCCCTCTCTTGCATGTTCTGACATTGCATCAACCACAATAGCAAATATTAATGGTGATAGCACAGACCCTTGATGCACACCAACTACAGAGCCAACTCACCAAAATTTCTTTGACCAAACGCTCAATCTCGGTGACGGATAACGGCACACAAAACCGTTCGACTATTCTCAGATCAGCCCGTAACACTCTAGCTCAGCGCTAGTCCACGGCACTACTGTAGTGTCTATTAACTTGACAGAAACTATTAAAAAGGCTTAACCAGTCGTACCTTATTCAAATAGAATACGAGTTACTAAACTATGCCTGTCAGCACTGACTTAATCTAACCCCTATTTCTCCCGTTTTACCTAACCTAACTAAAGCTGCAAAAACCCCAAAATCCTACCTAACTAGCTATACAGTCCTCAATACACTCACACACGTATGACGCGACCAGGCAAGACAACATCCCAACGCACACCACATTATGACATCACAACAGAGAAATAGAACGTTGCGACATACACACATCAGGCACGCTATGTACAAACATGTCGGGGAAATCAACACCAAGTAACAACTTAAACAGATATAGCCCAGATGGGGGAATCCCGCTAAGGGCCTTTCCCAACGGCACAACAAGTAAACTTGCCGGCTTGTTCTCCACACTGTCCCTTTAATGCTGACCGTCATTCCAATTCGCGCCTCTCGACTACGGACGTGTGGTTTTTGCTCTGCTTCATTGAGTCTTTTATCTGGATTTTTTGGAAAATAAGGAATTTCAATCGGATAATTTTTTGAAAATCGGAGACATGAAGTCAGACTAGTCAACTATAAACACTTTTTGAGAGTGAAAAGGGATAAAATTCAGCTCTTTAAGCGAGATAAAACTAGCAAATCTACAAGCCTAGGCCTGCATAAGATAGCCAAATCTTAAGCGAAGGGATTGCATTATTGATTATTACGTAACAACCAACGCCATTATGCCTAACCAAAGTCCGTATAACTTCGTATAAGTTGCGCGGACAGGAATGGAGCAGAGACAATGGGGCAAAAAATGTGTCCAAAAAGACAATCGCCTGCCTATCTTTTATCATGCAAAAACGTTTGAAAGTGTTAGAAAAAAGGTCATAACTTTAGTTACCGTTGTTCGATTTTGAAAATTTCAACTGCATCGTAAAGCTCCCGATTTTAGCTATCGTTTAAAACAAATTTCAAGAAAATTGATGGTGTTTTAAGCACTCTAAATGGTTAATAATTTGGACATACTTAGTAATTTTTGAAGCAATTTTTACGCTAGCAGCATTTCTTGCTGTTTTAAATGCATAAATATAGCACAGATTTGCAAAAAGTAAAAGTTATTGTTTGATTTAAACTAGGTTCAATTACAAAAATTTGAACTTCAATATGAAAGTCGCCTAGCTATTGATCGTAGTTTTGCAAGCCTTCAAAGATTTGTTGCAAGAAAATGATTGCGTAAATTGTTTTAAACCTCGTGTAAAAGTAGGTTTCACTATTCGTGCGTAGAACTAGGTTTTGCAACCATGGTAGATTCACCAGATTGGAGTGAGGTTGTTAACTTCTATCATGATTCACCCTTGGACCATGTGTAAAACGAGCCTCTAGTTAATTTTACTCTGGCCCACAATATTTGATTTTAAAAGCCTGAGGTTTGAAATTCAAGAAGCTGTGGCCGTGAAACGACGTAGACCTATGTTAATGGATATGAAACAGTAAAATCGAAAAGTAAAATAGATACCGGTATATTTTTCCCGCTTAAATTTTGCTTATTGAATTTTTCGTTTAACAAATGGTCCAAAGCCCGAGGGTGAAGCACGACAGAAGTCAACAACCACACTACCAACCTAACACGGTTGTAAAAATTTAATTCTATATAGTGAAGCCTTATTTTACATGAGGTTTAAAACAATTTATGCAATCATTTTCCAGCGAAAAAGTTTTAAGGGTTTGAAAAACCACGACCAATAGCTACGCTAATTTCATAGTGAAGTTTAAATTTTTGTGACTGAACCTATTTAATTTGAATCAGATTAACTCTTTGCAAATCTGCCCTATATTTATGTTTTAAAATGACAAGAAATGCTACTACACTGTAAAAAATAATTAGGGATAAATCCACCTTAAAGAGTGGTTCAAGTTTAACACCCTGTTCCACCCTAAGAGAAATATTAACACTCTACATTTTCCACCCAATAAAATAAGGTAAGTATCCACCTTTAGGAGTGGTTTCGTTTAAACACCTTTGGGGGTGGAAACCCCTGGAGGTGGAAACTTAAACCCTAAAAAGTGGTTCGATTTAGGGTGGGAACTCAAACCCCAAAAAGTGGTTCAAGTTTAACACCCCTGGGGGTGAAAACTCAAACCCTAAAGTGATTCAATTTACGGTGGGAACTCAAACCCTAAAGAGTGGTTCAAGTTTAACACCCCTGAGGGTAAAAACTCAAACCCTAAAGAGTGGTTCAGTTTAAACGCCGCTTGGGGTTGAAACATTTACAGCTGCAATCTCTATAGGTGCATAATTCCATCCCAAGGTGCACGTATAGACAAATAGCTATACATTATGCGCACTTATGCGTTTTTGAAACATTGCAGTGCGATGATGTCACCTCAAATAATTATGTGTTTACACAAAGAATTGTACGCTATTAATACGTATCACAGTAAACGTAATGAAGCAACTGCTATAGCGAAAACACCACTCAAATCGCCTAAAAGCACTAAACAACTCGTTAAATGACTTAACGAACATTTTATTAACAGAAAAATATTTGATAAACACATAACAGCAGAACGAGATTTTATACAAGTTAAAGAACATGCTTCTCACATCAATTTTTACTAAAACATAAAAATTTTTACATCTCGATAGCATCATGATGCAGCTCACTGAACGCGATTATTTGGAGCTGTCTTATATTGATGTCAAGATGTTGACTAATAGAATTCAATTTTATTTGAACACGATCTTACTATATTCTATTCAAATAAGACGCTCCTCATGACCATCGCATCCAGCGAGAAACAACTAAGTATGTACATTTAGAAATTTTCAATTAGGGTGGATGCTTAGTTTTTACTTTTTATTCAAAGTTCAAGGCTATAGGAATGAAAAGTGGCACATGCACGAGAAAACGTGATGTCAAATTTTGGGGGTACATTTCTGTACGTCAAAGAGGACATATACCCGAAGGTTAAAGCTAAATTCTTCTTTAAAACGCTAATGATCAAATGTTGTGATGCACCGGTGCTGATATCGTCTTTCACTTATATACTTCAATACCGGTGATTGCAACTTGAAACACAACTTTTGGACAAAAATAATGAACAAATATTAGCAATAGCAACAATTAAGCTAAGTTGCATTGTAATTGAAAAAAATCGCATCAAGGAAAATTTGGACTATTAGCAAATTTTGGACTATATATACCCGCCATGTGGGAGCAAAAATATACCCCAAATTTCGCACATCACGTTTTATTATGCATTGCTTATTCCACTTTTTATCACCACCTATCTTAAAACTTTGAAAAAATTGAAAACTATCCGCACTAATTGTTTTCTTTCCAACACTGTAATAGCTGGCATAATTCTGAGTGTACATTGCAATTTACTTCTTGCCATTATGAAATTTTATCGGTATGATTTACTGTAAGAACATTTCACCGAAGCACAAAACTTCACAAAAGAAAAAATGAAACACGTTATGTACATGATACACATTAACAATATCACAACAGCGGTGGACAGTGACTAATAAACTTTTTTACAATCGTGTAATTTCAGATACGTTTTGATAAAGTATATGTGTAACGAAATTTGCTACTGTAGTTGCCGGTATACCACTTCAGAACACTACAGTGTTAATTACTTTTCGGTGTGGTTGTTTTTATTATACAAGCAAATCCGGATATTTTATTTATCTTCACTTCTGACTTCAGAATGATTCAGAAGGCCACATGCGCGTTTTTATTTACTTACATATTTACACAATTTAAAGGTTTTCGACTCTTCACTATGGCCCAAGCGAAGTAATTTTGATATAAAGTTATTAGCAAATTTAATCAGTATCATTTAACAAAATTTTCAGGTAAGTATTTCACAATACTTGCCGAGGATCGAAAAACAGCATAATGCCGAAAATGCTCGTTTGAATTACGTACACATGCAAGTAACTTGGCCTAGCAATAATGAATCAAGTCTTTTCGTTGCTCTACCTTGACACTATTTGGCACAAAAAGACTACCTTTCTGCAGAAATTATCATATATTTGGCTCCTGGAGATACCTATAATCCTTGAAAGAAATTAGTTAGAAAAACGTAGTCACACAATAAGTAGTTTGGATGGAGACTAATTATTGAAGCAACCGTCGTAATAATATTAATGTGCTTGTCTGTACTAAGACAACTAGACAGACGTTTCGCCTGCTTTTTTAATGTGTATTTCCTCAATAAAATAAAATTGGATACGAAAAAAAAAAAAAAAAAAAGGGGTTTCATTGATCACTTCCTTTTAACTTTTACCCTAACTATAGGGCCAGCACTGACTATTGAAAAAAACTGCAACTACAGTTACTTTTTAAATTTGTAGTTGCAACTGAATTACATTATTAGCGTATAATAACTCGATAAGTTTAACTTTTTAAAAAGTAACTTGCCCACCACTGATAGCACGAAACTGCTAAGTCAAACGGAGTTTTTATATTTTGTTCAGCAATCTCTTGACTCGTACGCCAACCTCCACTTCTGGTAAGCCGAGCAACCACCCCAGCAGTTGATGAGTGTTAGTGATCTTTTTATGGTACTGGACGTTGAACACCCAGTGGCTGGCCAGCAGCAAGGCAATCGCCTCAACAATGTGAGGCGAAGAACAAATGCGTTGACCTTCAACAATCAACGTGAAGTCGTTGGGTGTCATTAAGACATAAGGATAGGGCTAGTATCCCTTAAAAAACAAAATAAAAATATTAAATAACGGTGGGAGCAAAAAAGTGACAGACTGACAGCCACTTTAATATGCTTTGTACATGCACGTGTATGTTACAGACTTGGTACTATGCATTCAGAAAAGAAATTCAAGTTTAAGCTTTGTAGATATTGCAGTTACAAAAATGTACTATTAAGCTATGAAGCAACATTTAATGTTGAATATTGATAGAAACATACTGTGTAGTGGTAATCAAATAGAACTTTCAAGCATAATTTATGGGTTAGGTTCTACCCAAACAACATTTTATCAGTCAGTGGTAAATGCATGGAGCTGGAAAACAATATGCATTTTTGAAATTTTGTAAAGCTTGAAAAAGCCGTTCGTAGTAAACAATGGCGAGTGACTATATAGTAACGTCAAAACATTTGAGTATGGAAAAAATAATGCAACAGCATGCTATTGCTTGCTCCCAAAAATAAGAGTAAGACTAATTAGACAACAAACATGCAATCTTTTGCCATAAAATTGAGACTGGACCCTTTTGCGAGAATAAGAGAAGACTATAGAAGAGGAGTATAGTATTGTATTAAAAAAGTGTGGAATTGGCTAATTTCATCAATTCCTCATTTTATCAACACTGAAAAATTTAATGGATTGTTCTTTATATACACTAGTATATATATAACTCATCATTCATGGTAACTAACACCAAGTAACGTACCTCATTCCAGTACAGGTAAAATTCGTACTTTTCTCGAAAGACGCTCGGAAGGTCAATCAACAAAGCACTGACATTATCTATAGTGTAAAAAATGTAAATTTAGAACCACATAATTAATTAATCTTTATCCTATGATCAAACTTTATATATTGTATAATGTAAAGCGGGAATAAACTTCACTGAAAACGTTACCATACCTTATATGTATAGCTGTTAAGCATCGACAAAGTCTGTAGCAGTGTCATAAAATAACAGTTGAAAAGACACTTACAATCTGCAATCAATTTATTTATTCCACTTCCCACTTTTATGCTTTTCACAGTTTGCACAAAAAATAATGTCGTTTTCATTATTTATTATTATAATTAATCATACATTTATCCCCCTTCGAAAAAAAGCGATGGAAGCGCTATAGGAGCTCGCTTACAAGTTATCAGCCACCTGTCTATCACTACGAGTTGGGAAATCCAGCTAAGTGCACTTCCAAACGGCACAAGAAAACTTGCCCGCTTCTTCTCCATACTATCCCTTTAAAGCAAGGGAAGCTGTAAATACCAATTTTTAAGTCATTGATTTGACCCGACTTGGAATTGAACCCTGAATGTACAGTTCTAGAAGCAGACGCTCTATCTACTCGGCCATCTGAGCCGTTAAAAGGTTATTTCAATCATTCAGTTTTCCACACAATATTCTAAAAACAAACATTTACCATTTGCCGACGCCCTTAATCCGTCAAGTTGAGATGGAATCACCCTTTTTTTAATGATTTCTTGGAGGTTTAAAATTTTTTTGGAGCCCATTTTTTCACAGTTTTGCATTATATCGACCTTCAGTACTCTCTTTGCCTCTTCCAAAAGCTAAAATCGTGAACATAATTTATAAATAAATACACGATTAAAAAATGACCAACCGGCGACAACATTGTAGAGGCAATCAAAGGAATCATCACCAACCAACTAATAAGTCTGACGTTAGTATATACGAAGTACTATTTGCCTCCTGCATATAAATGCTAGGTACATACCCGTGTAGGCTTACCATAAAACTAAATGTTCTTACTACCGGACCGATACATCAATAAGAACGAAACTTGTACAAAGCAACTACCGAACATGTACAAACAGAAGCGATAAAAAGTGTAAATATAACAAAAGTGTGCGTACCATTAGCGATGAATGCAAAGCCGGATATTTAGCCAACAATTGATTTATGGTAAGGTGGCCATTTAAGACCTCGTTTCGGCGATCTTCAAAAGTCGAATTCATTAAATTATTAATGACAACATCGCTTCTTGGGGTTTTGTCCCACTCCGCTTGCAGGGCCTCTACTTTGCTTTCCGCATTAGCTTCAACGCTAACATCAAGTCCATCCTGAAATTTAAAAATCACGAACTGAGATCACATATTCCACGATTAACTGCTTTGCAATGAGACTTTTCAAGCAAGATAAGCAATCGAATAACCTTTTCATCGTTTCGGGTCTGCCAAGATATTTTGTCTCACTACCTGACGCCTCTCTTCACACCTTTCCATTACATTCACCGACTGATGTGATAAAATGAATGGCAACATTATTTAACTAAAACACGATTATTGCGAGATTTTGCTTAAAATGTTTCAACTCCAATGTCCAAACTTACCAAACTCAGACTTCTCTTGACATTTTTGGGAGTTCTCATCATCGAAGTAATCTTCATTGAGGGAGGACTCTGCATGGTGGAAGAATGCCGAGCGGCTTTGCCGTATTTTTCTTTCATTAATTGCACCTTCTCATTGGAAATAAGCATTCGTCTGGCGTCTTTGAATCGCTGCCTAAGACTGGAAAGGACAGTGCTCTGCAAGTATACAAACTACAGGATGAGTCTCGAAAAAAAATCAAATAATTGTAAATCTGTAATTACAGTATTTGAATTAACTCAGGCATTTGAACTCGCAGCAGTTTACCCTTCAGACAGCACTGCTGTTATTAGAAAAACTTGAATGCGTTTTTGAGAATGAACAGTGTGGTATATTCTGAAATACTATTTCTAATATCTTGTCAAACATCATTTTGTTTCGAAAAATGTCTAGATCCAAAATTGTGCTTCGATACTGTTTGCATTGAAATGGATCTATAATTTGCTCATCTTATCGAGCTTGGAGTTACAAAATCATATCAGTACTTCAATATAACACCCATAGTCAATAATAGCAACCATAAAATCAGAGCTTCTGTTTTTCTTTCCTAGGCATTGCAAGTAACCATAAGCAGAGTGCCGGTAGGTAATACATCACAATAATGCTACAACGTCTACTTAACAAAAGTGATTAAGATACACTTACAAAAGGACAACTGTTTGGGCTTGGTCGATCTTGCAGCATTTTGTATTTGTTTACTAGTTGGCTGCAAATAATATGATATTGTGTAGGAGTTGGATACCTGCAATTAAATTCATTAGCTCAATTAAATTATGCTTGGTAAGCAACAAGACATGACAGCATCAACAGGCCAATAGGATGTAATTACAGAGATGAATACAGCCAAAAACATAGCTTATTTCTTAGCAGTGGTTAGTAACTATGGTTGAGTAAAGTAGTATCAGTAATTCGATCGAGGGTTAAATGGCCATAGGCATGTGGCTTGACTCTTGCTTCCGCAAAAAAAAAATGCTTTCGCTTTTTAGACCTCCAGAAAGGTCTTCAACTGTTGTTTGAAGTTTGCGGAGGGTATGTCATAAACTTCAACAACTCGCTCTTTCAAGAAGTTCAAAGACCACTAAGCTATAGCTACTAACCTTCCTCTACCAAAGCTCTTCTGATAGATATATAAACTCACATTTCCAGAAGGGGTCATTTCCGAAAAAAAAACCGTTGTTTTTAAAGGGAACTGACCTGCTCTAATATGTCTAGATAGCAAAATTGGTTTAAATCAGAGGTGACGAACATGCGGCCCGCGGGCCGCATGCGGCCCGCGATCATTTTGGCGAGACCAGTACTTTTAAACATTTTTTCCCCGTCTAATCTTTGCGATGCGATACCAAAAGCTGAGCCCCTGATTTAATCAAGCGCGTATCACACAGTAGTTACATAAACGCTCAATACAAGTCATCTGTTTCAGGATTCAGCAGTTCATCCATTGTTATGAAATAATACTAACATAACTCGAGTCCGTTGCAGCTTCAGCGTAGTGCAGCAGTTTACGAGTAACTATTCGAGTGAGAGCTCAGCTTGCCTTACAGTAGTAGGAATTATGTGAGTTTGCGGAAATGAATTGGTGAGGTGGCAGTACCATTTATCATATGCAAATTTTACTGCTTTCTTAAGGTATTTGTTATTCTGTTTTTTGATCAATATTTAATTAGCCGCTTGTCTTCAGCGATGTCTTCAGCGAAAAAGCGAAATATTGTAGATGAAAAAAGAGTATTTCCAAAAGATTGGACCGATATCCGATGTGTTTAGGACCAGGAGAGTATTCAGAGGGGGGCCATTGTGCCATCCTTCCCCCTTTTTGACTCTGCCTTTTACTAAAAAAAGAACAAAACTAATGGTGCCAAGTGACTAAAACATGCCAGACTCTTTTGATGGTTTCTGTAGCTTATGGCCAGTGGCTAATCCAAGGGTTAGGATGAGAGGTATGCATCCTCCAACCAGCCATTTTCAAAATAGTTTTTGATGTATACAATTTTTCCATAACTTCAAACCTCTTCGAGAGCGTTAAGCCTGAAAGGAAAACACTTTGTCTTTGCTTTCATAATTTGCTTTTACTTTGTCTTTGCTTTCATAATTTGCTTTTATTAAGCTTAAACAAACTTATAACGTTACATAGGAGCGTCTGTAAATAAACATTTAATATTAACAAAACACTAGTGCTCAGCAACTGAAACTCTAGCTTGCTATGCTGTGTCGGTCAATACGATCTGGCCACGTTTTACAATTTTGCAAGCAAGACGATAACGTAAAAGAACAACACTGCAGGGACATTGCTTATTGCGAGGTAATCAGGACAGACCTGCCAGGAAATGGTCAATTACGATCAGCAAACAATAACGCAGTGTAAAGGCAATAATTACATCTAAGCCTTACGCCTTAAGCACGCATAATCGAAAACGTGGGCGCCAAATGCATCATATTTGGCAAAGCACTCAGAATCAGGGTCAAAAAATTTAAACAAAATTTGCCTGAGGATTATTCAAAAAGCACTACAAATAGCCATTACAGCATGTAAATTTTCAAAAATTTTCCGAGAGAGCATGCCACCGGACCCTCCCAGAGCTTTTCTTGTTTCTCAATCATTTTCAAATTTGTTCTGCCAAAAAAAAACGCTTTAAAGAAATATGGAAATTATGGTTTCCCCCTTTTAAAATTTCTCGCTACGCCACTGTTTATGACTAAAAAGTTATGCGACCCGCTTGCTTATTGGTAAGTAACAAAGTGGCCCGCGACAGCAAATAGGTTCGTCACCCCTGGTTTAAATGGTACTTACTGGTGATTTAAAGCTGGCACTTAAAAGTTTTCAAATGTTACATGTTTAAAGTGATAATAAAGTGAGATTTTTTAAGCGCTGCAGCGTGTCTTCAGCAAACTTTGTAAACTGAAGAGCATTTATCAGACATCAACCATTACGACGAGAATAAAAAAATGAACAAGAAGCACTACACAATCTGACGTAGAATTTCTATGGACAAGTGTGACGACTAATGAATTAGGCCACTTGGTCTCTCTACAGAAAAACTCTCCCTTTTCAGCCAACATGCAAAGAAGCCATGTGCACCAAGTTGTCTACTGCCTGTTGTTCATCTCTATAGCCTGTTCTATTCTAGTCTTAATCACAGATGCCTGCCAAATGCCTTTTTTCGAATAAGTTAGCCGAATACATGCTTCACTGCTGAAAAAAAAAGTATCACTCGATCGTTAAAACGCAGATTTCTTGTAACGGTACACTGAAAACATTTAATAACTTTTAGGGGCAGTTTTGGATCAAAGATTGGCAATTGAAAGAGCGTGTAATGCGTAATTGTCTGCTGAGTGCTTTTCACTATAATAGTATTGACTACACAACTTATTATCTTCATCAGTTAGGCTACTTTTTTGAAAGTTGACTAAGGCTATGTACCGGTACCGGTAATTAAAATGCATAGGCCTAACCTACTAACAATAGCACTTACAATGTTAAAATAGCAATGGAATCAAAAACCACATGGATAACTTTATTCCTAGCTGAACTCGTCAACTTTGACGGTGAGCTGTCAGCTTGCAAAAATTCCTCCAAATATGCCGGAAGTACGGGGAGCTTATACATACGGAACCAAGTTTCAGGATCGTTTTTGGTTTGGCTAGCAGCCAATTTACTTGCAGCTTTCTTGACCTTAACTGAAGTAATATTGCACTCATCTTCTAAAGGATTTGATTTATCAGAAGCATCGTCGGAAACTATACCTACAGTTTCCGCAGCTGAACTCAAACTGCATTCATCATCAATAGCAATAGCTTCATCCACTGTACTGACGCTGCATTTATCAACAGCATTTAAATTTGTAAATGCTCCACTCTCATTAGCAGTTGAAACTTTAGCATCTGAACTCCTACCACAATCTTCCAAATCTATAAAAATATTTTTTACACTCTACGAGCAGTTTCAACAAAATCAATAGGTCTACATATACTGAATAGTCAAGTGGGGTAATTATTGGACAAATTTGATAAACGTTGGGCAATTTCAACCGAGTTTGCCTTCTAAGTTGAACTGAATATATTGAACACATAGCTCAACTATCCCTCTATCTGCTGAAAATAATGCGACTGCTCTGCGTGGTCTGTGTAGGTAGAAATTTGCAACTTTTTCTGTCCAGTTGTTACTCCAGCATTTGGGGTGTTCATTGTACACTAATGGGGTAAAGATTAGACAGCACCAAACTTGTCACTTCACATGTATTAGGAACAAGCTAAATATCCCAAAGTTTTCGGCATGAGTCAACGAAACATTAGCCTACTCTCATCTCAAATAAAAGTAACTTATGGAATACCAATATAGATAAATTCAGCAACTCCACAAATTGTTTAATAATTCAATTTTGTTTTTAAAAAGTTTCTGCACATAGCCTACTTTAGCAGTAATGGGCCAATTAGAATAGTAGTATTTCCAAATACACTATTTACAAACAACCCAGCTGTTTCTATTCTACTAAGTGGCAATAATTTGGGACCTTCATGATAAGTTTCAAATCGATGTATGCATACACAAGCAAATAATCGCAGTTTCAGTTATAATGGTGTTGTGAAAATAGGCCAGGGATTTGATTAGAAAGCATGTTAGACTTGTTAGTGTTATGGGCCCAAAACTCTTAGCACTGCTTTACAGAAACGTACTGATATATCTAATACTTCAGGTTTAACAAGCAAGCACCACTACCAGAATTCATAGTGTTTCGCTCAATTGGAACTTAAGCAATCACTATTTTAAAGAAAAGTTCTTTACTCTCACACATAACGTCATTCGATTTTGGGAAACAGTTAGTTATATTCTGCTTCTCGATTCAGCTTCATAACATGTTCAAATGTCAGGCGAATTTGAGGCTAGTACTTTATAACCCATTTTTTCCCTTTATGACCCATTTACCAAGTGCCCAACTTTGTATATGATCTTGATGCAAAGCTCTAAAAACAACATAGAAGCACTCACCTTCATCCCAACATTTTTTTAGCTTTCTAGCTTGCACTAAGTTTAATACAGGAAATAAATCCCTTGCTTCAACATATTGCAAATCTTTTTTCTGTTCAACTCCAAGCTCTTTTAATTTTTCGTAGAGCTTTTGTGTTTCATCTTGGTCAAGTTTCAAAACTTCCAGTACATGAAATTTATCATTCACACCATTAAACAAACTCATTTTCAATTAACTAGATAATCTTGAAATTATGTCAACTATTATCTCATATAAAATTAAGGATTCAGAATCTTTGAAACGAACTACAAGCAATTTTTCACTCTACAGTCAAATTTACAAAAGCATTATCAATATTTTCAAACAAAACCACAAATAGGCTATAATGACACAAATGGCAATGACACAAATGGCAACCTGTGCTGGTATAACAGCTCAGAAGGCTCAGTAATAAAGTGTTAGTTTCTTTAACTGTAGACTCTTAGTTTTGAATCAGTCTGGTCCACCCTAACCAAAGACTTGATAATTGCTATTCACAGCTTCTCTACTTGATGCTCAGAGTTAATGGAAAAGTGAGAGCAAGAGAAGCTTGACTATGCTAACACATATTTCAAAGAAGCAAAAAAGTTGCACAACAAAATGAAGAGATGAGCAAAACAAAATCAATTCATTTAATTATAAAGGCATGCATAGTACAGTGGATAAAAAAATTCCTTAGCAACACCTGGAAAAAATGTATCATTACGATTTCCATTTGTAATCAGATTTTTCGAATTACGCTTAATAGCCCGTAGTATCTTGGAAATTTTTTGGACTTGAGTAACAGCCTAGATTGTGATTCATTAATCTATAAAAACAAAGAAACCCCAAAACATTTGTCAAAATATATAAAAGTTGTGCCAAGTTTTTCACTAAAAAAGAAATTAAGAACTTTCATGCTAGTATTTTAGGGCAAATGCCTTTAGTTTTAAATATAGAGGTTGCAAAGAGCGAAGGCATATTTTGGAACATTAAAGTATACTTACTGAATGATACGCTTTTTGTTGCACAGCATTAATACGCCAAACTTGATATGTGATGCACAAGGTATTCCCGTTGACTCAGGAGCACTCAAATTCAACACTTTAGCTTTTTTTCATCATTTGACACATTTCGCCAGGTGTTGCAAAAAGCTTTTCTCTATTATGTCATGCTGTATTACAGAGTGGTTTGAAACTTATCTTTTGAAAAAAAATTTTTGGATACATCCTCCATGTATACATATAGGACCTACAGCCTACTTAAAAACTTGAACCTGGTCTAAACTCTAAACATAATAAATTAAAAAACTCCGTAACGTAGCCTGACATAATTGTGCGAATCGACCTTATATAAGTCTAAAGGGTATGACCAAGTTCTTGACCAGCAAACGTCACAATTAGCTTATCCGTTACTTTAACTTTGTAACAGCACCAATGTTGTTCATGTAATACTACTTTTACTTCAACCATTACAACTACCAACATGCCAGACAGATGAAAAAGATTCTTAATTTTACCAAACAATGGAACGCCATCAAAGTCTACTGAAGTAGTTAAAACATAATCGAGAGCATATGAAACACCTTTGAATGTTGCCTTAGCTAGAGGCACCACACTAGCCGAAGGCAACTCATCGGCATCAGAAAAAGTGTATATACCGGCACTGCACAAAAAGGCTTGAACTTCTGATGGCAAGCTTGAAATGTTAATTCGATTTACATTTTCATTTGTATAAGACACTGACTCCATCACACAGCAACCAGAATTCTGTTCCCAGCACTTTAACTTTTGCACTCTATCAGCAACTGTACAGCAAATATTTTTAAAATTACGAGAAGACCTTGCAATTGCTTTTACTTTCTGGTGAAATGCTTCAAACCGCATACACCATAATTGGCGAAGTGGCCCATAATGCTCAATTAACCGTGGGTAGTGTATAAGAAAGTGAAATTTAGGTTTGATGTATTGTGGAGCAAATTTAATCATGCACTCATAGAAGTTTTCTATGGATCTATTCAATTCTGGAAGCCAGCTGCGCTTTATTCTGGGAGCAAACACAATTTTCATGATATTACTCAATAAACAGTACGACTTCCAAGTTGAATTACCTTGCTTGAAATAACAGCCAACAACAAAAGGCAGTACTCGAAATAGACACCATGCTTCACTAGCACTCAAACTGATACTGCCATCTGGTTTAATTCCAGTGTGAGGAAGACAGCGGGGCTTACTTTTCCTGTCGGTTTTTTCAAATAAAAAGTTTTGTAGCTTTTTATTTACATTTTTAATCGATGCAGCAGGCACATGTTTATTGAGATAAACAAAGACCAGTTTTATAAGTGCAGGAACAACTCCTTCCAGGCAGTCATGCATTATGTCAGGCGGAATTGAAAGAACTGGATTAAAACCACATAATGCACTCAAAGGACAAGATTGTCGAACTCCATATAAAGATACTAAACCAGGGTTATTTTCAACAAGGAAAACTTCCCTTGCATGATTCTCTGCAGAACGCAGTATGAAGTCATTTTCATGAAACTTAACTTTGAGCTCATCAAATGAGCAATTGCAATATCTGCAAAATAATCCACTACTAAAAGAGCGACGAAAACCACCAATGTCATGTGCAGCAAGGTTATCAGCAGACAAAGTGGCTACAGTGCCAAAGTACTTAATAGATTGTGTTGAACCATTACTGCAGTGTATTTGGGCAGTCACACCCTGCTCTTCAAGCCGTTTCAAATCATTAATTAATGGGGCTAATATTTTCTCATAACCATATTGTCGAACCAAGGAAGATTTGACTACCATAGCTAACAAAATGTTTTCCAAAGACGAATAATGTCTGGAACCAATGTTGCCAATGACGTAGTAAATGCATGTTAATTTATTTTTTGACTTCGATGAACCAAGTGGATTACAAAGTTCAATGTCGTCACAATACAAATGGATTCTCAGCTTTTCCATTGAACCATTAAAATAATCATGTGAGGAAAAATAATGACCACAACAAAAGTCGACAAGTTCAGAATTAAAAGAAGTAAATGAATTTTCATACACTGCATCAAACACACTGGTGTGACTTAAGTACGAGCTTATATTGTCAACAATTGGAACATATTCTTAAGTGTAACTATCAATTTTCACAGTGACAGAAGCAACCATTCCAACAGCTTTACAGTACTCTGTATAAGCATGGTTTGTTCGTAACCTAGACCAAACATCTAAAACTTCACTCGTACCAGAATCAGACATTTATTCACTGCTAATCATAATATCAATGATATCATCTACAATTAAGTTGCAAGTAGAAAATGGAAGATTGTATTTTTCTCTGATTTTCAGGCAAAAATTTGAGAATTTATTGGCTAAATGTGCTCTAGTATATAAAGTGTTCAGCTGTTGATTGCAAGCTACAGCATCACAAGATAGGCTCAAAGAGGGAGCACGACTGTCCTTTGTAACAGATGACTCACTAGTTTCAGTTGTGGCTTCTGTAGAATGGATAGACCTACTGGTACCAGAACCAAACTCATTATCACAACGTTGTCTGTACAAGTGCATTCGATAACTGGCTGGAGAACTATACTTTCTTCTACAACCTCCTATTTTGCACTCTAAAGTAACTGATGTATTGTAGTAATGTTCATGTATCAAATGTTTGGTTAGGGAGAACCTAGTAGATGCAACAGCATTGCAATTTGGATATGGACAAGAAAGATCATTCATGTTCCCTTTTAAACTAGGCCTAGTATTAAACCAACTTTTTCAAACCATTGATAAAAATAATATCATATCATATGCTGCAAAGAAAACAAAGCATTTTACAATGAGATTTCAAGCAACTCTTAAAAGGTATCTTTTCAGCCCATCTTCTTCATTCAGTTTTATAGTGGTTTTCCTTGCGTCTAAAGGTGGCCGGATGCACCTCATTCCTTCAACAATCGCTCTCACTCCTTTTCTCCATCTCGTACAATTGTTTAGTAAAATTAAGAATCTTTTTCATCTGTCTGGCATGTTGGTTGTTGTAAGGGTTGAAGTAAAAGTAGTATTACATGAACAACATTGGTGCTGTTACAAAGTTAAACCAACGGATAAGCTAATTGTGACGCTTGCTGGTAAAGAACTTGGTCATCACCTTTACACTTGTAAAAAGTTGATTTACACAATTATGTCAGGCTACGTCACATACTATTTTTAATGTACTACCGGTACGTTTAAGAGTTTAGACCAGGTTCAAGTTTTTAAGTATATCCCCTATATGTATACATTAAAGATGGATCCAAAATTTTTTTTCGTAAGATAAGTTTCGAACCACTCTGTAATACAGCATGACATAATAGAGAAAAGCTTTTCGCAACACCTGGCGAAATGTGTCAAATGATGAAAAAAAGCTAAAGTGTTGAATTTGAGTGCTCCTGAGTCAACGGGAATACCTTGTGCATCACATATCAAGTTTGGCGTATTAATGCTGTGCAACAAAAAAGCGTGTCAATAGGCTTATTTAATAGTGATATTTTAGCATTTTAGTGTTCCAAATTATGTTTTTTTAAAACTGAAGGTATTTGTCCTAAAACTGTAAAATACCACCACAGAAATTCTTAATTTTTTTTCAAGTGAAAAACTTGGCACAACTTTTATAAATTTTGACAAAGGTTTTGAGATTTTTTTTGTTTTTTTAGATTGATAAATAGGCCTTGTTGCACTGTCCTCTATCTTGTCGTCTCGTGATACCTAACAAAGAACTATGTAAAAAACTGTCTGTAGATATAATTATGGTAGTAGATCGAAACTGGAGTGTCTTCCCGTGCAAGTAGGTGCCGTTTTTGAGATATAACCGTTTGAACATTGAAAAATTTGAGCGGATGAATACTATTGCGCTTAAAGCGCATCACTGCTTTTTCGTCATTAAGTGTTGCCGTGTTAGTTTCTAAATGTTTTTTGCTCAGTGTTCGATAACATTTTAAATTGAAGTAGAAAAAAGTATTTAACATATTGATTTTTAAGTTAAATTGTAAGCTGAATTTAATTATTTTTGTATAATTTTTAAATGAAGTGACAGCATCTAACTCATAAAAAATTAACTTATGCAAGTTAAAATTTGGAAACATGTTCTTATCAGCTGTTTCGTCATAGTTACGCCAAACAGCTGATCAAGGTAAAACAACGAAATAGTGGAACTGGCAGTCTACAAGTGCCAGTGGCACAAACTTAGGTAGGTTTAGCTGATGAAGTGTAGAGATAGATACAAATAAAAAGTTGAAGCGGTATTATTATACCTTTTTAAAAGTCAGTTAGCGTAGCTTATCGAAATGACTAATAGGTTTACTTACAGAAACGTCATATAACCTACGTATCTGTATACTCTGTTGCTGGATAGGTTTGTGAGGAAATGATGATAAAAAGTCAGGCTACAGTCACGTGCTTTTTGTGGTAATCCAGTATCTGGGTGCAATTCCTACGGGCAGACTAGGTTTCCATACTGCTCAGATGGGCGAGTGATTAGAGCGTCCGCCTCGGGAGCTGTAGACTTGGGTTTGATTCCAGGTCGGGTCAAACCAATGACTATAAAAATGGTATTCACAGCTTCCCTGCTTGACGCTCAGCATTATACGGACAGTGTGGAGAACAAGCCGGCAAGTTTACTTGTAGTGCCGTTTGAAAATGCACTTAGCGGGATTCCCCCATCTTGGTGTTGTTGACAGATGGCCGGCAACTCCTCAGCGAGCTCGTATAGCGCTTTGATCGCTTTCTCGCGATAGGAGGATAAATATGCGACTAAATACAAAAATACTCTACCAATACTATTGGTGCTAATAGATCTCATTCAGCTTGGCGCTTATCATTTTCATTTATCGGTGAGTAATAATTTAGAGAATCAATGGCCGTTAGCTCACTTGTGAAGCGCACGCTCTCGGTGCGGTAGGTCTGGGGTTCGATTCCCGGACCGGTCAAATCGGCACAGTGTCGCCAACGGCTCGCCACGGCTGCGACGTTTCTTCGGAGCTGTGTAGCCCAGGCGCTAAGCCACGGAGATGGGCCCCGCAACTCGTTACACGCTTCGGCGTAATACCGCAAGTATAATGAAGATTTGATTTTGATTTGATGAAATGCATAATTGTTCACTCTGATGACGTCTATTACAGTGATTCAAAAAAGTTTACTGCAACAAGTTTCAGCACTCTAAAGTAATGTGCTTATAAATGGCTGAGTTTGGATTGTACTGAAAAAATTATTGCTGCTAAAAATTTACAATTATATGGGATATAAATTCATTAACTGATCTGTCACCGAGCGCCTATAGACATGGTTTTCATCAATAATGCTATTTTCGATTTACCAATGAAAGAAGTATTGAAAGGTGCGTATGTTCGAATTCTAAAAGAATATTTCCAGAAGATGATTCTCCTGAGAGAATTGAAAGTTTGTCCATACAAGCGTTGCGGTCATCAAGTTTATTCAACATATGTGAAAAAAAAGAAATTAGTGACTTGACAGAGGCGATGATCTCTACTTTTCCATCCACTTCAGGAAGATGTCTTTCAATATTTTGTAAGCAATTACGACATGTTCTGTGCTACGCAAGCCTCTGCTTTCCCTACTTTTGCCCTGTTGCAGCCATTTGGTGTCTACTTTATTACACTTTATTAGCTGTACTCGTCGATTAGATTGGGAAGGTCATTTAAATACTTTGGAGAAGATAACTCCTTGGCTGCTTGCCTACGATTGTGTGAATTATTCTCGCTACGTTCCTGTCTATTTGCATGAAATGCGTGAATTTGAAAAAGCACACCCATTTGCTCTTGAGCATTTACGTGCTGGTGAATTTGCAATTCAGCAACAAGAGCGATACGGATTTTTCGCAACAGCCGCAGATCAAGTGATTGAGCAGACTGTTAACAGAGACAATAAATCAGTGTTCTTGCGTTGGAAACGGCGTATCATGCACCGAACTCTGCTCTTGCGTTGTTTGCGAAAATGATTCGGAGACCGTAATTGAAGTAGAACTAGTGAATGATGTCAGTAATGACGACGATGATAGTGATGACAACCAATTTGTAGCTAGTTGAAAAATGTTAAAATGTGTTTGTCGTAACTAAAGGTTTTATTTTAATGTAACGAAATTTAATATAGCTTATTCACACCAAATTTCTCTTTGTTTTTCAAGTAATAAGACCTGTTTATCAATGTAGCCTATAGGTGTTTTAGCTAGATACGAAATTTAGTCAATGAAAATATATTACGGCGTAAAAATTTATGTTTATATCTTTTTAAAGTAGATTGGCAGCAACGAACAGTAACTAATAAAATTAATTTGCTGATCCAATAAAATTCTTTTTCGTAAAATATATTTCTTTCGAGAATTATGATGCCATTATTTAATTGCACAAAACTGACGCAAAGGGTACCGGTATGTTGTTTTTGGTTACATTAAAAAAATACTTTGAAGTGCTTAATTTATACCAATTGAATTCCTTAGCGTTAACTTGATGCAGTAGTTGAAATACGCGAAGTATTGTAAAGTTATCAGCTGTTAGAGAGTAGGATAATCGTCTTGTAATTTAGAAAGTATTTGATAAAACTGGACAAAATTTGCAAGTGTGCCAGTATGTACCGTATGCTTAATTTATCCACGTCAAGTTTCACATTGTTTTTCAATGAAAATAGTGGTTAAAAAATTTATGTACACTCTGTTCAGAGAAAGTTTTTACTTCTGGGTGTTATGACGTCATCAACTTATGACGTCAGTGTTTGGCACAAAAGCAAATTATTGACTGAAAATGTCCCAAACTATTTTTAAGTGTTTGCAGCAATTACTCGATACAATTATTTACTATCTTGTATGATTGCGCGTTAAGCTAGCGGTAAATAACTAATTGTTGTACTTCTATAGAAGAAAAAAAAAATACTCCATCAAACTAGTCAAAGTTTTGCAGATGTGTTAATATGTATACTTAGATTTTCCCAGCCAAAATTCAGGTTTTTAAACTTACTATATATGAAGTTATAAGGAACTGTATATACACTTTGTCTAGCAAAAATATAATTTTTGCAAAATCTTGTTTGTGAGTTATGACGCCATCAACTTATGACGTCAGTATTTGAAATAGATGCAAATTATTGACTAGAGATGTCTCCAAACTATTTTAAAGTGTTTGTATTACTAACGCAAGAAGTTGGAAGCAATTACTCAATATGATTATTTATTTTCTGGTCTGGTTGCGGTTAAAGCTAATGGTTAATATGTAATCATTGTAGGTCAATAGCAAAAAAACTACTGAATAAAACTGGTCGAAATTTTGCAGATGTGGTAATATGTATATTTGGATTTTTCAAACCAATTTTTAGCTTGTTAAACGTACTACAACCGAAGTTACAAAGAACTGTATACACCCCATCCAGAAAAAATAATTGTTTTTACAAAATTTTTTATTGTAGGATATGACGTCATCAACTTATGACGTCCCAGTTTGGCATGGACATAGTCTGTCAACCAAAGATTACTTTGAAAGTGGTCTGATGCATTTACATCAACCACAAAAAAATTTAGAGGCTTTTAAGTGTGTGGAATTTCTGCATCTTTGAAAGAGCTATTTTTGTCTTTATGACGTCATTATGACGTAACGGCACCTGTTGGACACGGAAGACACGAGATTTAAATTCAGCATTTCTTAATCTTCAAATTTACGAAGTTTCATCTAGTTCTTCGGTGGGTATCACGAAATCCATTTTCTAGGCGTTTTTTGTGATAGCGTAACAAGGCCTAAAATTACAATCCTGTTAGCCTATAGCCAGAGATGGGCATTTATCGCGATAATTTATCGGCGATAGTTCTCGGCGATAACTTTTTATCGATTATCGTTATCGCTCAAAATAGTTTGGATTTATCGATTACCGTTATCGCTTTTGTTGAATATTTCGTTATCGCCGATAAATTATCGCGATAAACGATTTTTTATGCACGCAGAGTTTAAACTTCAAAGTTAGTGAGTTGGCGCTATGGAAAAAACACGGTGTCCATTAAGACTTGTTGTAATTTTCAAAATTATTTCTTCGTTTGGCTTAATTTCACGGCAGGGTCCGTGAACAGCTCTCTTTTCTTGAAAAATTTAGAAAAAACATTTTTGCAATTCGACTTACGAAAAAAAACTTCGTCAAACACATCGAAAATTTACCGCAACTTAAAATTTATCGGCGATAATTTATCGATTATCGATATCGCTTTAAAAAATTGAAATTTATCGATTATCGGTATCGCCCAGGGCTTTTTTGAAGTTATCGATTATCGTTATCGCTTTAGTACAGAAAGGTTTATCGTGCCCATCACTGCCTATAGCCAGATAGCCTAAAAGGTCTACCAAATGATAATAGGTCTTAACCTACACAGCTACATATAAATATTTAGTAAACATATAGTCAGCGACATGGCCTAGCGGTACCGCGAGCAGGTGACAGATCCTACGTGACAGGTTTGATTCACGGCTGGAGCCGATTGCATTTGACATATTTATAGCGGGTGACTGCTGACTCAAAGAGCGCAAGCTCATTTTGCAGTCTCCCTCAATTACTGTTGAGTTTCAGTTCGCAATAATTTAAAAATAACCTCAGTTATTTACTATTTTATTAGTAGGCCCATACCCAGATACCAGAAAGTTTGGCATACTGTGAGCTTATAGGAAAAGAGATATTGCAATTTTATAGATGTGAGATAACAATAAAACAAATTTTTATTACATTCGCAGTATCTAACTACACCTAGAGTACTTTTAAAACTATTGAGTACCTGTAAGAAAAAAACAACTTTTCTGTTCTTATCTCAGTGAAAATCTATTCGGGTAGCCTAGCGGTATTGGCTAGCATATGAAAAAAATACAACCTTCTGCTCTAATCGCAGGAACTCACTGATTACCACCTGTAAACAAAGAATGTCTGCTGGCATTGTCGATGAACTTTTGACAATCAGACATCGCGCTGTTCTAATTTCAGTACAGTAACTCACTCACCACCTACCGATACAAACAAAGAAACTGTCGGCATTGTCGATGCACTTTTTGAAATCAGACATCGTGCGAGCACAGATAATGACCAATGAGAGCCTTGGAAATAAAATATGGCGCCAAATGCGAATGATTGGGCTGGGGGCAATATTTAAAAACAGCAGGGCAGCAGTTCAAAATAATCACAAACTTTATAGGCTTAGAAAATGGATTTTGGTGATACCCAACGAATAAATGGATGAAACCTTGTAATTTTGAAGTTTAAAAAATACTAAATCTAAATCTCGTGTCTTCGGTGTCCAAATGGTGCCGTTACGTCATAAAAATAAACTTAAAGCTTTTACAAAAGTGCAGAAGTTCCACATATCCAAAAGCCTATATTTTTTTTTGTGGTTGATGTAGATGCTTCAAACCATTTTCAATGTGATCAATAGTCAATACACTAGGTTTTTTCGAAATTTTAACGTCATACGTTGATGACGTCATAATCCACAAGTAAAAGACGGTATTTTTTATGGACAAAGTGTATACAGTTTCTAATAACTTATAAGTTGTGGTGAGGTAAAAGAGCTAAAAATTGCCTTGGGAAATCTAAGTACAGTGGACGCCGCTTGATGTAATCACAGATAATGTAATGTCATCACTCGGTTTATTGTCGGAGTTTCACACCCCCCCGCGACCTCCCAAGGATAAGAAGATGAATGAATGAATCATATCCCCGTCTACAGCATACTACAGAGGATTTCTTTCAGTAAAATCACGGATAATGTTATCAGTCGGTTATTCTATCGTTTTTGGTGTTAACAAAAGTGATCACATTAAGCGGCGCCCACTGCATACATATTAACAGATCTGCAAAATTTCGGCCAGTTTCATTTAGTACTTTTTTGCTATAAGGCTACAGCGATTGGTTATTGACCGCTATAGCTTAACGCGTAATTAGACAAAATAGCCAAAAATTTTATGGAATAATTGCTTGCCACTTCTTGCCTTAGTAATGCAAACACTTTAAAATAGTTTGAAGACATTTTCAGCCAATAATTTGCCTCGGTGTCAAATAATGACGTCATACGTTGATGACGTCTCAACCCACAAGCGAAAAATTTTGTAAAAATAATTAATTTTTCTAGACGGGGAGTATGCAGTCCTTTATAACTTCGGTTTTACAGAGTTAAAAGCATACGTCTTTGCTTGAATATGATTTGAAGTTATAGTTCCTATCGGCAGATAATTTTGCGATTTTCTATGCAAAACATTTTGTCAGTGTTTTCGGTAATCGGTTGGTGATTCTCATGTGATGTATGGTTGTAATAGGCCTAATGCGCGTTATCGGTAGCCCAATCTTATGGTCGTTTAATAAAATAACATTGGAACTATACCAGAAGTGGGCATTAGCACAGCCTATACCGAATTACTTTTTCATTACTGATACCGGCAATACATTTATTTTTGAGTGCCGGTATACCGACTTCGAATTTCCGGTATGCAATACTCTTGGTTTTGCTAAAGCGGCACTTTTTGTCCGTAGGCCTATTTTTGGTTTGTAGTCTCAATTTTTTCAAAGTCAGGTAATTAATGACTTAAAAATTGATATCCACAGCTTCCCTGCTTGTCGTTCAGCATTAAAGAAACAGTATGGAGCAAGCCGTCAAGTTCGTTTGTTGAGCCGTTGGGAAGGGTACTTAGCGGGATATTTCCCACCTTGGAGTGGTATATATAGACAGGTGGCTGCATGGTAACTCCTCAGCGAGCTCGATAGCACTTCCATCCCTTTCTTGCAAAGGAGAATAAATACATGACTATAGTAAACAAATAATAATACCAGTAAAGAGTTTTTTTGGCTTTCAGGTTTTAGATTTACAATGGGTATAGGTATAAATATATGGGGCAATTTTTTTGAAGTCATTGGTGGATAATTCCACCAGCATAAGAACTTTTTTGTTTTAGGTTGCTTATTTACACCTTAACGAGATTAAGGTGGTAATTAAAACCCAAAATTGAAAATGTCATAAATGGGCTGTTATTTCCACCTTACATTTGTGAATGTGTTACGTTATGGTGGATAATTCAACTATTTCAAGAACTCTAATGTGCAAGGTTGGATAGTTACACTGTTTTCTCACTGCAGGTAGTAATTTACACCCTAATCTGAAAAGCTGTAAAACTTCCACCCTTTTACACCCTTTTGAGATATTTCCACCCTTTTAGGATATTTCCACCCCTTTTCAGGGGTGGAAATGAAGTTATTTTTTACAGTGTAGTCAAAAAACCGCTACAAAAATTTTTATCTCTGTTTAAATTATTTACAATGTAGAGTGCTTAAAACACAACCAATTTTCTTGAAATTTGTTTTAAACGATAGCGTAAGTCAAGAGCTTCATGATGCAGTTAAAATTTTTAAAATTCAACAAGCATAACCGAAGTTATGACCTTTTTTGTAACACTTTCAAGCGTTTTTACATTACGAAAGATAGGCAGGCGATTGTCTTTTTGGACACATTTTTGCTCCATTGTCGCTTAACAATGTAACGAATGATTCGCTCAACTTATACGTGAGTTATACGGACTTTGTGCCTAACAAGAGATGTACTACGGGTCCTTTACCGGCCGTCCTCGATGAAAAAGTGCAGTCTACAATGAAGAAGCTAATTAAAGATGCTATTAATTCCTGGAAAGGTGAATACCTGAAAATGATTGCAGACCTTAAAAACGAACTTTCGGATGTGAAAAATAGCCAAGAGTTCATATCAGCAAAATATGATGAGCTCAAAGTTGATTATGATAAACAAATTGAAACCAATAAGAAACTGGAAAACGAGCTGAAAACTTTAAAAAACCAAACTGCTGAAAACAACAAACAAACTAATAAGGAGGCAGTTAAACTCGATTCCCTGGAGCAGTACGGACGTCGACTGAATCTAGAAATAGTTGGAATACCGTTCACTGAAGGTGAGAATACTAATGCTATCGTCACAGAAGTTGCAGAGCTACTGGATGTTAAAATTACTGATAAAGATATTTCGACTTCCCACCGGCTTCGATCTCGGAATGATAATCGTCCCCCACCAATTATAGCTCGATTCATTAGTCGTGATGTACGTAATGAACTATACTCGAAACGGAAACTTACCCAAGGTATAAACCTCGATCAACTCTCTGTGAAAGGCATCAGTGAGCTATATATTAATGAAAACCTGACCCCCTTTCGAAAACGTCTTTTCTGGAAAGCGAAGCAAGATGCTATAAAAGCTGATTACAAATTCTTTTGGTCTGTCAATGGCAACATTTTTGTTAGAAAAACTGAAAACTCCAAGCCACTTCTGATCACCACTGAGCAAGATTTGAATCTAATCAAGTAGGCCTAACTGATGTACAGGCCTATACTATGCTGTGGGAATAGACTATTTTTTGTTGAGCTTAATGTCAGTTTCAAGTGTGTGTAGTGATGATGATGTTGCGGAGGGACTACTGACCTCAGGTCAAGCAAATATCCAAAATCAGGTAATCCTAAATGATTGCAAATCTGATAAATATGATTCATGTGATGAATCGTTTTCTTCTATTTTTCAAAATATTAAGTCATGCAAATATTTGGACTTGAACTCTCCTTGTATTCACTCTAAGAAAAATGAGCTGTTTCTATTGCATCTCAATATGCGTTCTCTGCAAAAAAATTTTGACAATTTATGCAACTTCTTATCTAAATTACCTTCTAAACCACATGTTATTAGCATAAGCGAAACAAAAATAAAAGACAAACCCCTTTTAAATGTTTCAATTCCTGGATATACCTTTCTGCACAATAACTCTCTTTCCAATGCTGGTGGCGTTGGTGTTTACGTTGCTGATATATTTCAGCTGGAAGAATTAACTTTTAAGGCGACGATATACGGCTGTGAAAATATTTGGATCAAGATAACGTGCCCTAATTCTGAAATTAATTATGTGGTGGGCACTGTTTATCGACATCCTAATTCCAATTATAATGCTTTTTGTGAATACCTAAATGAGATTTTAACTGATTTAAACATAAGTAAAAAATACTTTTTTGTTCTAGGTGACATGAATATCGATTTGTCAACTGATTCCTATAGCACATCTAACAAGGCAAATAACTATTTAAACATGTTAACTTCTAATTGTTCTGCTTCCTTGATAAATATTCCCACTAGAGTAACGTCGAGTTCTGCGACTATTCTGGATCATATTATTACTAATGAAAATAGACACGTAATTATTCCATTCGTTATTGACTATGATATTACTGATCATTATCCGGTTATGGCTATCATTAATAGAAATTTTATGCCTACACATCCTCAGCCTACTCTAGTTAGATCGTACAGTAACTTTATTAGTGAAAATTTTAATGAAGAACTATTAAATAAAATTGAAAATTTTATGCCCCAACTTGATACTATTACTGAAAATAATATTAATGGTCGATTTAACCAATTTTACTTCTTAATAACTGAAACAATTAACACTCATGCCCCGCTTAAACAGCTGTCTAGAAAACAAAGGCGTTTGAAAAGTAAACCATGGATCACGAAAGGGTTATTCATATCCATCAAAAAAAAGCAAAAAATGTACAAAACTCACTATATTAATGGATCACTTGTTGCAAAATCATGCTACAAGATGTATTCTAACATATTGACCAAAGTCAAACAGCTTGCAAAAAAACTATTTTACCACCAAAAGTTAAATGAATGTAAAGATAATCCTAAGAAAACATGGGACATTTTGCGTACTCTATTACCATCAAAGAAAAACTCTAGGGTTCCTGATCTTATTAAAATCAACAGCTCAACAACTATCTCAGACGTACATGAAATCACAAAAGAATTTAACCATCACTTTGTTAACGTTGGTAAATTTATTGCAAACAGTGTCCAAGCTAATTCTACAGATGATGAAATACTTTATTTAAAAAACGCTTGCCCAGATTCAATCTATTTACAACCTACAACCCCATATGAAATCATGACGATAATCAACTCCCTGAAGCTAAATAAAGCTGGTGGGCATGATGACATAGATCCTTATTTTTTAAAGATTGCTGCCCCTATTCTTTCCTATCCCTTGTCTGTAATGCTAAATCACTGCCTTACATATGGCATATTTCCAAATAAGCTGAAAACAGCAAAAGTTATCCCTATATTTAAAAAAGGATCTACTGACCTATTAAATAATTATCGTCCTATTTTGCTACTGACTTCTATTTCCAAACTATTTGAACGCATAATTTACAACAGACTTCTATCATTTTTAGAGCGTAATAAGACAATAGTTTCAAGCCAGTATGGTTTTAGACACAACCGTTCTACAACTCATCCGATATTGGACTTGATTACATCTTGCTTTGATAATATTAACTCCAAGCAATATACAACTTTATTATTCTTAGATATCAGAAAAGCATTTGATTCTGTGCCACACAATAAATTGATCAATAAATTGGAACACTATGGCAGTGTTTTTCAACCGCTGTGCCGCGGCACACTGGTGTGCCGCAAGATATTGTCAGGTGTGCCGTGGTAAATTATCCAATTGGTGTGCCTGTGCGGTCTAGCGCCTGGAAGAGTAATCATGTAGTACCATGGCCAACTCAAGATACGGCCCCATATGTCACATTCTCGTTGAAATTCTAAGAGGCCGACGTTTGTCGACATAGAGAAAAGTGTGATAGACCAGTGTGTTTGTGCTTGTCGTGTAGAGAAGTCACATAGCTCACACGCACTTCACCAATTCTTTTATACACATTATTGCTAATGCAGCAGATTAACCCAAAAACAAAAGAAACTTCACGCTGTTAACTCAAAGTTTGTTGCATTGCCAGTGTTAATAGTTAGTGCTTGAAGTCAGCAAAGTTTGCGTTTAAAACTTTCAATGTGTTAAAGCAATATTAATAGGTTGACTGATTATTAAGTCGAATAGTAATAAAATTTGATAATACCAAATACAGTTTTGCAAATGAAAACCAGCTTTCAGCGATCAAATTTTCGATACGATAGGTAAAAATGTACGTTGGCTAAAATGGCTACTGTTTTCCCGCCTTTCAGTTGATAAAAATATATAGCTTAGGAAGAGAGGTTGATTTTAAAAACCAGTTGCAGAATAGCAATAAGCAGGCGAGCATATTTTTTTTTGTTTATTTTTCTTAATAAAAAAAATATACTCGCCTTACAATATTGGCGTATGTAACAGGATTCGTTATTTAATTCGAATTTTCACTCGATTTTGTGTCTACCGTTTCACGGTACAGGTTGTATTTAAATTTTACGACGCTTAAAACCTAAAAAAAAGTGATGGATAAGTTTTTGAAGAGGAAAAATGCTGACTCTGAACTGGACCCTGGACAAAATCCGGACCCAGATGAAAGCCCTAATATGAGTGGAGGTCAAAAGAAAGCAAAGACGTTCAGCAAAGTTTCTGGCGCGAGGCAATACAACGAAAGCTATCTTTCATTTGGATTTATTTCTACTGGCGATGCGAATGCAAACGCACCGAGTCCGTTGTGCTTGGTATGTGGTGAAAAGCTCTCCAACAGTGCTATGGTCCCAAGTAAGCTTAAACGCCATCTCCAAACGAAACACCCTTCACTTCAAAACAAAAATGCGGAGTATTTTGTTCGTCTGCGTAAACACACGGAGAAACAAGCAGCTTTCATGAGAAAAAGCACAAAGGTAAACGAGAGAGCCCTTAAAGCTAGCTACCACGTCGCTGAACTTGTGGCTAAATTGAAAAAGTCCCACACTGTAGCAGAGCGATTAATACTTCCCGCCTGCAAAGCCATTGTAAATGAGATGCTCGGACCTGAAGCGGTTAAAGAAATAGCCAAAGTCCCTCTCTCAGATAACACAATTTCCAGACGTATTGGTGAAATGTCTGCAGACATAGAAAGTGTGGTTTTGGACAAGATCCGTGTCAGTACTAAATTTGCGTTGCAACTTGATGAGTCTACTGACGTAAGTGGACATACTCAACTCTTGACTAATGTGCGTTTTGTAGATGGAGACACAATCAGAGAAAACTTTCTATTTTGCAAGGCTTTGCCAGAAAGAACAACAGGAGAGGAAATTTTTCGGGTCACATCAGAATATCTGGAAAAAGGAGGACTTAAGTGGGAAAACTGCACGAGTGTCTGCACTGATGGAGCTGCAGCCATGGTCGGGCGCATTAAAGGCTTTGTAAGCAGAGTGAAGGAAAAAAACCAAGATGTGATCATTACGCACTGTTTTTTACACCGCGAAGCCCTCGTAGCCAAGACTTTACCAGCAGACCTCGTTCCTGTGTTGGATGATGTTGTGCGCATGGTAAACTTTGTGAAGTCACGACCTATGAAAAGTCGCATATTTGCGGCTTTGTGTGAGGAAATGGGAGCGGAGCATAAAGCCTTGCTGTTTCATACGGAGGTCCGATGGTTGTCGCGCGGCAAGGTGCTGGGCCGTGTGTATGAGCTGCGAGAGGAACTTAAAGTGTTTCTGACAAATGAGGGGTCTGATTACGCAAAGCTGATTGCAAGTGATGAGTGGTGTGCAAGGCTGGCATACCTGGCAGATATTTTTCATCATCTGAATGAGCTGAACACACGAATGCAAGGCCGAAATGAAAACCTGCTTACAAGTACAGATAAAATAAATAGATTCCGTTCAAAGGTGCAACTCTGGCAGCAACATGTGATAAGCGGCAATCTTGAAATGTTCTCACTCACCAATAAACGGCAAGATGTTAACACTGCTGCACTGTGTGAGATAATAGCCAAACATTTGAACATTCTTGAGGAGAAGTTGTCATTTTATTTCTCTTCAACCTGCACGGAGTGCCTTGACTGGGTTAGGGACCCATTCAGCTCAGCATCAGCTGTTGGAAAGGACATGACTTTACAGGAGCAGGAGGAACTAACTGAACTGAGACACGATCGTGGTCTCAAGTTAAGCTTTGCTGATCTACCTTTGGACAGTTTTTGGTTGGCAGCTGCCAAGGAGTTCCCCATACTGGCCTACAAAGCTATTTTTACATTGCTCCCATTTTCCGCAACATACCTGTGTGAGGTGAGCTTTTCAAGCCTGACTGCTGTAAAAACTAAAAACAGAGAAAGACTGAGAGCTGTGGAGGAAGAGCTTCGTGTGTGTCTTTCATCGATTCCTGCCAGGATATCAGCTCTATGTTCATCCAAACAGGCCCAGATTTCACACTGATTGTGTATAAATATGAAAGATAATTAAATACTTTATTCTATGTGTTTATTTGATTCCTATTCAAGACATTATAATATTATAATATAACGTCATTCTTCGATGTTAAAAAACACTATTGTTAGTATAATCTTCTTTTCACATTTTCAGCTGGTGGTGTGCCGCGGGATTTTTTTAATGAAAGAAATGTGCCTTGGCTCAAAAAAGGTTGAAAAACACTGCACTATGGTATTCGTAGTGTGGCTAATTCTCTACTGAAATCGTATTTAAATGATAGAAAACAATTTGTCTCCATAGCCAATACTAATTCCTCTGATAAAGTAATCGACTATGGCGTCCTGCAAGGATCCATCTTAGGTCCATTATTGTTTTTAATCTATATTAATGACCTTCCCTCTTGTTTGCAAACTCTTCCAAGATTCTTTGCTGATGATACCGCTCTTTCAATCACTGCAGAAACACTTACTGACTTAGAAGTTCTTGCAAATACTGAGCTTTCTAATGTCTTACAGTGGATGAGAACTAATGGCCTACTGGTTAACACAACGAAAACAGAAGCTTTACTAATTTCTCCATATTTACGTACTCCTAAACCACCCTTTACTCTTACCTTTGATAACCAAACTGTTAAATTCTCTGAATCGGCTAGATACTTGGGAGTCATAATTGATGATCAGCTTTCTTTTAGGAAACATATTGATCTCCTTGAGCGCAAAATTGCTCGCTCTATTGGCATCATTGCAAAATTAAGTTATTATCTTCCAAGGAATAACCTAATTAATCTATATTATTCACTTATACATACTCATTTACTTTACGCTCTACCTGTATGGGCTTCAACTTATAGTTCATATTTAGGTAAACTAATTCGTTTACAAAATAAAGCTGTGAGAATAATTTCAAAGACATCAGTTAGAAAAAAAATTACACCTCAATATCACCAGTATCAAATTTTAAAGCTCGAAGATCTTTACACTTTTGAAATTGCGAAGTTAATATATCAAATTACTCACAATAAACTTGCTAATGCATTCAACGATTATTTTAATTATTCCTCAAATGTTTCAAATTATTGTACTCGCCGAAACATTCATGAAGACACCATATTCTTACCTCCCTTTATGACAACTCGTGCCCAGCACTCCATTAAATTTACTGGTACTAAAATATGGAACAGCATTCCACATGACATCAAAAAACTATCTTTTTCCAAGTTTAAACTGTGTTTTAAAGAACTTCTTTTACACAGGTATAATCTGAATTAAATTACATTTTTTTTCTCACTTTTCGTTTTATTATTTGACTCCTCTATTGGCTACTACAATACACATATACGTATAATATACCGGAACCTTATTTTTACTGGTATTTATATTATTATGATTACTAATTTTATTTTATTATATTTTTTTTATTTATAAGTTATGCCAACATGTGTGTCCTGATTGATGGTCGCTGCTTGACTTGAAGACCAGTGGTCCCTTCGCAGCTGCCTGTTGCTTAATATAAATAATTCTGATTCTATGTTATTATGTACATATTCTGTACGTGTTTTAGCAACAAATAAATTGTTCTTCTTTTTCTTCAGGGAAGCTGTGAAAACAATTTTAAAGTAATTGGTTTGACCCGACTTGGAATCAAACCCGAGTCTACAGCTCAAGAGATAAACGCTCTATACCACTTGGCCATCTGAGCTGTTGTCAGAGACAGATGCTCTATACCACTCGGCCATTTGAGCAAATTTGTTGAAAAAAGACGTATTTAGCAATGGGTTACGTCACGGAAAAAGAGATGCTGGGAAAAGATACCAAAACATGTCGTGATACTCCAAATTTTTGAATAAAGAATCAAAATTTATTTTGATATTCCCGCCCGCTTCTTAATTATAAGCATTATGCGCAATCAGTGCCCCCCCCCCATGATTTAGCAACGGGGGAATAGTTTCGGTTTTGGAGGCGAAGCCCCCAGCTGCCCAAAACGATGGGGGTATGGGAGTGTAGCCCCCAGTCACTAACGAATTTTTTACGGTTCTCCCAAAAAAATACTCGTTTTCGCCAGCTTTCGTAATGAAAAAAAACGTACCGGTCCCTGCAGTGAGTGCAGTCAATACTATAGTGTCAGACTAGTGTTGTTAAAAAACCGTTTTTTTGCTTTGTGTTTTTTTTATTGTTTTTGTTTTGGTGTTTTTTTTTGTTTTTTTTCTGTTGTTGACCATTTCATAGCTAATTGAGTAGTCTACCCCGTTTTGGCTTGGTATCAGCTCGAGATTGAGGTAAAACAAGGCTGTTTTTAATGGTACTGATATGCTATTCGCAATGTCAAGTTACCATTATTCCATTAATAACAGAAATATAACCTGCACTCATTGCTCAGTGCTAAAGATGGCATTTATGGCATGACCATGAGCTATATTTTGGGTGCCTTAAGTGCTGGTTTACTTGTCTAGCCAGTGTTTCCTCCTAGAAGTCGGGACAAGAAATTTGGAGTTTTGAAATTTCCCGTGTACCGGGAAGCTTATGTCGGTATCTCGGGATTTGTCTTTACTTTAGTAAGGGTTTCAGTGGTACTGACATCAATCATTCCGATAAAAAAATGCGGTAGTTTTGCGGCAAATTAGATTTTTTTTGCTTATTAAAAATTATTTTGCAAAAATTTGCAAAATTTTTTAAAACGAAATACTTGTGAGATCAAAATTGTTTCTTCGATTTGTCAATAAAAAAGGGATAACTCAAGCTAAGTTTGTCAAAACAAAATGCTAAAAATCAGATAAAATCGTCAACATGATCAAGCTCGAAAAAATTTACCGCGAATGCTTTCGGAAATTTCCCGCATCTCAGTAATCCCGAAGATTTTCGGGATTCCGGGAATTTCTCGAATTTCTTAAGAAATTTGTTGAAAATTTCCCGTTTACCGGGTTGTTGGAAATCCGTGAAAAAGCGAAACCCCAAGTTTAGCCGTTAGCAGGACTTTTTGTCGGTCCGCTAACGGTCCAATTTTGTTTCTTTTTTCTAGCATTGGGCCGCTAACGAGCCGCAAGACCATTTTTGAAAACCCTTTAAATTTATTCATTTTAATGATACGCTCAAGCGATGCAATTTTGTTAACTAAAGCTTTCTTTGTTGTGTAACTTGTGTTTAATTTTTTGGAATACAATAAATATGGGACGAAAATAGCTTAAGCAGGAAAAATAAAGCCGCTGTAAATCTCAAAACTGGACGTTTCGACAACATAAATTCAGCTGTCATCATCAGCAGTGTATGCAATTCAGCACAAAACTGTAAGAACTAGAATTTACAATTTTAACTACAAGCAGAGTTCTTTATAGGGGTTTGCAAACTCTTTCTCATTTTTATTTCTTTATTCAACCGACACGCTTCAATGAGATGAAGGCAAGAAGAGATGTGGGATATGTGAAGAAGTTTGGGGAAATGTGTGGGAGAGTGAATGGGGTGAGTGTGGGGGGTGTAGGAAAGTGTGCTGGGGTGAGGGTGTAGGAAAGTGTGTTGGGGTGTGGGAGAGTTATGATAGGGGGGTTGGAGAAGTTGCAGTCGGGGGAGGTGGGGTCGAAGGAATTGGGGTTGGGGAAGTTGTGGTTGGGGGAGTTGGAGTCGGGGGAGTTGGGGTTGAGGGAGTTGGGATCAGGAGAGTTATGTTTGAGGGAGTTGGGGTGGGGGGTTGGGGTCGGAAGGTTGGGGTCAGAGGGGTTGGGAGGGTTGGGGTCGGGAGGTTTGGGGTTAGGTGAGTAAGGATCAAGGGAGTTGGGGTCAGGAAAGTTACCGTCGAGGGAGTTGGGGAAGGGGTGTTGGGGTTGGGAGGTTTGGGCAAGTTGGGGTCAGGAGGGTTGAGAGTTGTTGGGGTCGGGGGGGTTATAGGGTCAGGAGAGTTGGAGTCAGGAGGAGTTGTCGAGGGAGTTGGGGTCAGGCCCAACTTCCCTAACCTCAATCCCCCTAACCCCAACCCCCCATCCCCAATACCCCTAACCTCAACTCTCCCAACCCCCCGAGCCCAACTCCCCCAACCATAACTCTCCCGACCCCAACTTCCTTGACCCCAACTCACCCAATCCCAATCCTCCCAACCGCAAACCTCCAACCCCAACCCCTCCGACTCTAACTTCCTCAACCCCTCTGACCCAAACCCTTCGACCCCAACCCCCCACCCCAACTTTCCCAACCATAACTCTACCGACTCCAACTCCCCCAACCCCAACTCCCCCGACCCCAACTCCCCCATCCCCAACCTCCCGATCTCCCAACCATAACTTTCCCAACCCCAACTCTCCCAATTCCACCTCTCCCGAACTCAACTTTCCCGATTCCAACTTCCCCAACCTCAATTCTCCAGACCTCAACTTCCTGACCCATCTCTCATGACCTCAACTCCCCCAACTCCAACTTCCTTGATCCCAACTCCCCCGACTCCAATCTTCCCCACCCCAACCCCCCTGACCCCAACTCTCCCACACTTCTTTACACCTCCACATCTCTCCACACCTCTCCCTTCGCCCCAACATACTTCCCCACACTCATCTCATACACTTCCCTACACTTCCCTCTACTCCAACACACTTTTCCACACCTCCCGCAAAACTTCCCCACACCCCCTACACCTCCCCCACACCTCCCCTCACCGCAACACACTTCCCCACTCTTCCCTCCACACTTCCCCTTTAAAAATTGTCTATTGCTTACAGCAGACACTCTGCATCAACAGATATCTGCTTCAATTCTGAGTCGCCCCAGTCAAGCGTGACGGAGCAGTCACGTGATGATGTTTGCTAACCATAATAGAGAACTATGCTACAAGTAATAGCATAACCCAGGCAACGGGTCAAAATAAGTAGTATAATTATAACGTCATAAACCAAAAGCTAATAAAAAGACTGACGGAGTTAAATTAACAATTAAATAACTAAAGAGGGGCGGATTTGGTAGGAAAAAGTAGTAGTAAACCTGGCTACTTGGCGTAATAGTAAAAGTAATAGTAATAGTAGTAGTAAACCTGGCTAAAGTAGGAAACCTGGCTACTTGGCGATAGGGTGTCAGTTTCAGTTTCGGTGTGTTGAAACCCAGATGTCAGGTTTCAGTTTTGATTTGGTTTCACGGCTGTTGAAAAATAGGTTTCAGTTTCGGTTTCAGTTTTGCTTACGTACAACTTCGGTTTCTGGGTTTCAGTTTCGGTTTAAGTTTCATTTAAAAAAGCTGTTTTATTTTGAATACGGATTTTTTAAGTGCTCTATTTTTTAGCGTTTTTGTTATATAGCGATGATAAGTAGCAGGTCAGATGGCCGAGTGAGGAGAGCAATTACTTCAGAAGTTGTCGACTTGGGTATAATTCCGAGTTCGGTAAAACCAAAGACTCAAAAATTAGTATCCACAGCTTCTTTATTCGACGCTCAGCATTAAGGGAACTGTTTTGGCAATGATGGTGATGACGATTTTTAAAACCTGAAACCTTAGAAAATTTTGAACAGGTTTTAGTTTCAGTTTCGGTTTTGACGTTTCAAGAAAAAACGGTTTCGGTTTAAGTTTAGGTTTTCAAAAATTTGGCTGAGTAGGTGTCAGTTTCAGTTTGGGTTTCAAAAATTTCCTTCAACACCGGGTTTTCAGGTTTAGGTTTAGGTTTTGGTTTCCACCCTTGGCTACTGCACACATTAGAAATTTTAGCATCTTAAAAACCTCATAAGGTGAAAACATTAAATTTTCGACAGTGAATTATACTTACATCGAGTTTTTTGTAGTTGATTTTTACAGGGCACTTTGTTGAAAAAATAAGCAAACATAAGTCGTTTAAATAAAAGCGAAAGTGGCTACAAAGTAGTGAAACAGATTGACCATTGAACGAAAGCGCAATGTGTACGTCGGTACCATGATCGATTCAAGTCATCAATTGCAATAGAACGTAAATTTAGAAATGAGTTTGGGCCAGAATCGCTTCATACTAACAGTATTAACAGATGGTTAAACATGGTACCAAAGAGCACATAAGGTTTTGTTGAATAGTCTTCCAGGTTTTACGCTTTGTTGCACGCTTGTTTATTTAATGACATACGTATGCTTGCTTATTTTAACAGTAAAGTGATCGTAAAACTTGACAAAAACAACTCTATAATGATATAATTCAGTGTCAAAAATTTAAAGTTTCAACCTTATCTGCGGTTTTTGAAGTATTAATATACTAGCATGTGATTCTATTTGAATAAGATACGCTATACCACCTGAAGATGCTTTATACCACCTGATTCTATTTGAATAAGATACTCTATACCACCTGAAGAGTGGATTTTACGTTTTACAGTGATTTTATTTAAATATAAACATGTGCGTATATTGATGGACAACTTGTATTATGAGCTAATAACAAGCTCAAGAACAAATAACTTAATTCGCAACAAACCTTGTTGTTAATAACATGTAGTTCATCCTTAACAAGGAAATGTAAAGCCACAACAAATCTCAAAACTGGACGTTTAGACAACATAGATTCAGCTGTCATCATCAGCAGTGTATGCAAGGCAGAACAAAACCGTGTAAAATCAGTACAAAACCGCCTCAAAGTTTTGTAACTGCCTTGCATACACTGCTGATGATGACAGCTGAATTTATGTTGTCGAAACATCCAGTCTTGAGATTCATTGTGGCTTTATTTTTCCTCCTTACGCTATTTTCGTCCAATATTTATTGTAAGTTATTCAGTGGTTTTTCTTTTACGTTTTGTTCTTTAATTTCAGCTGAATGATGTTTGAATTCGTTTTTATTATTTTCGCAATACAATATTCACCTGAATAGCCCTAACTATCGAATTTGAAAACGATTATAAGCTTTACAGCCAGAAACTTTTTACTTTATTATTCACTTTCACTTTGTGGTGGAAACTTTGAAGATAAATGTTGATTTGTGATATTCAATGTATAAACATGAAAAGTGCTTTAAAAATATAAATTAAGCAAAATGAAAAATTGTTGCAAACCGGTTGGTCGGCGAAGTAGTTGATGACATTGTTATCGGTGCGGCAGGTCTTGGGTTTGATTTCCAGTTCGTTCAGGTCAAACACTGTGTTGCTAACGGTTTGCCCCTATGCGGCTACGTTGCTTCGAAGCTGAGTTGCCTGGTGTTAAGTCACGTGAAAGGTCCCTTCCACTCGTTATGCTTCGACAAACAATATACACTACGAAATAATGAATACATTGGAATAAAAGTTGCATTTCAAACAAAAAATACGTTTTTATTTTTTATAAGCAACAGAAAAACCGAACATAAACAAGAACGAGCAAATTGCTTAAACTTCACAAACATGACTCGTTTACGTAACAAACTACCTAATTTTCGTTTCAATAAGAAGTGGTTTTGTTTTTTACAGCGTTTATTTAGTAAGTCTTCTGGTCTACCGTAATATCTATTTATTTTTCATATACATAGACTTATATTGGCTCTACATGTTTCAATACTACAACAAACTTAATTAAATGTTGTTGTTGAAATGAATTATTCATCAACAAATATAGGTAACTTCGTTTCGGTCTGGTTCAGTTTCATTATCACTGAGTCACGAAAAACGTATAAATCAAAGCGCTGCACACTGCATTCCACGTCATGCGAAAGGTGTTGAGCCGAAAGTGAAAACTCTACAGTAATTGAGGAAGAGTCCGAAGTGAGCTTGCTCTCTTTGAGTCAGCAGCCACGCGGTGCATATGTCAAATGCGATCGGCTTCAGCCATGAATCGAACCCGTCACATAGGATCTGCAACCTGAGCGCTACCGCTTGACCATGACGCTGTTCAAGTTTATTGGCCTATGTGGGCTGCAAATAAGTAGCTTTGCTTCGAGATGCTAAAAAATATAACAAAATTTATTATAAATTCGTGATTTCTACGATCTGAACTACTGTGTTTTATGGAATTAGATTTTGTGCTGGCGCTCGAGCAAACTTCTTGTTGAAGGTTTTCTTGACTTGCTGGCTTTTTCCAATTAATAATTTATTTCTAATCACAAATTTTGCTTGCAAATAGCTTTTGAATACTAATTGAATATTTTCTACTGCAATAGCAATTCAGAAATCAATTACTTTATAATTCTGTAAATAACAACAAATGTTTATCTGAAGTAATTAAAGAAACTACTAAATATTGAATTCGTTTCGATGCAACATGAATCAACGTTGATGGTCAAAAATAATTCAACAAGAATATTTTGTACGTTGCAGATGAAAGAGCTTGTGGTGTTTTGCCCTGATTCAATTGACGATCAAGCAAGAAGTCAACTTCAACGATGCAAGAGCAAGTGTAGAGACTTGAAAGTGATTTAATCACAAAATTTTTTATCAAGAAAGTAAAAACAACAAAAGTTTGCAATGCAAAGCACTCAGAGCATTTGTAGCGTATTGCATAATATAATAAACCTGCGTTATTACGTCATCTCACCAAAATGAATAATCACCGCTCTGCGATGAGCAATTTATGTGAATAAAAGTGTTGCTTTGCTTTGTGATTTATTATCGCAACCAATCAAATATTATTTGTGAGTGTTGTTGATATGATATTGAGTTATTATTATGATGGTGAAAAAATATTGTGCGAGATAACTTTTTGTTTTTAATTGTACCAAAGTCACATCAATGTGTACTCATTGTTTACAAATTAATAATGCGATCAACATCATTTGCAGTCGGTCAGTCGACGATTGTTTATTAGTTTTTACTAGTTCAATGTCTCGAGACAGACCCCAATGTTGCATTTATTACCAGCAGTCGAAATGAGATTCTTGGGAAGAATTGGGGGTTGACCTTGTTGGACAAGGTTAAAAGTGCAGATTATCGTGAATCTCTGAGCATCAAATTACTGTCTCTCCAACTACTAGAAAGATTGTCCGTATACAACTGCGCTGGTATTGATAAGTGTCAAGTCAAGCCAATTTATTCACCAAAAATGCAGTAAAAAGACGGGGGGGCTGAAAATGATATCACATTGACCATACGTTGTATCCAGGAGCGGATCCACCAAGTTTTGGTGGGGTAGATGTAATTTTGAATCAGTTTAAATGTTAACTAAATGCCAAGACGTTTAGACCCGGAAACGAGCGTAAATAAGCCTTTTGAAAACGTTTTCATGTCAGGAGCGTATTCAAAATTTTTTTTCTGGGAAGGGGCACCAGTTTTCGTGACTTTTCAAGCTTAGTTTTTTCGACAGATTCAATTTTAAGCAACTGAAATAACAAAAACGACTTCAAGGGGGTCTAGGGGCATGCTCCTTCGAAAAATGTTTGAAAATTTGCATACTGCAATGGCCATTTTAGTGCTTTTTAAACAACATTGAGGGAAAGTTTGTTATTTCTTTGGCCCCTAACTTTGAGTGCTTCACCAAATATAATGCATTTTGTTCGCACAGTTTCGATTATGCGTGCCTAAGGCGAATAAGGCATATTGCTATGAATAGGTTCGAAATCATGAAAAACTTTTATTCATCCAAAACATTGTTCAAAATGGCTGGAGGGGAATGCATACGCAGCATATCCCACATCCCTCCTCTATCCGCCTCTCATTGTATAATAACAAAAAATGGCTTCAAATTTAAAAAGAAATGTTTAAGGCACGATTGTTGTAAGGAAGTCAAAGGAATGCTTTCTGGTGAAAGTGGTAAAACGATATTCAAATGTTGGCGATTTAATGTTTTCTTGAGCAACAATACGTCCAGCATTTTTGCTTGAAATCGTTTTGCCTTTTTTCTACGGAAGGTCTGAGGATCCGAGGGCAGTTGCATGAACAGGAGCGACACTGCCTTTGCCAATAAAATTGTTTCATTGCTTCATTTAGCATAGCAGCAAAGAACAAAATTCAGGAAACAACGCTACGTAATTCTTGTTATTATAACAATTACAAAACCAGATTATCAATGACAAAGTATCGAGCAAAGTATCGAAATATATATAACAAAGTATTAAAGTTATTATAACAAAGTATCGAAATATATATGAAGAAAACAAGTCAGTATGACGTCATTTGAGGCTAACTGAGGATGTTGCAATCCCTCCCTCCCCCGTGGCTACACCACTGACCATAAGCCATTTTGGGTGCCTTAAGTGCTAGTTTGACTATAGCCTAGTTAGTGTTTCCTCTCGGGAAGTCAGGACAAGAAATTTGGGGTTTTGAAATTTTCCGTGTACCGGGAAGTTTATATCGGGATCCCGGGAAATGTCTTTACATTAGTAAGGATTTCAGTGGTACTGATATCTATCATTCCAACACAAAAAATGCGTTAGTTTTGCGTTACTGCAAATCAAAATTTTGCTTTGCTTACAAAAAATTACTCATCAAAATTCGCAAAACTTTTCAAAATAGTTTTCAAAATGCTAAAAATTAAATCTGAAATGCTGAAAATCAGAAAAAAATGGCAAAATAATTAAGCTCGAAAGATTTTTCCGCGAAAACTTTCGGGAATTTCTCGAATCCCGAAGATTTTCGGGATTCCGGGAATTTCCTGGAATTCCCGAGAAATTTTGTAAAAATTTCCCGTTTACCGGGTAGTTGAAAATCCGAGAAAACAGGAAACCCTACGCCTAGCTGTTAGCAAGACTTTTTGCCGGTCCGCTAATGGTCCAGTCAGGGCCGTTGAGAGCCAATCTCGGACCCGGTACCAAAATTAAACCCGGGCCTCCCGCAAATGACAAAACAGATGGTCCGCCAAAATGATGAAAGAGATGATTTGCCAGAAGAGGCACTTTGTGCTCATATCGAAATCGATGAACAACCAAAAAATGGCCAATAAAATTCTTGACCAAGTAGTGCTTATATTGTTTAGCTATCCTAGTTAAAATATAGGCCTACCATTTAGCAACTGGTAACTCTCAGCACAGCAATATAGCCTGCTTTTAGTGACGACTGCTGATCTGCAAAAACATCGGACTAGAAGCGTTGTGCAATCGGAGGGGCCCAATTTGTAGGGACCCAAGTAACAACTTAAACAAATATAGCCTAGTCTACTGATCGCAACCTTTGCAAAAAATGTATTTAGCATTGGGTTATGTCACGGAAAAAGAGATGCTAGGAAAAGATACCAAAACATGTCGTGATACTCCAAATTTTTGGATAAAAACATTAAAATTTATTTTGATATTCCCGCCCGCTTCTTAATTATAAGCATTATGCGCAATCAGTGGGCCCCCCCACGATTTAGCAACGGGGACATAGTTTCGGTTTTGGAGGCGAAGCCCCCAGCTGCCAAATGCGATGGAGGACTAGGGATGTAGCCCCCAGTCACTAACAAATTTTTACGATTTTCCCAAAAAAATACTCGTTTTCGCACACTTTCTTAATGAAAAAAAACGTACCGGTCCCTGCAGTGAGTGCAGTCACTACCATAGTGTCAGACTAGTGTTGTTAAAAAACCGTTTTTTTACTTTGTGTTTTTTTAATTTATTTTTGTTTTGGTGTTTTTTTTTTGTTTTTTTTTTATGTTGTTGACTACTTCATAACTAATTCAGTAGTCTGCCCCTTTTGGCTTGTTATCAGCTCGAGATTGAGGTAAAACAAGGCTGTTTTTAATGGTACTGATACATGTTATTAGCAATGTCAAGTTATCATTATTTTATTAACAACAGAAATATAGCCTGTACTCATTGCTCAGTGCGAAAGATGACATTTATGGCATGACCATGAGCTATTTTGGGTGCCTTAAGTGTTGGTTTGACTTGCCTAGCTAGTGTTTCCTCCTAGAAGTCGGGACAAGAAGTTTGGAGTTTTAAAATTTCCCGTGTACCGGGAAGTTTATGTCGATATCCCGCGAAATGTTTTTACGTTAGTAAGGGTTTCAGTGGTACTGATATCCATCATTCCGAACAAAAAATGCGGTAGTTTTGCGGCAAATTAGATTTTTTTTTTGCTTAGTAAAAATCATTTTGCAAATTTTTTAAAACAAAATGCTTGTGAGATCAAAATTTTTCTTTGATTAGTCAAAAAAAAGGGATAACTTAAGCTAAGTTTGTCAAAACAAAATGCTAAAAATCAGAAAAATCGCCAAAATAATCAAGCTCGAAAAATATTTCCCGCGAATGCTTTCGGAAATTTTCCGAATCTCAGTAATCCCAAAACTTTTCGGGATTCCTGAAATTTCCCGGAATTCCCGAAAAATTGGAAATCCGTGAAAAAGAGAAATGCCAAGCTTAGCCGTTAGCAGGACTTTTTGTCGGTCCGCTAACGGTCCAATTTTGTTTCTTTTTTCTAGCATTGGACCACTAACGAGCCGCAAGACCATTTTTGAAAACCCTTTAAATTTATTCATTTTAATGATACGATCAAGCGATTTAATATTGCAAACTAAAGCTTTCTTTGTTGTGTAACTTGTGTTTAATTTTTGCTCTGCAACCCAAGGTCAGGTGCAGCGAATGCAAGTCGTTTGACTCGCTCAATGTAAATTTGGGTTTGATCCTTGAACGTATCCATTTGTGCAAGGTTTCTGTGGCTCGCTATCACGTTGACATTTCGTAGTAAAATATTAAAAATCTTTTGTGTGTACCGCTGCTGACTGCTGACCCAATGAATGAATCACCTTCGTTGTTCATCTCTTTTTGCGATAACTGGTGAAGTCGTAGCTCTAGAAGAAAATATCTGCTAAAAAGCAAACTGTTTCTCACGTTTTGATATTAAAAACAGCAAAGAATTGGTCTTTTTATTGGAAGTGTATCTATTTACCGATAGTATCAAGCGTACCCATGTTGTTGGCACAGTAAATAAAAACTGCATTAAAACGTAGCCCTGATTCGCATTAACTTTCAATTTCAAAAAGTGTGTGATGGATACTCTCTCCATAAACGTGTTTTTCAGCTATTTAGTCAATCCCAAATGTTTGCAATAGCAATACTTTCTTAAAATATATCTGTTAAACACGCGAGTTTAACAAAACAACAAAGAATAAAAAAAAACGTGTTTTTTTGCAAAAATAAACGACTCGTTTTTATGACTTTCAACACTATGCCAGACAATAGAAAAATATTTCAGTATCCTACTGTATGTCTGAGAGTAGAAGCTTGGCTAAAATAAATGAAACAAGGCTGTAACCATTACTAGTTTTGGCGCATTTGATGGGATGACGTGTACTCGTGTGGGTGTCTACAATCTTCAACAACGCATACAAAATGTTTTCTAAATTTTAACTACAGATCAAGAAACTAACTTTGCTCCTAAGTCGAAGCGATTGATTGAAGCAAAAATTAATAAGCAAAAATTGGAATTTGTGGTATAAGAAATAGGGAGGGCGGTTACGACAAAAACGAAATGGTATCGGCTAAATTTTTCACTTTAAATTATAAAAACAAATCTCAAAAAATTCCCCCTCCCCGAGCCCCAATGGCACGACGTCTTGACTATAACTGATCAAATCATAGTGCCACCGGCACCAGGTTAATTATTCCAAATAAGACTAAACAAGCGTTTTGCAGAAGTTGATAGAAGTTATTTCCTCTCCGAGGCCTTTTTCTGTTTTGAGTCTCATTCTGACGCGGATTCGACCAGCAGCGTACGCAGGGGTGATCCTATGAGCGCGCTCCCCTCACTCCTTCTTCGATGCATTATAAAAGAAGTTAAGCGGTGTGATTAATGGATTAATGGTTATGTCAGAGGGGGGTGGGCAAACTACGGCCCGCGAGCAGCATGCGGCCCGCGGACGGTTGCAGAAAGATTAACTCTGTAAGTGAAATTGCATAAAAAATAGGGCATTTGCGGTTGCGAAGATCTTTATTTGTTCTCCTCTTGATTTCGGGGGAAAATGGGACATCTGCGGTCGCGATGACCATAGGTGCACACAAGGGGAGCTCGGTGCCATGCCCCGTCCCCCTTGGATCCTGTAATAAGGTGCTAAAACCTAACTTTCGGTCTATAATTTCTCAAGCTAATAATGGTTGCAGCCAGTGGTGTAGCCAGGAAGGGGCACCGGAGCATTGGCCCCCCCCACCTATTTTTGACGAAGCTTAATCTGAAGTGTAATTAAAACATTCTTATAAAATACCGTAAACTTTGTTTCAAAAGTTCCCTCATCTTTACCACTTTTTCATTTGCAACTAATTTTTGCGCCATTTGACTTTCGACATAACTTCTCAAAAATCGCTTGTTAAGCATTATTGCATGATAACAGCGCAATGGGATCAAATATGTGTACAGTAAGTATAAGTACAGAGAAAAAGCAAGACTGTATCGCAAAAAGGCAATCGAATATGGCAAGCAAAAGGGGAAAGAATGTTCAATTGAAAAATATTTTCAGAAGAAAACCAGGCAGCTTGATTAGTAGCCTATTGGGGTAGCGATTAGCGAAGTTAGAGATTGCCTGCCTCGGTCTGCAGTAAATAATTAACTCCATATTCATCCGTAAAAAAAATAAATACCAACAACTTAAGGCAAAAATCGAAAAACGGGAAGACAGCGTGAGCCTGACGCCTTGGCCTGAACCACTAGTGTAGCCAGGATTTTGCAATGGGAGAATTGAGAATGGGATCATATTTGACCATACGTTGTATAATAACAAAAGATGGCCTCCAAATTTAAGAGAGATGTTTTAAACTAAAAGTACCGAAGGAAGTTCAGGCACACTTGCTGTAAAAAGTCAAAGGAATACTTCTGGTAAAACTGGTAAAATGATATTCAAATGTTAGCGATTTAGTTCTTTTTTGAGCTACGTAAATCATTTTTGGTTGAAATTATTTCGCCTTTTTTCTACGCAAGGTCTGAGGGGGCGAGGGCAGTTGTGTGTACCAGCAGTGTACAGGAGCGGCACTGCCCCGCTAATAAAATTGCGTCAATGCTTCATAAGCACAACGGCAAAGAACAAGATTCAGGAAACAACGCTACGCAATTCTTGTTATTATGACATTGCTATGGGGGATAAAAGCCATTAAAGTTATATTGTTTGGGTAGCGCAAAAACTTAGGAAACCGATAATCGCGAAAAAACTACGTTGATACGAGGTTTATTTAAAGAGTTATAAAGTCATAAAAAGTCGTATTTTCTTTTTTAGGTCATAAAATATGACCATTGATTTTTGTAATGAAATATATATAGGGCTACAAATTATTAATCCCCGGCGCCACCGCAGATGCAGTTCCTGAAGACTTTAAACTTGATAATTTTATGTTACGTGGGGCAATGAGAATTTTCAAGTTGTCGCGCCGACTTTCACGAAGCATTTGAAGCGACTTTATAATTAGTTTAAAGAAAATTTATGCAAAAACCATTGCATGTGGAGATGAGTAGACCAGATATTTCTCCAGCATTGTATGCCAAGTTGTTAACATACCATGCTGCATCAGCATCTGTAGAACGGTCATTTTCGATGTTAAAATTCATGATTCATGAAAACCGAAATTTTACCGATGCACAAATCGCATTCTATTATAAAATTGTGTTTACCAGTTAAATATCTTACTTGTTGTAAGATGCACATTTGAATTTTTTGAGTTTTTTTTTACTGATTTTCAAGTGAATGCTTCGTTCTCTTGTATGTTCTGGTTCAAAATACAGTCGCGCTCAAAAGTTTAAGACCACATACATAAAAGTTGTCTTTTGTTGAAACATAAAAAAATTCGGGATAATGTTGCGCCACATTAGCTTTTTATGTTCCATGAGCATTAAATGATGCTTGTGAAGCCTAAATCATAAGATTTTTTGCGCATTTCTGGTTTTGGAAGCAAAAAATTTTAAATTTTATTCAAATTTTAGTGCTGAAAACATGGGCAAAAACAGGGGATTATCAGTTGCAGAACGGGCAAAAATTATTATTTTAAAAGAAGAGTGGTACTTAGGAAGACAAATTTCAAAAAAACTAAATCTTGGCAAAACAGAGATTCATCAAACAACTGTAAAATTTCGAAAGTTTGTTAGTTTTCAGGACTTGCACAGGTCTGAAAGTCCCAGGGTTATCTCCCAAAGGAATGATCACCTGAAAAGTGGATGGTAGTGAGTTCACTAATCAGTTCAAGCAAGAATATTGAATCGGCGTTGTAGCAACTGTACCTTTGAGCAACAAGGCTGACCCAATTTTCTTGGTTGAGCTGGTTAGTGAACTCACTACCATCCATTTTATCAGGTGGCCATTCCTTTGAGAGGTAACCCTGAGATTTGCAGGCCTGTGCAAGTCCTAAAAACCAACAAACTTTCGAAATTTTACAGTTGTTTGATGAATCTCTGTTTTGCCAAGTTTTAGTTTTTTTGAAATTTGTCTTCCTAAGTACCACTCTTCTTTTAAAGTAATAATTTTTGCCCTCTCTGCAACTGATAATCCCCTGTTTCTGTCCATATTTTCAGCATTAAAATTTGAGTAAAATCGAATACTTTTTGCTTCCAAAACCAGAAATGCGCAAAAAATCTTATGATTTAGGCTTCACAAGCATCATTTAATGCTCATGGAACATAAAAAGCTAATGTGGCGCAACATTATCCCGAATTTTTTTATGTTTCAACAAAAGACAACTTTTATGTATGTGGTCTTAAACTTTTGAGCGCGACTGTACATCTTTACACTTACCATATGAGATGTTATGTACGGAAAACAGCATAAATTTGCTGTTCTAAAAATAAAGTCGTATAAAGTCATATTTTTTGATTTTACAGGTCATAAAAAAATTGCCCTTAGACATTACAAAACCAGATTATCAATGACAAAGTATCGAGCACTTCGAAACAAATATTAGAAAAAGAAGTGCCGGTAAGTATGAAGCCATTTCAGTTTCAAAAAGAGTTTTTTCCGTACTGTGGTTACGCCACTAAATTTTAAATTCTACAAACACGACACCCGAGTATTAAAGCATCACAAGAGGGTAACAGTGAAAAGTGAACTCTGTGCTGTTTTATACTTCTGTACTGAATGTACAATTTGGGCCGTTTATGACCTCCTAAATCGTGTTCTTTAGATCGTCTCTGGCTACGCGTCCCATTAACATTATAATAAACGGCTAAGGTCTACTGTAACGGTCCCGAAGAAACCGTCTGCTATTGCGGAGTCGACACAGAGCACACTCGATCAATTTGATGGTGTTCAGCGGTTTCTATTAAAGTTATAAACACAGATAAATAACGAGAACAATCAAGAGATTGAACTTAAACCTTAACATATTTAAATTAAAATGAGAGAGAAGTGCAGCGTTAATTCAGATCTCAGGCAGATCATTACGGTTAACTACGTTACTCGACACTAAACGATGAACGTCACATTTAAATTCGTTGTTCTAGACTTCAGGCAATCGAGATACAGTAGATTAGACAGAACTCACCAACTATTTCTTGCAGACGGTGAATTGAAATGTAAACTTTATATCCAATAAATAATATTATTGAGCAATATAGGCTCAAAGTAATAATGCGAGCAATAAAGGCTCCAAATTAAATTTTTATCGAGCAATAAGGGCTCCAACAAGTAACTCTGCACTTACACACTGATATCGAGCAACAGCTCAGATGGCCTAGTGGTATAGAGCGTCTGTCTCTTGAGCTGTGGACTGGGATTTGATTCCGAGTCGGGTCAAACCAATGACTTTAACATTGGTATTCACAGCTTCCCTGCTTGACGCTCAGCATTGAAGGGACAATGTGGAGAACAAGCCGGCAAGTTTACTTGTTGTGCCGTTGGGAAAGGCACTTAGCGGGATTCCCCCATCTTGGTGTGGTAGACAGATGGCTAGCAACTCATAAGCGAGCTCGTGCAGCGCTTTGATATCGCTTTCTCGTGATGGGAGGATAAATATGCAACTAACTAACTTCTGCTTCCTACAGTGGTTCAGAGCGTTCGCCTTGGAAGCTGGTAGACTGGGTTCCATTCTCGGTCGGGTCAAACCAAAGACTTTAAAACTGGTATCTGCTGTTACACTTGCTAAACGCTCAGCAATTAAGTGTAGCGCGGAGGATAAAATAAACAGAGAATAAAAATACATCAGCGAAGTCTTGACAAAATTTAGTCCTGGCGCTAAAGGACCTTAATAGTTATAAAGCGCCATAAAACCACACAACATTTCATTTATTGTCATTTTCCTGCAAGTGCTGCGTGCTGCTGCTGAGCTCTGTAAAATCTTTATAAATCTAAAGCTTATTCAACTAAAATCAATAAATTGAACTGCAAGTTGCTATATCAACTAAATACACGCTGCTATCACAAGCACGTCAAACTCCATCTGGTGAGTTGTACAATCACAGTTGCGGCTATCGGAAATCAACGTCGTATTAGGGATGTGCCGAGTCGAGTCCGAGTATTAAGGCCGATTATCGACCGAGTCCGAGTATTAATGGATACTCGGCTAAGTATCAAAGTATTATCATTTTGACCTTTTTCATTTTTTTTTTTGCTCTGCAGCCGATTTTGAGATAAAATTAGGACTTCTACGAACATAATGACTTTTTTTTGCTCTTCGCTTAATTTTGAGTTCATATCTTGACGTTGTGGTTACTCGGACTCGCCGAGTGATGGCGTGAATACTCGTTACTCGGCGAGTCCGAGTAACTTTTCCGTGAGGCACATCTCTACTTCGTATTGTCTGTGTACGAAACTGTAAAACACTCAAAAAGAAACGAAATTAATCAATCGGCTAATCGTACACCTTTCAAGAAGCAATCGGCAATGAAAACTCCCGGAAATATAAGCCTGACAACGCCAGTTACTTGTGACCTATAAAAATAACAAAACATTAATTAGGGTTCGAAATTGGCTGTTATGGTCGACCACCGATTGTGACGACGCAACACCTACAGTTGCGGAAACTTGCTTAAAAAAGAGTAGTAAAAGTATCCAACGTTTCAAAATGTAAATTGGAAAGAGACGTGAGTATGACGTCACTTGAGGCTCAGTGGGAAGGGGGTTGTAACCCCCAACCTCCCCTGACCTGAACAGATCATTTTTTGAAGTTCTTGGCATATTGTAATTTACTTCCCTCTCCCTCTAAATATTTCGCTGGCTACGTCCCTGGTTGCAGCCTCCTTTCACTTAATTTATCCAAGCTCTACTTTTAGACATAAGCTGCAGAAATATTTTTGCATTGTCCATAGTGACTGCATTCACTGCATGCCCTTTTTCGATAAAAAAGTGTGCTCAAATATGTGTTTTTTTTAAGTCAAAACCGTAAAAATTTGTTAACTCCCTTGGTCTCCGGCAGCTGGGGGTTTCGCCCCCAGACCCCCGGTTGTGCCCCGCTCCTTTGCCAAATTCTGGGTGCGTCAATGGTGATGACCTATTTTACTTTTCGTTCCTCAAGCAGTGCGGCCCTCAGCTTCAAAATTTTTTCTAATGCGGCTCTTCATGCAAAAAGTTTGCCCACCCCTGATTTAGTTCATTCCTCCTGTTGCATATTACCGTAATTCACACACTTTCCCTAGATTTTTCAATGACTAATTCACGAAATTTTCCTAAATCGTCACAACAATGCATGAATAGAAATTAATTATATGACATAAGGAAGCGCAGTAAACCCTAGAAGTCCGCAAACAGTGGGTTGCGACATCTTCGACTTTGGGTCGCACAACTTTTAAACGTAGGTGTACATAATTATTTTAACGTGATGGTATTTTTTGCTTCATTTATTTATTTATTTATTTTTTTAAACTTTTTGGTTTTAACCCGTATCTTCCCGCGTCCGTTTAAACCGTCTTAACATTTTTCTACAAAATTCTTTTCCGTAAAAAAACTTTTAGAATTCTTTATGAAGTTTTGCTTGCCTAAATAACTACCCTTCACTTTCAACTCAAAAATTTTTATCTTAAGTTTCATTCATTCAAAATATAATAAATCAAAACGAAGGAAATAGAAAAAATTAAATTTTAAAAGTAGTTATCAATTAAAAATTATGGAAACGGGACAAGCGTTTTTTTCTAAATCAAAAAGTTATTTGAGCTGTATTGTATGGTCATTCTATTTCATTTTTGGTGTTGTTGAACTTTTATTATTCTAGCTACAAGACTTTTTACAGCGTAGGTTTAAACCGACGTAGCGATAGAAGGGCACGTCTACTTTTCTCTTAGGTTGCGTATATGACGTCACAAAACGGTCGCCATGCTTTCTTTTTGATGCATTTAAGTGTTTCGAAGGGCTTTTAGTAGGCCTACTTTTGCTGAAGGTTTGTAGAAGACAAAAGAGTAAATGGATCATTATTTAATTAAGATTATTGTTTTACTTGCGGATTTATAGAACCTCGTTTGGTTGCAGAATCGTCGGCTTTCTATTAGTAGAGATTTTTTTCCAATCAAACACCGCAGAAAGTTATGAGTTAAAGCTTAGCCATATCAGCACATATGACGTTTAAAAACACATAAGCCTACAGTTTATGTTGTGTAGTTTTTGCAAAATGGTACAGTTGCATCTTGTAGCTTCTCTTATAATTAACATTTTTTCAAAAGTCTGAAAGCTAAGGTATAATATTTGTTTTGGTATAATTGCCCATTCAAGAATTTTGTTATGCAGTATTTTTCATAGGTTTGTGTAGATAAAAAGGTATTGCTTTATAATGAGTAAGAGGAAGCAAAAACCTCGTAAAAGCGCTAAACAGCTCTCGAAAGAAATTAATGTCCACGAAGCATTGTTGTATTTGGAAAAAAATTTTGACGTATGCGGTGATGACGTGTCTCAGGACCGAGTGCTGTCGGCTAACATACAACCGCCAGACGATCCAGCCCATGGCAGTGGCGGTGATTCAGGCGATGAGGAAAACTTCGATTTCAGTACGCTAAGCCTCCATTAGCTGCTTGATCCAGTTACTCTGGAGGAAAAAGTCCAAGTGTATCAGTGATTGTCGGCAACGAAGAGGCGCATTTTATCCGAAATCAGATTTGATGGTTTGAATCACTGGATTGCAAAACGAAAAGAGCGACGTTGCGCAAATGGTTGCAAGAGTGCATCTCTATTCTTTTGCGAGAAATGCAGCGTTGGAATGCATCCACAATGCTTCAGAAGTTTTCACACTCTTCCTCAGTAGAAAATGTTGTGCATTGCTTTCACAAAGGTTACTATAAAAGTCTTATAACTGCATGCCAGGCCAAATGGTTTTAAAGTTTGTTCATTGACAATTGCTTTACCATTGTGAAGCGAATGTGTTATACGGTTATTTCAAGTTGTGAACTTTTTAAGTGAGTCAGCGCAAGATGTTTTTATCATTTCATTTTTATCTATATTGCAATAATTTTGTGTCTTCTATGTTAGGCTACTAAAAAAATTAGTCGGCAGCGTGGCCTAGTGGTTCAAAGCGTCGTTTTCACGACAGCCATGATCGCAAGGTTGATGGTTCAACTCCCACCCAAGTCTCGTTGTTGCGTCCTTGGATAAGATGCTTCACGACAATTATCTCTGCTCGGTGGAATCTAACCAGCAGCAAATTGAAAAAGTCAGAAGCAAAAGTCCAACGGAAAACTCGAAAACAATGGCAACTCCTTAGCGAGTCTGGATTCGTCCTATGCATAGCGCCTCCGTCGCTTTCTCATGACAGGAGGATAAAAATGAGGAAATCAATCGATCAATTAGCATTTTGACTAAAGTCATTTGTCACCAACCAGCATTGTGATAATGCTCATGACAAGAAAAATTATTACTTATCAAGCGCTTTACAGAAGCTTCGAAAATTAAAGCTAATCAGCAATATCAATTAATGAACATGACGTCATCGTAATCGTAATGACGTCACCATAACGAGGTCACAGCTTCATTCAATTTTGTCATCGATCTTGCACGATAAGCACTGTAAATCAGCAGAAACGTATATTTAGCATGAACAGTAATCGTGTTTTTTACGCCAATCGGTGTGTTTCTATATTGATCTACAGGCACCCTCATACTGCTGCGTCGGTTTAAACCGACGGTGCGTTTTTCCTCAAATAAACAAAGAATACAAATTTTTAAAGAAAACCAAACCTAATTTTGTTTCTTTCTACGCCTAATCAAACAAATTAACGTAAACTTCCTAAAAAATTCTTCCGTGGGAAGATATGGGTTGAAGCTTTTTAATTTTACGGTATATCATAAGTTTTTTAATCTTTCGAGTCGTAAGTTAAAAAAAAGATTCCTCACGTAACAAGTGGCAATTCTTATGAATGATAATTGGGCGCTGCATGTGGAATTTCACGTCCTTATTGCTAGTAAGGCTAGTTCACTTTGAATTATTTTTTTTTTTATCATCTGTGGGAGGAACTTAACGCATTGCGGCTTTTAGGTTAGTAGCCTGATGAAGTAGGAAAAAATAAGTCAGCTGAGCAGAAAAATGCATGGCCAAATTAAGATTGGTGTAGTCACTATTCAATTTCGAAAATTTGTTAGGCAGTTCAATTTCAAAAATTTGGTTGTAAAAAAGAAGCTAAAAATATTGCAAGTTCTTTGAGCAGGATCATTAAGGATGAGATAGCAAGTAACTTTTTTGTTTCGTATTTAGTGCGTATTGACAGCAACATAGCAAGCACAACATCAAAAAGTATTAATACGGTGGCAACTTGCGTACTGCAGTGATAAGCTTGCGATAAAATTTGGAAATATTGGGTATACGTAACACTTCGTCGATCTCGGACTTGAACTCGACCTATGTTTCTTGGAATTGAACATAAAACTTCATTTTAATCAATTTTATATAACGGTTTTTGGGGCGTCACAAACAAAAATGTTGAGAAATTGCTTAAATAACAAATGGGCCGAAAAAAAAATAGACGGATAGCAGTCTAAATTCTTTATAGACGAAAGAACAGCGAAGATTTTAGGACTGAATATCATAGCAAAATTTGGGTTGGATTTTGCATAGTTTTACGTGTTTTGACTTTCGAATTCGAAACCGTTCACTCTATTTTGGATCGTCTCCCGCATCAAATCGCGAATTTGCTTTGAATTCAGGGCAATTTTTTTGGGGTCGCGCCAAAAAGTATTTTTGGTCCCCTGTCATACATGACGACAAATTACAAAGATTTATTAAGTATCAGGAAGTTAAAGTATGGAATGCAATTCCAAATGAAATTAAATCGCTGAAATTCAAAGGGTTCAAACTACAATTCAAAGAATATCTTTTGTCTAGATACGGTCACTAATGAAATCATTATCCCATCAGGTTACTGCAGCCAGTCGAGAAATGCACTGATTAGTTTACAACAAACAGTTGCAGGCCACGGCGCTGTTTAGCTTATATTATTCTGGATCGCACAAATCCAGCTAAGTTATCAAATAGTTTGACAAAACACATTTTATTTTAAATTTCACTATTGATTATGCCGACATAGGGTTGGTTGCTTGACTCCATGACCTCACCGTCCTTCGCAACTTCCCGATCGCAAAGCTACGCAAAAAACTTCTGTTATGTATTTATTTTATTTGCTAAAATAAATATTTTCTGTTCTGTTGCTATGTATACGGCTATAAAACGCAATGTGTAAGAAAAGTATTGACTTACCTGATAAAGCTCTGCACTAAAGAAAAAACTCAAAATTTTGGTGGCAATATAACATGAAGCACTACCTCATCCATACATCAGGTTCACAATCAATTTTTGAGAAAAATGATCTAACGTGCGCCTTATGGTTCGTCAAACACTCTGCTGTCAAGACCAATAATAATTTAATTATTGTTTTTTGCCAAACGTCTAGCTTGTTGGATAAAAATGTTATCTTTGCTATTTGGCTGTAACAGAAATAAGATAAATCCTATAAAGATTCCAGAGCAAAGTGGTCAACTGAAGGAACAAAAAAACGAACGAAAAAATGATGTGTCAAAAGCCACGTGCCGTGAACAAAATTCAAAAAACTAGTGATTGCGCAACGACTGCTGCGGTGAAAAACATGACGTTTAATAAATCTAATTATTTTTTCAAAAAAGGCAACTTATCTCCATAACTTTTGCCATTGTTTATATTTATACGATTGCTATTTCATCTTCCCAACTAGTCACAAGAATTAGGAAGTGCTATAGTAGCCTCCAACGTTCGTCTTGGGGAAATCCCGCATGAATTAAGTAGGACGTTGGCCTATTTATACCGAGCAAATTGAATAAGCAAAAGGATAAAAACAAAAGCATGACAGAGATTGTGAATTAAGTTTACGAAATGTGCAAGCTTGAGAAGGGTGAGTAAAGTTTTAGCCATAAATTTTGATGCAGAACCGTGAAGTTGATTCTGCTGCAACAGTAGCTTGGTAAGTTACTCTATGCTAATACCGGTACATGCAATTTTGCATATTTCGAATCAAAAACTTGTTATTTTGAAAGTTTGACTTGATCTTTTGGATTTTTTTACATTTCGTACTTATATTTATTTTAACATTTCGTATTTATATTATATTTTTTCATCTATCTTGATTAAGGCAGATTGATTTCTGTAGTTAAGTTGTGACGTAACAACTACTCGGCTTTAAGTTTTAAATTTTGTGATTAATCATAAACTGCTCCAGCTGTGTAGTGTTTAAACTCGTCGCGCTTTATCATTGTGATAATGTTGGTCCCAGGACCAACAAAACGTCAGTGACAAGCCTAACTAAATTGCATATACTTGAGGTATTTATTTGTTATGTTTTACCGGAGGTGAAGAATTCATTGTTTTTTGCCACCACAGTTGTAGTGGCCCATGTGTCGAACGTAGACATGATTTTGTAGAAATATGGCGTTGATTGAATAAAGTTGTCTTGCTTTGTCGAGCAAGCACTGCATCACGGTGTAGAACATGAAATAGAAATGCGTTATTTTGTAAACCTTATTATCTTGATTAAAGTTTACTCAGAATTTTTTTTATCAAGGGTGAGTGTAATGACTGCAGGAAGAGAATAATATAGCTCAAGGGGAGGGGGGCAGAAAAAAGAGATAAATTCGTCTAAAACAAGAATAACTTAAGAACTAAGCTTGCTTAGAATTAAATTTGGCTAAAGTAACAAGCTTTTATTGTGGCGGTCAAAAAGTGAAACTTTCAGGCAAAACTATTGATAACACAACAATAATTGCTTTATATTATTAAGTTATACGAAATGTGATCCACGTACGCAATGCCTATTACAAGTTTAAAGAAAAGATAGATTGGCTTATCGCTGATCGCTGCTTTGCTCAACCTTTTTCGATTCTTCTTCAGTATAAACTGAAAGTAACCGATAATTTAAAGATGGCACAAATTAAGGAAACACCATGGTCGAGCTGATCTACAAAAATAACTAAATGTCTGAGATACGAGCGAGTGGTATCGCGCTCAGGTTGCAGATTCCAACGTAACGGGTTCGATTTTAAACCCGATCACTGCTGAATTGTGCATCGGGTGAGTGTTGACTCGAAATGTGCAAACTTGCTTCGCAGTCTTCTCAATTATTGCTAAGTTTTCTGTTCAATATAATTTGAAATATAATATAATTTGAAATCGCAAGGTTGATGGTTCAACTCCCACCCAAGTCTCGTTGTTGCGTCCTTGGATAAGATGCTTCACGACAATTATCTCTGCTCGGTGGAATCTATACGAGCGAGTAACCTGATGAGATTCTATTTGAATAAGGTGTAACGTATGGAGTAGGGTGTTATAAAATTTATGCCATAAATTTGTGTAAATATTGTGTAAATTAGGCTAGTATTTAAAAAAAAAAGTGACTGTGAACTGCTGCTGCACTTGAAAAAAAATTTACCAAATTCTTGATTGCAATATACTGATATATATCCGTGCTTCAATCAATGGAGAATTTCACTGACAAAATCACCCAGGAAATGAAAGCTTTTGGAGATAGATTGGCAAGGTATGAGGCTGAATATGCTAGCATTAGCATCAGGCCTGATGTTGAGGCTTCTAAGACTAGCAGCAGGCCTGATGCTGGTGCTGTTGCTGCTGCCAATCTTGTTGCAGATCAAAAGGAGCAAGGAAACAAGTTAACGGAGATGAGGACTGCATTCAACAACTTGCAGAAAATCATCAACTCGCTCCAAAAAAGAATGGAAGATCAAGAAAGGAAATTGGACGACCTAGAACAGTATGGGAGGTCCAACTGTCTGATTGTCCACAAATGTGAAGGAGTTCCGAAAAAGGGAGAGTATTTAGAGCATGAAAAATACATATGTAGTGTGTTAAATGACAACTTACAACTAAACCCTCCTTTTCAGTTAAACGATATCGATGTTGCCCATCCTTTGCCCTCAAACAACAACAACTACTGCCTTGTCATCGTTAAATTTTTACGGCGAAGCCAAAGAAATTACATATATTCAAGAAAAAGATTACTAAAAGGGAAACGAATGGTCATCACTGAATTACTAACCAAACGAAGACTTCAACTATTAAACGAGGCACGGGAGGTATTTGACTGGAAGTCGGTATGGTCATTTCATGGTGACATATATGCATTTGCTGCAGGAAGAAAACAGGTGATTCGCTGTGTTAATGATATTGTTACGATTAAACAGGATCAGGATCAATTTTCAGGATCAATTTATTGTTAACTTCAAAGGCATAGATCAAAACATAACAATAACAAAAGAAAAATAACAAAGTAAAATTAAATAAATAAGTAAACGAGCACAAATCTATTTTGAGAAATAAAGCTAACAGAAGCTGTGAAGGGACCAATGGGTCTTCGAGTCAAACAGCTCCACAAAAGATGATTATAAAACTTCTGCGTTTGTTTACTATTTTTTTATTACAATAAAAAGAGAAAAAAAGGGCAAACAGACTGTATCAAAGCTTCTACTGAGCTTATGTATTATATGCATCACTTAATAACGCTTTATAAGTATTTCGAAATTTGGAGTAAGAAAGTTGTTTTAATTTTTTCTCAATGTTATTCCAAATTTTTACGCCGGTATATGTGAAAGATTTTTGAAATCTGGTCAAACGAAATCTGGGAATATAATATTTTAGCTCTTGAATACTTCTCGTTGTATGTTGATGAACTTCAGAGGGTTTAATAAACTTATTATTAAAAGTAGTTGGAAGGCGAGATTTTTCATACAAATACATGAGACTCGCTATTTCTAGTTTGCAAAGATCATGAACTTTCAATATGTTTAAATTTTTATATGATAAGGATATGTGATCACATTTGCGACACCCCACTATTGCTCTAACAGCATTGTTTTGAAGAAGTTGCAACTGTTTTTGTGAGCTTCTAGGTGATGTAGAGCCCCAAACAGTTAAACCATAAAGAAGATGTGGCTGCACTAAAGTATAATATAAAGACAGCATTGTCTTGGCTGGAAGATACTTTCTAACTCTCCAAAGTATCCCGGTAGCTCTTGCAATCTGTGAGTTAGTCTTTTCAGTATGAAATTTAAAGTTAAGATAGTGATCTATATAAATTCCAAGATATTTTACTCTATTTTGCGAATTTACAAAATAACCATCAATATTGATTTGAAATTTAATTGGAGAATCGTTTAGAGTGGGTTGGATAATTAATAAAGAAGATTTCTGGGGGTTAATCGTAAGTTGGTTACTTATCATCCAATTCGTGACTTTAATCATTTCGTTATTTACAGAATTTTGTAATTCTTGTACGGTTTTAGCTTCGATCAATAAGCATGTATCATCTGCGTACAGCCTAGGAGTACATTCTACAGCATATTGAAAATCATTCACATAAATAATGTATAATAAGGGTCCCAAAATTGACCCTTGTGGTACACCCATAGTTAAACGTTCTAGATTGGAACATACGTTGTTTATATTTACAAATTGCATGCGATCGCTCAAATAACTTGTTAGTAGCTGAAGTGCAATCCCTCTAATCCCGTAATGTTCTAATTTTAAAAGGAGGCGTTGATGTGAGACAGTATCAAAAGCTTTTCGAAGATCAAGTAAAACAAGAGATGACAGAATTTTTTTATTGAGATTGTCATATAATGATGTTGTGATATCTAATAGGGCGTGCGTGGTGGAATGTTTAGCTCGAAACCCGTACTGATAAGGATTAAATACATGATTTTTTTCTAAAAATGATATTATTCTAATTTTAATCAACTTTTCTAAGATTTTAGATAAGCAAGGTAGTACCGAAATTGGACGATAATTAGATGATGAAAGTTCATCATCTGCTTTGTAAATAGGAGTTACCGCCGCAATTTTTAGGGCGTCAGGAAAAATGCCGTATTCAAAGGAGAATGCGTAAAAGTAAGCCAAGTACGGCGCTAGCACATTCCCAGCAATCTTAATAAAGTAAGAGGGCACTGCATTATTTTTTGCAGATTTTTTACATTTTAAAGAATTAATTATGTTAAATATCTCATTGCTTTGCGGCGGATTTAAAAAAATTGAGCTTTGAATGCGATTTTGCAAATAAGATTTGCAATGGTTTGGGTTTGTCGTAATAATTTTATCTGCTAGCATTTTGCCTACATTTGCAAAATACTTGTTAAATTTTTCCACTACATCAAATACATTTTCCACTATTTTACCTTCATGCCTTAATTTAGTAGGTGCATCAGAGAACCTTGTATGTTTTTTACTAGCAGGTAAAATTAATCGCAATGTTTCCCAAAGTTTTTTTGGGTTAGACCTGTGTTCATTGATTTCGTCATGGAAATAATTTTTTTTGCTAATTGTTTTTAAATGGGTTAGTTTGTTAGCGTATCTTTTGTAGAAATCAATTTTTAATGTGTCTCCACTTTTGTAGTGAGTATTATACAACTTCTGCTTATGACGTATGGAAGTAAAAATACCTTTTGTTATCCAGGGCTTCTGTAGCAACCGTTTATGTTTTCTACTAACAGTGCTAAAAGGCGCATGACGATTAATTACATTTAAGATACATTGGTTAAATTTATCAAATTCTAGATTGAAATTTACGGGGTTAATTTCGGGCGACAAATTCATTTGAGATTCCAGCTTATCATTCAAATCGTCACAAAATTTCGCTGCTTCGAAATTTTTGAAATTACGAGTTTGCAATGAATTATTACCACCGGTGGGTTTATTACGTTCATTTCGGGATTGATTAGTTTTCAAAATAGCAAACGTTAACGAGTGATCAGAAATGTGGTAATCGATTACTCCCATTTCGTCTTTTTTGCAAGCTGGCGACCAGACGTGCTGTGTAGAGCAATTGCAGACAGATTCTAGCTGTGCAAAATTTTTTATTCGAAGAAGCAGGAAATTACATTACTTAAACAGAGCAGTGCAGAGTACGAATAGCAATTCGAAATCGGTAACGAAGAAAAATGGAAAAGCTTAACAAGAAACTTGATACAGTAATCTTAAAGCTAGAGAAACTGGAAAGCCGCATGGATATCATTGAAAAGAAATTGAATTCAAATACAGAAAATTTGGCCAAAATCAATCAACGCTGTGAAACTATTGAAAAGCAATTAGATGACAAGGTTAATGTCGCAACGGTTCAACTTTTAGAAGAAAAAGTAACTCGGCTGGAGACTGCCTTAATAACCCAAACCAGGAAATGCGGAAGTGTTTCAGAAAAAATCAACAAACTTGACCAAAACGTAAAAGAATTTCAAATAGACACTGAGAGGGAATTATTGGAAAAAGAAGTTTACGATATAAACGTTTCAATTTACTAATACACGGAATTGAAGAGAATAGCCAAAGTTCTTGGGAAATTAAATGGGAATCGGAAGCTAAATTTAGAAAATTTTTGCATCATGCTTTGAAAATTCCTGAGGCTCATGTTGTAGCAATAGCAGACGTTCACCGCCTGCCACAACATTCAATCACAAGGAAAGGTAAGCGAGTCACTCGTCCAATCATTGTGAAACTTACCAGTTATTCAGACAAAAATCTAATCATGAGGTCGCTAAAAAATCTAAGGGCTTACAACGAAGAAAGAAAAACAAAATCTGAAGGTACAGCTGACTATGTCTACGTTACCGAACATTTACCACGTGTGTTGCAACAGCAGAAGAAACTACTCCTTCCTGCATACAAACAAGCAAAAAAGAACGGAAGACGAGCAGTCTGGCGAATTGAAAAAGCAACTTATTGCCTGTACATTGATAATGCCAGGTATAGCAACAACAATGCTGAGTCGACAAATGTCTGCTCAGATTCTGCTTCTGATAGTGAATAACTTTACTTTTTTGTGAGTGATATTTTATTTTAATTGTTTGCTAATATGTTTACTCATAATGCAGCTAGGACTGTCTAGTAGAGAATTATTGTACTACAGTATTTACTTTTCAAATGATGTTAATTCTTCTTCGAGTCAAACAGTTCAAATGAGCGATAATGAAATTTCAATTAATGATATAATTGATAATCTAGATTCTGTAATTCCCCCTAATATTAGACCTTGCAGCATTACTGACTATACCATGAAAAACCTAATAATTGATAAAAAAAATAAGTTTTTCATAATGCATTTGAATATTTCATCCCTACAAAAACATTTTGATGAGCTTTATGACCTAATTTTAAATTTGACCATTCAGCCAGATATTTTATGCATTACAGAAACTCGCATAGCAGATGTCCCTCTTACTAACATCAAGCTGCCAGGGTACAAGTTTTTTCATTGTAACTCCCCGACTGTAGTAGGTGGTGTAGCAATATATATCCAACACGATACAACATTTGATTTAATTAAAACTACAAAATTAGGTGTAGCTGGGGTTGAGGAGATGTGGCTTGAATTTTCTGATATAGATTCATTCCACTCAAAACGTATTCTCGGCTGTATTTACAGACATCCCTCATGTAATAATGAAGAAGAGTTTCTGCAAAAACTAAATGATTGTTTAGCGGATTTAAACCTGGAACACAAACAGTATTATATTATAGGCGATATGAATGTCAATACCTTATTAAATACCCATCAAGAAAATCTGGCAAAAAAATACAACCTAATTCTTAAAAGTAACAACTGTTTCTCTGTCATAACTTCTGCGACACGTGTTACACATCAAACTGAAACTTTACTTGATCATATTTTAACGAACGAAAAGGATTTTGAAGTTATCCCCGGAGTAATCGATTACCACATTTCTGATCACTCGTTAACAATTGATAACAATTGATTTTGGTTTTGGCATAAAAAATTTGAAGTTCTTCACTTAGCAGCTAGTCTAATATTAAATTTGTAGCTGAAGCATAATAAAATCTAACTCAAGTATAGTCAATAAGTGATTAAGCATATTGTTATTATCATAATTTATTATAATGAGAAAAAAAAAACATGTTATTATAATGCAAAAATGGCTAATTGCCCCTATCACTTGAAAGTACAGACAACTTTTTGTCTTTGTTGTCGCCAATAAGGCATAACTAATTTTAAGCTTTTTTGTTTTGTTTTTCACCTATTTTAGTTTTTTAATTGAAAATTGTTTTGTTTTTCCACAAGCAGCATGCTAAATAGCATTAAGTCAAAATGCAGCCAATGCAAAAAAACAATAACTGGTAAACAAAGATATACAGCTTGCAGCCTTTGCTCCTTAGTTTTTCACCAGAAATGCCTTGTAAGTAATATGTCAATAAATGGGAATATTTGTGTCTCCAACAGCAACTACATGTGCCATAACTGTGCTAGTGCAATTTTTCCCTTTTTTTCCCTTACCAATGAAGAACTCCTGGAAGAATTTTCTTCTGCTTTTAGGATTAGTGCATCAATGCTTAATGATATGTTTGGTGACTCTGAGCATCTAAATAACTGTGATGTAAACCTTAATGAAGATGATATTAGTAATAACATACTAAAAGATGTGTACGTTACTGCAAATGAAGCAACTAGATTTTTATTAGATCCAGCAGAAAATGTAAACAATAATTACCGATTCTCAACTCTATGTGTAAATGCACGGTCAATAGTAAACCCAGTCAATTTCACCAAAATAGAAGGATTGATCGCTTCGCTAGATTATAAGCCCGATGTAATAGGGATAACTGAAACATGGGAACAACCTAATTCATTTGGACAGTATAAGTGCCTACCAGGATACATTTTTGTATCTAATGGAAGAATGCGAAAAAAAGGAGGGGGAGTTGGATTATATATTAAAGATAGTTTGAACTTCCATGTGTGTAACGATTTGACTTTAATGAATGAACAGATTTTTGAATCAATTTTTATAAATATTCAGTTCATGAACAAAGAGATAACTTGTGGGACAATTTATCGATCACCCCAGACTAATCAAGAAGCCTCTACCCAGTTTTTTAATCACTTTGAAAATACTTTGAAGACTTTGAATAAGTCAAAAAACGGAAGCTTCATCATGGGGGACTTTAATATTGACCTTCTAGATGTAAATAATAATAACTTAGAAACATATGTTGAGACAATGTTTGATTATAATTTATACCCCTTGATTAACAAACCAACTCGTATAGTAAAAGATAAATTCTCTGCTATTGATCACATTTGGACAAATGTTACTGGAGCTCAAATAAAAAGTGCCATTCTTGCTCATGAAATAGCTGACCATCTTCCAGTAATTCAAGTTTCTAATATTGGCACACCTTTGTTAAAGTCTGAAAATCGAGAATGGAACTTTAGTCAACCTAACCTGCAAAAATTTTGTCAAATGCTAGAAGCAACGGACTTTGGTGAAGTGTATAATATGTCTGACCCGGATGATAGCTTCAAAGTGTTCTTGAGAGAAATTAACCCCATGTTAGTTGACTGCTTTAAGAGGAAAAAAAGTCCAAAAAGAAATATTCAACGTTGTGTATGGTATAACCGTGAGCTGTCACTTCTCTCTCGAAAAAAAGACAGACTGTACAAAATCTATCTTAAAAAGAAAACTTCAAGCGCGAAAGAAAAATATCATAAATTTAGAAATTTATATTTCCACGCGATAACTCAAAAAAAGAAAGAGCACGTACAAAATCAATTTAAAAAGCATCAAAATAATATTCGGAAAACTTGGCAACTGATGAAAAATCTTCTTGGTAAAGTTCGCGATAAGTCTAGTTCTATATCTATCAGCTATGAGGGTGCTCACGTCAATAAACCTGTCGAAATAGCTAACTGTTTTAACCATCATTTTTCTACAATAGCTAAAAAACTAACTGATAAACTACCTTTGTCTGCCTCTAAATTCACTGATTATTTACCACCACCAAATCCCTCTTCCATGTTCATGACCCCTACAAATATAGTTGAAATCAAGAGATTTATATGTGAACTTAAACCTAAGCTGAGTGCTGGTGTTGATCAAATCCCTCCAATCGTTTTGAGGTATCTTCCTGATAATGTACTACACGCCCTAACTTACATATTCAATCAGTCTTTATGCGAAGGAAAATTTATATCTGTGTTTAAGCTAGCTAAAATTACAGCAGTTTACAAAAAAGGAAATCCAAAGAATGTTTTGAATTATAGACCTATTAGCTTGCTCTCTTCTGTGTCAAAAATTCTGGAAAAAATTGTTTACGCTAGATTGCATTCGTTTATTAACATGGATAATAATCTCTCGCATCAGCAGTTTGGATTCAGAAATAAACATTCGACCAATCATGCAACAACTCTGCTTATTAGTAACATTGTAGATGCTTTTGAAAAAAAACAATTGGTAATGGGAATTTTTCTTGATATCTCAAAGGCATTTGACACAATTGACCACGCAATTTTACTGCATAAATTGAATATCTATGGAGTAAGAGGTATATCGTTGAATTGGTTCAAAAGTTACCTCTCCAATCGTTCTCAAATTATGGAATATGCTGGCGTTACTTCTTCTAACCAAATGAATACCTTTTGTTCGGTGCCACAAGGCTCTATCCTCGCACCTTTATTATTTATCATCTATGTAAACGACTTTAAAAATTGCCTGCAGTATAGCACAAATATATCTTTCGCTGATGACACGAATGTTTTTATTGTTGATAAAAATCTTCAAGCACTTCATGAAAAAGGAAACATCGAACTTGAAAACATTGATAACTGGATGATAGCAAATAAACTATCTGTAAACACCAATAAAACAAATTATATTCTGTTTCAAACACCAAAATCCCGATTAACAAAAACCGTGAAAATTTTTCAGCTGAAACTTAGAAATAATGCGATAGATAGAGTGTCGTCAACTCGATTTCTTGGAGTGTTAATAGATGAAAACTTATCATGGAAGAACCACGTAGATATGATAAAGAAAAAAATGAGAGCTGCTCTTGGTGCTGTTATGCGCATTCGTGTGTATTTATCTTCTAAAGCTATGCTTTGTCTTTACCACTCATTGCTACTTAGCCATGTTCGCTATTGTATAACCAACTGGTGTTTTGGCAATGAAACCAGAATTCATCAATTACAACGCATCTGTAATAAATTTATCAGATTAGTTTTTGGCTTAAAGAAACGTGACAGTGTAAAAAATGTCATGAAACAAAATGGATTATTGACTATTAAACAAGTATATCATGTTGAGCTAGCTATTTTCATGTATAAAACCGTTAAAAAACTTCACCCAGTCGCAATACTAAACTTATTTCAATTAAAATCAAGTCTTGTATCAACTAGAAGTAATAGTCTTTATATCTCCCCATCATATAGATTAACTATGTGCCAACAGTCTATAAAATTTTCAGGACCTAAAATATGGAGTAAATTGCCAACTGCGATTAAAGAAAGCAAGAGTTTAAAATCTTTTTCAGACAAAGTTAAAGCACATTTTTTGAGCACAGACTAATTATTATGTCGTTAACAAGCTCTGTCGATTACCGCTACCTCTGTTGGGTCATTGTATATTTACAGTAATTGATTTATGAATTGATCTGTTCTGGTGCTGCTGTTGATCTTTATTTGCAGATGCTCAAAGAACGAATGGAATCATGAAGTTGGAAATCCAAAAAGATGTCGACTAGCAACTCCATCTAATACTAAATCAAGAACCACAATGCAGAAGCAATATTTCACTTTGATTGATGAACAATGCCTATTTCTAAAAAGATGGTTAATTATTATTATCACAACTCAGTTTTTAAAAAATACCTTTTTGTGATTACATATATAAATTATACACAAAACTGCAGTCATTCGTAGGCTACTGTTAAATACCCTATCAAAAATCTGGCATATATTTCTAATCTATCGTTAATCTGATACCAATACACTCCTGGACATGAGTAAAAACTGTACCCGGTTGTGAACTTGTCTTTTAAACAAGTGCGGATGAATGAGGGTACCCATTCACAACTCCCTCCAGGTAACCCTTGGGCAAGGTTTAGAACCTGTTAGCCCCCCAATAGCTAGGGTCACAGGCTGAAATCTTAGTGCTAATACAGTTTATTTGCAAATTTGATCTTGCTTGCTATGGCATGTTGCTTAATTAATTAATTAATTTTGTTTCTGCGTTGGTTCGTTTTGTGCGTGTGTTTTTGTTGTTAAATCCATTTGTTTTTTTTTTGTTGTTTTTATTTATTTATGTTTGTTAGGGTCACGCAGCCATGCCTAGTCTTCTTGACGGGCATGCTTCAACGATTACCCGTTTTGCTGCGTGTGCCCTTTTCCACGCTTTTCCAATACTTATTATGAACGTGTGTTTATAACGTAATGGAGTGCGGAAATAAAAAAGATATGATTGATGATTGATTGATTGAAAATAACTTCAGTTATTTATTTGCTTATTAATTTATTCTGATTAATTGAAAATTTTGATTGAGTTATTTTTGATAAAACTGAATTGCCACTTTATTCTGCCCATTCCATTAAAAACAAACATAGAAACAATGCGACACCATGATTATATAAACGCTGTGGTATATATTTTTGCAGTTTTCTTGTGATTTTTAGGCCCGTAATGATTTAAATCACGTGTTTTTTTTCATAATATTACACCAACTACAAGTAAGAATCAAAAAATGCGAATGAAAAAAGAATAAAGTTAAAAAATGCAAAAAACACTCAGTCACTCAGGTGTGGAACAGGAGGTCCATCATTAATCTGAACTCGGATTACTTATTAATCAGGCGCTAAACTCGGGATGTGGTGGGTTGGGGAAGCAAAATCACTCACTACAATAAAGTTTGTTTGGCAATTTTTATGTTTGTGAACTGCAGTGAAACCAGATCTAGGCAACATCGTAAAGTTTGTGGGAAGTTAACGTTTTGCTACCCCAAAGTCATTGATATGCTGTGTATACAATGTACACATCGTTATGAGCATTATTGTAAAATGATAAGAAAATTGGCTTGATGCTTGCTATCCCCCAAGTATGTGTGAAATATGTGCGGTTTCAACTGTGAAGTGATTACGTCACGCTAGATGTTATGCCTTAGCAGTGCCGCTAAAAGCTTGTGATCCGTTTGCACCCAGGACCCAAGCCTGCTGTGAGCAGTCCATAGTTTGATGCGACTCGTAATTGAATCCCGAGTCTGCTGCTCCATCAGAGACAGACGCTTCTGTGTGTAGGTTATTATTTGTAACCACTGCTGACAATATTGCGAGCACACAAAAAAATATAAGCATTAATTAAGAACTTATGCGTAATTATAATCACAGATGGCACATTGCCTATTGTATTTTCAGAGGTATGAGATTTTAAACTTTGCGATTTTCTTGAAAGAATTGATTGTAATTCATTAGTTCTAACCTGGGCGTAAATGCGCTGATTCAGCTGTAGAACACAAAAATGTGGTGTTTTGTAGCAGTGAAACTGATTTTTTACGTTGGGTTTTGATATCTAATTATTTGTGGATTAGCTCGAATCATAAAAAAAAGCAAAGTTTTTTTTTTAAATGATTAAAAATGCCATTTTGACGTAAAAGCTTGGCACATGTGAAAAAATTTTTACCAACACAAAAAGACTTACATCATTTTTCATTCCAGCTTGTTAGTTATAATTAAAACATTTCAATTTAATCACACTTTTCAATTTAATAATTAAATTGAAGTGAGTGATTCAAACGACCATGAAACACCATAGTCACGACAGTGACGTAGCCAGAAATTTTGATTGGGAGGGGGGTCCAAACTTTATGGTACGAACCGCAAAGAAAACGCTGCGTGAAATTATCTTTTACCATAATGCCTCATTATTTAATGCAGCTGGTTTATCACGCAGATTGGTACGACTAGAGCCGGCGGCAGAGCAGTCGACTTAGGGGAAGGGCAAGGGTTTATCAGGGGGGGCCAAAGTTTGAAATTAAGCACAAAAGTCACTGTCTTCACAGGAATAAGCTTGTTAATTGGGGGGAGGGGGGCAAGCATGTCAATTGCTGTGGCAGCCCCTCTGACCTTTCCCCCTTGGCACCGGCCCTAAAACACAACCTGAAAATATTCGTTAATTTTTTTCTTTTTTAGTTGTGACATTCTTAATCAATCTTTTCAACCACGTTCGTTTGTAGCTTTTTCTTAAATCTTATTTTCGACAATAGTAACTTATTACGAATGTTCGAGGTAATCAAACTTCACCAGCCCAAAAAGCAGCACAATGTTATCATAACCAAGGTTTATTACGCCACAAAAGGTTATTGTTACAATCGTAAAACCGTAAAACTTGGTTAAAATTTGATTTTAAAAATTCAATAAAAACAGCGCTGAGGTTGGTTAGGAATTTTAATACAAAATTTTTCCGCGTATCTTGTTTATTAAAGAAATCATCGCAGCGTGAGATAATTGATGCGCGCCTGGGTTGCGTATTGTACTTTCAAAACACCTAATAGAGATGAAGGTTTTTATACAGTGCGGAATGTGCTTGGTGCCGATTTGCTACTTCAACTTAATAATAATGAGGGGCCCCGGTCGTTCTGCACTACTTTCCCTGGAAACATTTAATAGACGAACACATAGATTTTATAACGTAGCTTCAAGACAAACTGACCAACCCAACCATAATAAAGGCTGCTTACTTTTTTCTACTGTATACCAGGTGTGGATCTAGAAACTTTTAGTGGGGGGGATACAGTTTTGAATTACGTTGAATCTCAACTGAACGCATAGATGTTAAACCCGAAAAAAGCGTAAATAAGCTCTTTTTAGAAAATGTGTCCATGTGAAGGGGGTATATTCAGAACTTTTTAGCACAAAATTTTGACATTTTTAAGCGTATTTTTTCTGGCAAAGTTCAATTTGAAGCAACTAGGGAAAGATTCTAGAGGGGTCCGGGGGCTTGCTCCCCGGAAAGTTTTCAAAAATTTACTTACTGTAACGGGCATTTTAGCGCTCTTCGAACAATTTGTAACGCAAATTTTGTTGCCCCTAAATAGTCCTTCACGAAATATATTGCATTTTGTTCGCACACACTCGATTTATGCATGGCTATAAACGTCTGTTTGCACTAAAGGTGATTTTAATTCGATTTGTTGTCGTACGAAATTTTATCCATTTTTTGACAGAAGAAGTTGATGGGAATATTTTCCACACAACTTGAACCCCAAAAGTTTTGCTTTTTATCGGTTATTTTGTAAAGCACCTAACGAATGTTTTCTAGAATGACGTGTAAATTAAGTGACTTAGTTTTACGAAAAGTCGCATTGCATTCTGTGTAAACAACACATCATAAGGCGTAAGAACAATTGTTAAATCGAAGAGGTTCGAAATTACGGAAAAAATTTATTCATTAAAAACATTGTTAAAATTGGCTGGTGGGGGGATGCATCCCCCACTTCCCCCCTGGATCCGACACGGATGTGTACTTAGCATTTTAGAAGTCGAATATATGTTGATTCGGGCCCCTGGGGCCGGGCCCGGGCCCCTGGGCCTCCCCTGGCTACGCCCCTGAGTCACGAAACGCACTTTCGCATTAATCCAGCTAGTTGGTAATTAATTATTATTGTAATATGTGGAAAGCATTAAAACTTCCTCATCGTGAGTTAAAAGAGGAAATGACAAAACGAATGGAGGTGTTTGTTATCTTGCATAACAAAGAATTACTTTTAGACCGTGGGGATGTTTTTATATTGTGCCAGATTTTTTCAATTCGTTAGTCATCTTAAATTTATCAAACACAAGATACAAAAGTCGATTGTGTTTGTGTTTCGGAAGGCAGGAGTGGGCCTTGCATAAACTCAGCAACTCAGGTGAACCGACTCTACGGTGAATGCTGCTGCTCTTTTACACTTAAGCGCGAAAATAAGCTCTGAAAAAAACATATCAGGTGACAATTTGTATTAACTTGCTTCTTTCCTCCTCAGACTTGTGATGTTTTAATGCAAGAACATTGGCAACGACGAGATAGTGATCAGTTTTGGTCGCAACATTGGCGTGAGTTTACGTTCAGGCACTTCGCACAAACCCACTAGAATATTAGTCAGGGAAGCGACGCGGAAGCATCGCACATTTAATGGTTAAAACTTCTGTAGGTAACAACCAACAAACTTTATGATTAAAAATGCGAAAACACAAGCATGTATACGCAACCGCAGACTGTGAGTAATGTTTCGATCTATCAGGTCTCATCAGCGCAGTTGGTGAGACCGACTTTTACTCAAGACCATGTGCCTCAAAAAGATTTTTTGCTTGTGGTTTGTAAGTATACCAGCAATAAGAACCTGCAAAAAAGCTATCGGCCAAATTCATTCGCCATTGAAAAAGCGGGGGACGTGGTAGACACTATGTGCATAGGCCTGCAGCCGAAAAAGCATTGAATGTGAGCGCTATAAGGGCAGAATTTGTTACGCAGATGCAAAAGCGCTAGTATATGATAAACTCAGCAACTTAGATGAGCATTGAGCAGTGGCGATTCTAGCGCTCAAAAAGTGGGGGGCCACTTTTGGGCCAAGATAGATTGAGGTGGGCCACTGAAAACTGTGTTTGAGAGGAAAAGAGTTGGTTCAAAGAGATTTGCAATCAAACTTAAAAAGTAAGGATATTGCAATATGACACACTATATAGGCCTACATTCATTATTGTCATTCTGTACAACATAAAATGGCAAAATGGCCAGAGCGTCTGTTTCTGGAGCGGTAGAGTCAAGGTCTGACTCTGAGACGAGTTCCGCTTCCGCACCTATCGCTTCCGCTTCCAAACAGATTCACCGAAATTTTGCTGGTAAAACACAACCAGTGCGTTGGTAGCCGATAGCGTAAACCGTAACGTTTTTTCCAACATGCTGAAAGCTCTTGGTCAAAATTTTGCCAGCGTTTTTTTAAAGATAATTTGCTAACAGCAAACAAAAACGTAAAGGAATGATTAAGTCACAATCCTGGCAGTCTTTTGCTGCAGTTTTGTAACGAAACTTACTCCCTTTATCAGAAAAATGTTGATACACAGCACTCAGTGGCGTAGCGAGAAATTTTAAAAGGAGGGGGAGGGCATAATTTCCACGTTTTTTTTCAAGAGCATTTTTTTTTCGACAGAACTAATATGAAGCTGGTTTAGAAACAAGAAAAGTTGTAGGGGGTCCGGGAGCATGTTCCCCCCAAAAATTTTTGAAAATTCACATGCTGTAATTGCTATTTTAGCGCTTTTTGAATAATTTTCAGCTGAATTTTGTTTAAATTTTTTGACCCTAATTCTGAGTGCTTCGCCAAATATGATGCATTTTGTTCGCACATTTTCGATTATGGGTGCTTATGGCGTATAGAAGGCTTATTGCAATCAAAGAGACTCGAAATTATAGAAAAGTTGTATAGGCTTTACGTCAAAATCATTTTCGAAAATGGCTGGTTGGGGGAATGCATACCCCTTGTTGCTGCCCTTCCTGACTTTCAGTCATAAACACGCCTTTCAACGATGTTGACGGTTTTCTATTAACACATAACATATAAATAATTCTTCCAACTTTTAAAGCAACAAAAGAAAGATAACACATTAACTGTAACTCATTATAACATGGCGCCCGTGTGATTATAACGATAAGCTATGTAAACGAAATTAATCTGCATTATAATAGTCAAATAATAATTGCATTCACATTTAACAACACAACTTAAGGTTTAACATTAGAACGATTTAACATAAACATTTAACTTTAAGACTTGAGCAAAGGACTTACCGACTGTTTAACAGCAGGCTCGATCTCAAACAGTTCAAACAGTTCTAACTACAGTGTCTCTGCAGCAACAACAGTAACGCTTATTCAAATACAGTAACTCTGAAACATACAGTAACTTAAACCAGACAGTAACTCTTATACGTACTGTAACTTAAAATGAAGAAGCTACAGTACATCTACACTTCTACAATATAACTTTAAATTAATAAATTCAGTATCTCAACAACACAACAACAACGGTCTGTCCTCGACACAGTCTTTTGAAACTAACAGGCAAACGATAACTTACAGTGCAGTTAACAAATGAGTTGTTTAACTTTAAAGAAATAAACAAGCACGGAAATGAGAAAGAACTGAAGTGCTGGAAAACCAACGCGTCGCGTGGTCAATCAACAATAAGATTGCGAGTCGACTCTGGCTTCATAAATTGGTACACTCGATTGTGAGGTTACAGTTCGATTCTCGCTTCGTAAGACTTGCTGTAACAAACCCCCCGGCAATGTACGACCCCGTACATTACACAAGATAAGCAAGTCAGCCGATACACAACATAAATCAGCATAACAACCTAAATTACAGTAAATCGTGTCAACACTTTAGTATTTTAATCAGGCATTTACAAATCAAAACTTATTATCATTTGCATTCATTATGCGATGCAGTTTAGTGACTGGCCGCCGTAAAACGCTAAATTTTGTTTTGACTAGAACTTGGCGCACCTGTCCGTGACGGTCAGGAAATGTCTCAGTCACTCGTCCAAGAGGCCAAGCACCTCTCGGAGCGTTTTCGTCGCAAACAAGGACAATATCATCCCTTTGAAAGTTTTCTTGTGTCCTTTGCCATTTGTTACGCATTTGCAGTGTCTGTAGATATTCTTTAGACCAGCGAAGCCAAAATTGTTCAGCCAAATACTGTGCTTGGCGCCAACGTCTAGCGCTATATTTGTCAGCTTGAGAAATAACAGTTTCTGAATCATTATTTTGTTCTCGGAGCAGTAGCAAATGGTTTGGTGTCAATGGTACTTGTGCTTCTGGGTCAATTAGTATTGGGGTTAATGGTCGTGAATTTAGGATTGATTCAACTTCAATCAGCACAGTTAATAAAGTATCATCAGACACGGATTGTTGTGTCAACAATGATGGGAGAATCCGTCTAATCGATCTAATAAGCCGCTCCCAAATCCCACCCATATGACTCGCATATGGGGGATTGAAATTCCATTCAATCTTTTTTTGTAGCAAATGAGAAGCAACTCGGTCGGAACTCATCTTCTTTAGCGACTCACGTAGCTCCCGCTCAGCTCCCACCATGTTAGTTCCATTGTCGCTGTAAATAGCTTTCGGTCGACCACGTCGAGCAATGAACCTCCGGATGGCATTGATAAATGCATCAGTTGTCAGAGATGGCGCTACTTCAATATGAACCGCTCTCATCGTTAAGCAAGTAAAGATGCACCCGTAACGTTTCACTGTACTCCTTCCTTGCTTAACGTAGAACGGTCCAAAGAAATCAACTCCTGTAAAACAGAAAGGAGGATTAGAAGGATTAACTCGTTCTGCTGGTAGTTCGGCCATTATCTGTTGTCCAGCTTTAGCATTTCGTTTTTTACAGAATAAACATTTTCCCAGCACTTTTCTAACAGTAACAGCACCTCGTAAAACCCAATACTTTTGTCGCAAGCTTGTCCAGGTCTGTGACATGCCTGCGTGTCCGACTTCACGATGATGACTCTCAATGATCAATCGGGTTATGTGGTGTACGCTAGGTAGAATAATAGGGTGCTTTGTATCGAACGGAACAGCTGCTCGGTCGATTCGTCCACCTACTCGCAAAATTCCTTCGAACAAAATAGGCGTTAATTTCCTTAAACATGAGCTTTTAACCACATTAGACACATTAGTCGATAATCTCGCCAAATCATCGGCAAAAGCACAAGCTTGTGTATTACTAATAATAGCAGTCTCTGCTCGTTCTATCTCTTCGACTGTTAATGGGCCGGTTTTGTTAGATTTAGACTTTAACAATCGATTCTTTAGACGCAAAATCCAAGCAACTACCTTTCGCAACTTATGCCAAGTTGAAATTCGAGCAAAACGATCTTCTAGGGAAACCATGCTACCTTCGATAGAAGTTGCGGCTACAGTTTTCTTTAAAACAGAAAATTCGGGTGGCATTGACGAAACGTGCATGGAGGTTCGGGCCAAAATTCTTCACTGGAATATAAAAAATCCGGACCTTTTAACCATGTACAATCGGTATGTAATGAAGAAGGGGAAATCCCACGTGATGCTTGATCGGCTGGATTTCGATTTGTATCCACGTATTTCCATTGGCATGGCTCAGATTGTTCTTCGATCTTGGTAAGTCTATTGGCCACAAATGTTGGAAATCGCTTCGACGTGTTGTGTATCATGTGTAAAACGACTGTGGAATCTGTCCAGAAAAATGACGGCAATGATTGAAACGACATCTCAGTTTTAAGTATTTGGTCGATCTTCACGGCAAGCACCGCAGCAGTAAGTTCCAATCGTGGGATGGAAAGTGTTTTTATTGGAGCTAACCTAGCTTTGCCAAACAAAAAGCAGCATTGAACATTTCCATTGCTTTCTACGGTCCTGTAGTAAGACACGGCTCCATAACCTAGAGTGGATGCATCGGCGAAATGATGCAACTCCTGCTTCAGCACATTATTACTTGTTGCCTCTGGTGATAAAATGCAACGAGGGATAGACAAATTTCCGAGAGATGCCAAATCTGCGGTCCATTCTCTCCAGATTGCTTGTTCTTCAGTGGACATTTCTTCGTCCCAACCTAAGCCCTCTTTGCACAACTCCTGCAGTAATATTTTTGCCTTCATGATCACTGGAGCTGCAAATCCAAGTGGATCAAACAGGGAGCTAATCATTGACAGGACTCCTCTCCGCGTGAAAGGTTTTGAAGTCATTTTAACTCTGAAACTAAACTGATCAGTTACGAAATTCCACAACACACCCAATACACGTTCATATCCCTCAGTACCACTCTCACTAAAATTTAGCATGGATTTAGAAACATCCTCAGGAGGCACTTGACTTAAAATAGATTTGTTGTTACTCATCCACTTGTTTAAATGAAAACCTCCTTTTTTCAACAACAGGCTAATCTGTTTAGTTATTTCAATGGCTTGCTGAACGTCAGGTACAGATTTGAGGCAATCGTCCATGTAGAAGTTTTCTCGTACAGTTCGAACAACTTCTTCAGCAAAGGATGTTGAATTATCTTCAGCCGTCTGAAGCAATGCAAAACAAGCACAGCTCGGAGATGACGTGGCTCCAAAAATATGAACTTGCATGCTGTATTGCACAGGCGTTAAGGAAGTATCTCCACCTGGCCACCATAAAAATCTCAAATATTTTTGATCTTTCGGATCCACTTTTACCTGATGGTACATCGCCCGCACGTCAGACACAATTGCTATCTTTTCTTTGCGAAAACGGCATAATACTCCAACCAAGCTGTTAAGAAAATCAGGTCCTCGTAACAATTCGGAGTTGAGTGACATCCCTCCAGATCTTGCTGCACAATCGAACACAACTCTCACTCTGTTTGGCTTATTGACGTTGAAAACAGGATGGTGTGGTAAATACCAGCAGTCTGTGGAGTCCGCGAGTTCCCTTTCTTCTAACTTTCTAGCGTAACCTTTAGACACGTACTCCTCCACCTCTTGAACATAAAGTTGCTTCAGATTCGCATTCTTTTCAAATCGATTCTGCAAATGTTTCAACCTTTGAAGAGCTTGGGGGTAATTGCTTTTCAAACTTGGCGCTCCCGGACGCCATGGTAACGACAGCTGATAATGTCCATCAATAAGCCTCTTAGAATCTTGCATAAGCTTCAGAGCATACCTGTCGTTCTTCGACATTTCATGTTCCAACAACATGCCGCTGGGTTTTACCTCATCCATTTTCCATAAGCACTCCACTTGCTTTTCCAGCAACTCGTCGGACTTTCGGACAAAATTCACAAGACTATTCCGATTTCCGTTCTTGGTTCCTGACCCAATCAACGACCAGCCTAGTATAGTTCTAACCGCATAAGGTTGATGAGGTCGCCCACGACGCTCATCGAGAGTCCAAAATAGTTCTGGTGAGCTAATTCCAATTAGCAGCATAACTTTGCCTTGCGGGATTCGAGGAAAACGTAGATCCTTTAAATGAGGCCATTCCGAAATGTTGGAATCCACCAAAGGAGGATTCGGTTTGATTGGCAATGAATCTACGGCGTAAACTTCGGCAAGTTCAACGGTGTTAGCTTTGTCCAATGAACTAACGTTTATATTCACTTTCTTACCGGAGCGACATGTGGTAGTTTGGTTAACTGTTGTGATTGAGTAGTTTGCGTCTTCACCTTCAACACCTAATTGGGCAAGCAAATCTTGGGTGCAGAGGGTGGTGGTCGACCCTTGGTCTAAAAATGCATAGACAGCTATCTCTTTTCCGTTCGAGCTTACGATAACTGGAACAATATTTAAAAACACTCTTCCTGAACTATTCGCAACCGCACAAGACGCTCGACTAGCAGTTGTCATCCCAACGGTAGCAGGAGCGGTATTCGGTGGTCCAGACGTACTTCCGGCTTTCGTTTCGCCTGGTCGATGGAGTAGCCGATGGTGTTTCCCCTTGCATCCTTCCACAGTGCAAGTTCCAATTAGGCGACAAAAACGAGAAACGTGTCCTTTCTTGAAGCAAAAGTCGCATAGACGGTGCTGCCGCATGAAGCTAATCCTCATACTCAAATCCTTGGAAGCAAAATTGCTACAATCCGTCAAATCATGGTTCATGTGACAGAAGGGACACTTCACGCTGCAATTCACTCCGGATCCTGACACCTTTGATATCGCAGTCGAATGAGCTGAAACTCTGTCTACCTTTTGACTCTTATTGTTGACTACTTTTGCAAAGGCTGATTTCGACACTTCTGCTTCTTCTTTGATAAACTTCACAAGATCGTTGAACTTTGGGTTTGCCCCTCGTTTCTCGATATCAGCAGCGACTCGAAGCCACCGGGTCTGGGACGAGAAGGGAAGTCTCTTCACGATCTTCGACATGTTCTCAAAATTATTCAAGTCCGAATAGAAATTCAGTTGTCTTAACGTTATGTTACACTCTTCCAAGTCCCGAGATAAGTTTGTAAACCCCTTTTCATCCTCCGCTCTAACCTTAGTGCCTTTGTGTAACTTATCAATAAAAGCTCTGGCGATGACGTTCTTTCTGCCATAACTTTCTTTCAAAATTTCTTTAGCTTTTCGATATCCATCTTCAGGCTCTAACAGTAGACAAAACTCAATGAGACGTTTTGCTTCCCCATCACAGTGCTGAATCAGCAAAAGCAGCCTTCTGCTGTATTTAGCTACGACTTTCTCCACATTTTCTTCGAAGGAGGTCATAAACCTCGTGTATGTCATGGGATTGCCAGAGAATCTCAGAAGCTCGACTTTCGGTAGATCACGGCTTCTGATCATCGCCAAAGTTTCATATGGAATAACCTTTTGAGAAGTTGTAGCGTGCCTTGAGGGCTCCTTGATTGTTACAACCGGTGGGGTTTTGTTCACAACAGCTGCTCGAGGTATGTCTGCCATACCAATGGCAACCGGAGTACTAGTCACCTGCCCAGTTTCTTCAAACGGCATTGGAGGTTGCGGCTCTGTTGTAGCGTGCCAATTCGATACAGTAGGCAACTCATTTGGCGGGTCCTCAGTTATAGGTATATAGCCACCACGGTCAATTTCCTCTTCCAACACTTGCCTTTCCAGTGACGCTTCTTGATACTCTTGTTCAGCTTCCAACAGTTCAATACGTTGGCTTTCTTGTTGTTCCTCAGCAGCTAGTTGACGCCTTCTCTCCGCCTCTTCTGCTTCAAACTGACATCTTCTCTCCGCCTCTTCAGCTTCAAGTTGACGTTTTCTCTCCGCCTCTTCAGCTTCCAGTTGACGTTTTCTCTCAGCTTTTGCTTTCTCTAATTTCTGTCTCTCGTGCAAGTGTTTAAGCTTCAGTCGAGCAACTTCTTGTTTGGCAATAGCTCTAGCTCGAACCACGCTGCTAGACGAACTATGACCACTTGATCGGGTGATATGGGACCTGAGAGTGCGCGGAGCAGTGACTACACTTGCGATCTCTTTGGCTGTTAACTCAAACTTTTGCAACCATTCTGCTGTGCGTTCGTCAAAAACTCCCTTTCTAGAACGTTGTTGATCAATTTCCTTAAGAATCTCTTTCCTCTCCTCTGATTGCGACCCATAACAGCTAACGTAGAGTTTATCCAACCTTTGACAAAGTTCACTGATTGCATTCATAACTGACGAAAGAGCCTTTACAGATTGTCCTTCTGACATGATTTTTTGAGCATCGTTATACAATTCATTAAGTTCTTGGACAATTTTAGTGAGCTCATCTGTCTCCACTGCCATGGTATTCGATTTAGAATAAACGAATCAACAAGAATACCTTTTGTGTTGTCTTCTTTCATCCAAAGTCGAAAACTTGATTGTTGCTGCCCTTCCTGACTTTCAGTCATAAACACGCCTTTCAACGATGTTGACGGTTTTCTATTAACACATAACATATAAATAATTCTTCCAACTTTTAAAGCAACAAAAGAAAGATAACACATTAACTGTAACTCATTATAACATGGCGCCCGTGTGATTATAACGATAAGCTATGTAAACGAAATTAATCTGCATTATAATAGTCAAATAATAATTGCATTCACATTTAACAACACAACTTAAGGTTTAACATTAGAACGATTTAACATAAACATTTAACTTTAAGACTTGAGCAAAGGACTTACCGACTGTTTAACAGCAGGCTCGATCTCAAACAGTTCAAACAGTTCTAACTACAGTGTCTCTGCAGCAACAACAGTAACGCTTATTCAAATACAGTAACTCTGAAACATACAGTAACTTAAACCAGACAGTAACTCTTATACGTACTGTAACTTAAAATGAAGAAGCTACAGTACATCTACACTTCTACAATATAACTTTAAATTAATAAATTCAGTATCTCAACAACACAACAACAACGGTCTGTCCTCGACACAGTCTTTTGAAACTAACAGGCAAACGATAACTTACAGTGCAGTTAACAAATGAGTTGTTTAACTTTAAAGAAATAAACAAGCACGGAAATGAGAAAGAACTGAAGTGCTGGAAAACCAACGCGTCGCGTGGTCAATCAACAATAAGATTGCGAGTCGACTCTGGCTTCATAAATTGGTACACTCGATTGTGAGGTTACAGTTCGATTCTCGCTTCGTAAGACTTGCTGTAACACCCCTCATCCTAGCCCCCTGGATCCAAGTCTGGTATATTTCAGTCACTTTGCACCATTAATTTTGTTCTTTTTTACTAAAAGGTAAGCACAATGCTCCCCCCCCCCCAAATACGTTCCTGACAGCACTCACTCCGTCTATTTCATGACATGATTGTAATTGGAAAAGAGGCAACTATTGCTTTTAGCGCTATTGATAAATTAGTTGCTTTTTTTTTTAATTTAGAGAAAGCTGAAAGAAAAACCGATTTTACGTTAGTACTATCTGAAAGTCAAGCGAAGAACAATGGCCTATGATGAAATCTGGCATCCATGCGAATCTAGCATTGTAAAACAATATCTAATGAGTTGAATAAAGTAATGTCTAACAAGTGATTTGCAGTATGCTTTTTTGAAGGATGTGGAAGTAGAATCGGCATAGTTTTTGCACTTCCGCTTCCAGTAAAATATGACCGCTTCCACCGCTTCCGATTCCACATCCCTGGTTCCGACTCCATAATGCGGAGTAGTATGCTACAGCATCGCTGCTAATTTTTTAAATGACGCAGGACGCGCGCATAGGAAGGAGCCTCTCCTGCGTACGCAACCGGTCATCTCGATATTAGAATGGGGCTCAAAATTGAAAAAGGCTTCAGACAGGAAATAATTTTTATCAAATTATGCAAAACTCTTGTTTACTCTAAAATGGAATAGATGACCTAATACCGACAGGGCCGGATTAAGCTAGTGCGGGGCCTGTAGCAAAATTTCAGCGGGGCCCTAGTTTTTGGAGGTCCGGTCGGAGGGCAATTAAACCTGATTTCATTTTTATCCGAAAAAATACGCAATGTTTTGAAAATATCCAGGACTCACGGTCAGCCTCGCTCATAACTTTTGGCCACATGTACCAAGGTCATTCGGGTACTTGACAGTGGGACTTGCATCTTTCTCGACAGTTTCCTTCTCTGGCGTCTTCTTTTTCAACAACTTTTGATTTTTTGAAGTTCCTTCGCATTCTGGCCTATACTGCTGCTGGTATTTCTATCATCTCTTTGTTGCGTAAAGAATTCCGTCATTTTGTGAGATTTTGAAGCCGCGAGTTCCGCCTTTTTCAGTTTGTCTTCTTTCGTTTTACGTTTCCCCCATCCAGAGGGATAACCATTTTTAGCGCGAAAACTAAGCGGCGGTCTTGAGCGCAAATAAAGTTTAAAAAAGAGACAAAACTTTTCAATATGGAAGATAGACAGAATCATTGTGATGTAACAAACACACTGAAGATATGTGTAGATAGCTTAAATTCGCGTTTTTTTAACGGAAGCAATTTTTTATAGACTCGAGACTCAAACTTCGTGAAAATTTAAGAACAAATGAAAAACAACGCAAGCATTGGCACAGCAAAACGAAATTAAGATCAAACTTTTTGTTGTACGCAATAATAGTAAAGGTCTTTACTGTTCATATTAAAATACCAGACGCAACAGAACACTATTAAGGAAAAGCTTCTTCATGCTTGTTCACTGTTCCGTAGGTTGCTTGGCCACATGCATTTTTACCGTGCCGTACTTCTATCGTATCGACTCACTGTGACCTACTGTATACACAAAAATGCCATAAACATTTGCCATTATATGCACGACTGGAAGTCGACTTTTTATTTTCTTGCAACGAACGCGATGTGCGGTCAGAAATTAGTTTGCGGCCAGACTCAGAAATACTGTAAGTTTTATTTTAAGGAAGCTTATGATTTAAAAAATTTGAGAAAAAGTGAGGCTAACAATTCGCAAAAATTTTATAAGCCAATCCTAGTCGAAACTTTTTTACAAAAGTGTAATTTTTTCTGTACCTTGAATCATGGTTTTGAAAAGCGTAACAAATGCTACTTCTGCTACGTGGTTAATCTGGCACTGAATACCGGTACCGCTATGATTTGATCAGTTACAGTCAGAGGCGTCGTATCATTAGGGCCCCAAATTTTTTGAGATTTGTTTTCTTTTTGTAACTTAAAAAATTGAAAATTAAAAAAATGAAAAATTCAGCCAGTGCCATTTTGCTTTCTTCCTAACGGCCCCCCTTTCTTACGCTACAAAATCCATATTTAGTTTATTGATTATTGTTTTAATCAATCGCTTCGACTTAGGAGTAAAGTTAGTTTCTCGATCTGTAGTCAGAATTTAGAAAACATTTGGCATGCGTTGTTGAAGATTATAGACCACACCTACACGTCATCCCATCAAATGCGTCAAAACTAAAGATGGTTACAGCATCTTTTCATTTATCTAAGGCAAGCTTCTACTTTTAGACATAGGATACTAAAATATGTGTATTGTCTGACAGTATAATAGTAACTGCACTCACTGCAGGGACTGGTATGTTCTTTTTCGACAAGAAAGTGTGCTAAAACGAACGTTTTGATTTAAAAACCGTAAAAATCCGTTGGTGGCTGGGTCTACGTCCCCAGACCTCCTGAGCCATCGGCAGCTGAGGGCTTCGACCCCTAAACCCAAACTATGCTCTTTTTGCTAAATCGTGGGGGTTCCACTGCTTGCGCAATGTGCATAATTAAAAAGCAGGCGGAGGCTAGATTTTCATTTTTTAGCCAAAAATTCTGAGTATCACGTTATATTTTGGTATCTTTCTTTTTTCGTGAAGTTACTCAACGCTAAATACGGGTTTCACAAAGGTTGCGATTAGTATATCTGTTTAAGTTGTTACTCGGACCCTTCCAAATTTTTTGGTTGCACGACGCTTCTGGTTATAATCTGATGTTTTTGTACATGAACAGTGGTCACTGCAGGTATAATATATTGCTGTGCTGAGCGTTATAGTTAGCTAAATGGTAGGCCAACAGCCTATTTTAACAGTAAGCACCACCTGGTCAATAGTTTTAATTTGCCATTTTTTGGTAGTTAATCAATTTCGATATAACAAAGCGCCTCTTCTGGCAAACCATCTCCTTCTTCATTTTTGGCAGATTATTCTTTTTGTCCCTTTACGGGGGGCCCGGATTTAATTTTGGTACGGGGCCCGGGCTTGGGTCTCAACGGCCCTGACTATATAGGCCTACATTTATTATTGACATTCACTTCAACATAAAATGGCAAAATGGCCAGAGCGTCTGTTTCTGGAGCGGTAGAGTCAAGGTCTGACTCTGAGATGAGTCAAACTGATTGCTTAGTCAAGAAGTTCTTAACCAGGGGTGCAAGATCTCTTTTAAAGGGGTGTGGTGCATGAATGCTGAAAAATTAGCGTTAGTTGTGTAAAGTCGGATAAAGTAGATTATGACTAATGTCTAATATAATTTAAAGTGAAGTATTTATGAAATGTCTGATAAAGTAAGTTTTGACTTTCCAGATAACAGAACCAACATACCATTCACTGCCCAACTCAAAAAAGGACAATAAACTATTGGCGCTCGCAGGGGGGCACGGTGCCATGCCCCCCTGGCCCCGGCGTTTTTGTAGATTATTTTATAGAACACACCTACCTACACGTCACCCAATTAATTACGCTAATTGGTCCAATGTCATTACCCAGGTGCCAGAATATTCCGTCGAGAATTTTGCGTAGTAAATGGCCCGGGGCTTATAACATTGCATAGTAGGAAACGTTTTTAGGGGGTTTTGTTTACCGGGCATAGCAGGCTAGGCTAACTATTTCAGAAACTTTGTTCTTCCGGTAATAATCAAAGACGGAGGCTGATGCAAAAACTCCAACTTTTTTATTGACGTTTCGCTCAGCAATTCACGCCGAGCTTCTTCAGAATAACAGGTGCCAGGGTGGAAAATCCAGCCCTGGCAGAGAACAGCAAAATAGTAGCACTTCTTAAACTGAACTGATTATGGTATTGGTAAAGCAAAAAAGTATGATAGAAATATTGTGAACTGTTGCGTCATAAGGACAATAACTATTAAATGGAATGAATTCATAAGCGTAAAGGTACAAAAACGGTAAAAAACAATTTGGCATGAGAATTACTAAAACAACATTTGATAAACTTGTGGAAGCTTATCACCATCAGACCTGTTCATAACATTGGGTCGGGAGTTAATGAACCAAGCTTCATGCAAATTGTTTTAGTAAAAGGTTAGAATTTTTTTTTTTCAGGAAGGTGGGAGGTTGCTATGCTGCACTGATGAGACCATAATAAGGTCGAAACGCGTCTGCAGCTGCAAATGAGTGGGTTGCCATGGGGGCTTCTAGTGATGTGGGCTAGTTAGGCTACCGGTAACTTAGTTGTGGGTTAGTGGTTATAGGTTTTTTCATTGGGTATCGTTGTTTGGGGCCAGTCGCCTGCCAAAAATAGGGCACAACCTAGAAAAGAGGTGAAGTCGAGATGTACAGGTAAAGCAATGCAAAAGAGTCTTTACAGTCTGGAATGAGTTTAGCCTTGATTGGCTGTGCGTAACAAGGCTGACGAGACTTTGGTTATAGTCATGCCAAATTGTTTTTACCGTTTTTGTACCTCTACGCTTATGAATTCATTCCATTTAATAGTTATTGTCCTTATGACGCAACAGTTCACAATATTTCTATCATACTTTTTTGCTTTACCAATACCATAATCAGTTCAGTTTAAGAAGTGCTACTATTTTGCTGTTCTCTGCCAGGGCTGGATTTTCCACCCTGGCACCTGTTATTCTGAAGAAGCTCGGCGTGAATTGCTGAGCGAAACGTCAATAAAAAAGTTGGAGTTTTTGCATCAGCCTCCGTCTTTGATTATTACCGGAAGAACAAAGTTTCTGTATAGATCTCTCCATTACGTAATTTCACTGGGTCAAAATTTGTGCATGTGACGTCACAATTGTATTTACTATAATTTGGTGTGAATTTTTGCATGTCTAATGATTTCTCTTCTTGTTTCTTTTTAAGAATGCTTTAGAACGTTCTTGAACATAAATTTAAGAGTATAAATAGGCGTGAATTTTCGAGCGTAGTTATTCGAGTGTAGATTTAGTGTGCGTAGAGTAAGCAATATTGTTGTACGCTGAAGGGTATAGCCCTTGTTGTATGGAGTTACTAAACTGAGCAGTGAGCAGTGGAGCTTGTGTTTATTGAAAAGTAGTACGGTGAGTACCGTATATCGCTAAGTGAGTTAAGTTGGGTCGATTACTATTGTTAACAACAACGGGAATATTGAGAATTTCCACTGGGAGCCAGTGGACCTTCACAGCCTGGCAATATGTCTGACTTCTTAAAAGCATTTGACTTTTCAGACGAGGCTTTATTGATTTAAAATCAGAAACAACTAAGATCTCAACCAAAATGGCGAGGCAATAAACAGTAAGGCGGTAAAAATTAACTGAAGTTTTCCCAACTCAACTAAAAATAAACTCAAAATAACCAAAGCAATTTTGTGTCTAGCTTCGGCGTTGCACGACTTAATCTTATCTGAACACGCCAGTCAGAAATGAAATGAAATGAAATGTGTGGTTTTATGGCGCTTTATAATTACTGAGGTCCTTTAGCCTCCGCGCTACACTTAATTGCTGAGCGTTTAGCAAGTGTAACAGCAGATACCAGTTTTATAGTCTTTGGTTTGACCCGACTGAGAATAGAACCCAGTCTACCAGCTTCCAAGGCGAACGCTCTAACCCAGACCTGGGCAACATACGGCCCGTGGGCCGGATCCGGCCCGCGAGACCATTTTACGCGGCCCGCTGGCACTTATAAAAATGTGACCTTATATCGCGAATCAAGCCGAACCTCTTTTACTCTTTTATAGGATATCTGAGGAAAAGTCGACTTTTTGCTCTTCACTGCAGGAGCGTATTTAAAGGGAAGGGCATTGTGCCATGCACCTCTTTTGACTCAAAAGACCCTCTTTTGACTCTGCCTATTAGCAAAAAGAACAAAATTAATGATGCTAAGTGACTGAAATATGCCAGGTACTTTTGATGGTTTCTGTAGCTTATAGCCAGGGGCGGATCCAGGGGGGCTAGGAAAAGGGGTAGGCATCTTCTCACTAGCCATTTTCAAAAACGTTTTTAATGTATACAATTTTTCTGTAATTTCGAATATTCTTGATAGCGATTAGGCTACGTCTTAGGCAGGCATAATCGAAAGTGTGCGAACGAAATGCATCATATTTCACGAAGCACTCAGAATTAGGGTCTAAAAATTTGCGTGAAAATTATTTAAAAAAAGCACTAAATTAGCCATTACAGCATGTAAATTTTCAAAATGATTCCGTGGGAGCATGCTCCCGGACCCCCTACAGCCTTTTTTGTATGTCAATCAGCTTCAAAGTAGTTCTGCTTAATAAAAAGACGATCAAAAAATGTGGAAATTATGGCCCTCTTTTTGAAGTTTTTCGCTGCGCCACTGCTTCACCGATATTCTACTGCCACCACTGCCACTGCCACTGCTTCATCGGTGGAAAGCAGGACATCTGAGGAGTGTGTTTTTTTTTTTTGCTTTCCAATCAGAGCGACCCTGACAATAATAGTTGTTGAACATATTAACTTGATCCATTTAATAATCCGGCCCGGAAAGGACTTCGTCTTCCCGCATGTGGCCCCCTGACTAAAACAGTTGCTCACCCTTGCTCTAACCACTAGGCCATGGCGCTGGTACGCCAGTCAGTGTAGAAAACAAATTAAAGAAAAAAGAGGAAACTGCTTCAAGCAGCCGTGCACAGATGGTGAAATACAGGGTAATCATCATAATTACGAAATAAAAACCTGCAGTGCAGTGTAAGTGCGCTGTACTAATTGAAGAGGCCAGATGATTTCGCAACGTATTAAAGACGAGAGGGCCGTTATAGATCCTCAGGTTTGATGCCTTGATAACACAAAGTTGGTGTTGTATCAATTATCTTCGTTTGATGAAGAAGGTCCTGGTTTTTTCGTGAGGTCAGATCTAAGAACGAATTAATTCCTACGGTTTGTCATATATTTCTTATCAATCTTCTTGTCAGCGAAGTAATACAATTTCCTATTTCCTCTGACTTGAAACATTAACGCCCTATTTCGGATCTAAGCGTCTGACGTCCTTGCATCTAGTTAACACTCAACCTAATTCAAATCTGCATTCTCCCACCAAAATTTTTTGGATCCGTTCTAGCTGTTGGGTAAGATTTTTTAAACTTTAGCCACCCCCCAATTGAAAATCCTGGCTACGTCTACGATTAGCCCGCTATTTTGTCTGTGTTCATCATAAAAAGCGTCCAAACAGTTTCATTTTGTGGGTAGGAAACTACTTTCCTGCTGGAACAAGTTTTATCAACTTGCTTCAATAAACTTAGATGCTATGGCTAAAGTTATGCACCCCGACCACAAAAAAATTGAGCAAAATCAAGTTCAAGCTCAATTATGATGACGTCATAATAAAATAAACTTGAAGTTTTTTTGTCAAATATATTTTGTATTTTTTCTTCTTTTGTTTAAGCCAAAAATGAGAGCTCTACTGCGACTATAAACGACTAAAACTACTTTTATAGGGTAAGTAACTTGTTGTGCCAGCTCAACGATTTTACCCTCTTTACCCCCTAACCCTGGCCACACCCACCACCCCTGACTCAGCAGAAATCTGATTTTGTGCATGGTTTGAAGTACTTTAAACGATAATAGGGATAAAAATTGGTAAGCTTCCAGCTAGGCTCAGACCTCAGGGCTGCCGTACTCGTCTTCAATGCCACGATATGGAAAGATAAGCTTTTCTTCACAACATTACAACATTGATGTTTGTTACCATTTTTTCGTAAAATCTTCCAAATCGCAAGTGGGTCTCTGAAATGTGCAAGTAGGTCACTTAGTGGCCCGCGGGTCAGCGGTTTGCCATTCCTGCTCTAGGAGGCCTAAGACATTGATACCAGGCATGCCTTGTGTATCGAAACTAATTCAAAAACACACCGCACTTCCAAAACAGTTTTTTACGGAAATAATCTCTGTAAATTAGGGACGTATTCTCCGTTTAATACCAGGCATACGTTGCGTGCCTTACCATGCATTGCGTGTCTTACCATGCATTGCATGCCTTACCATGCATTGCGTGCCTTACCATGCATTGCGTGCCTTACCATGCATTGCGTGTCTTACCATGCATTGCGTGTCTTACCATGCATTGCGTGCCTTATCATGCATTGCGTGTCTTACCATGCATTGCATGACTTACCATGCATTGCGTGTCTTACCATGCATTGCGTGTCTTACCATGCATTGCGTGTCTTACCATGCATTGCATGCCTTACCATGCATTGCGTGTCTTACCATGCATTGCGTGCCTTATCATGCATTGCGTGTCTTACCATGCATTGCGTGCTTTACCATGCATTGCATGCCTTACCATGCATTGCGTGCCTTACCATGCATTGCGTGTCTTACCATGCATTGCGTGCCTTACCATGCATTGCGTGTCTTACCATGCATTGCGTGCCTTACCATGCATTGCGTGCCTTACCATGCATTGTGTGCCTTACCATGCATTGCGTGCCTTATCATGCATTGTGTGTCTTACCATGCATTGCACGCCTTACCATGCATTGCGTGCCTTATCATGCATTGCATGCCTTACCATGCGTTGCATACCTTACAAATTTACAAAAAGGTGAATAATCATGTACTTTTTGTAAATAACTAAATTTATGTTCATTATGCGTTTGTCAACATCACATATATAATGGATTTCACATTCATTGGTGAAAGTAAAAAATTTTTAGTACCGGTACTGCGCCAGAAGCCCAGAACAGTGGTGACAGTAAAAAATTTGTTCGTAGTTGCTGATAAAAAGAGGAAAATGAGTTTTAGGCATCCACTTATCCAGTCACAAAATCCCAAACGCTTTTATTATGCCCAAAACTTTAAATTTTAATGTCGTTCGTTCAACAGATCAAAAAAATCATTTACATACAAGCGATTTTGCATACAGTAACCTTAACATTTCAAAGAAGAGCGGCGTAATTGGAATCCAACATTTATCAACCTCCTCTCCCCTCGTCAGCACCTTTCTACAAGCACGCACACAAACAAACTAATGTTGCGTCGTAACACGTATTGAAATCATTTCCAAGTAAAAAAAGACCCCGTGGCGTTCAGAGCAGGGCCCCTGACCAAGCCTGAGCTTCCGGTTGGGGGGTTAGGGGGAGGGAGGGGGCAATTCCGCCGGCCCTGCAACGCACAGGTTTAAGCCCTAATCTGCCAGCGGCATCCTACAGAACTTGTTCTACTTGCCGGTAGTAACTTCAGTCAAGTTTTTCAAAAATTTTTACTAAGCGTATTACCGCATACATCTACAACTGCGATATAATTAAACTCTAAAGTGATTATTTTTTGAAAATTCTTGCACTGTTACTATGATTGAGCCTACCGTCTGCAAACCACTCAATTTCTTCGTAAATCTGCTCAGCTTGTTTAATTATACATATTACAACCGAGAAACAGCTATTAACGCCGGGCGGACGTTTAGGTTCATTTCAGGTGCCATTGACAACGCTATAAACCTACGTTGAGCTGGGTCTTATACCATGAGGCAAAAGACCAAGTCTTCTGTCTTGGTTGTCAACAAAAAAACACATTTTTTTATACTCAAGGAAGTACGCCGATGACGTGTAATGAGTGGCGGGGCCCATCTCCGGGGCTTAGCACTGAGCTACACAAAAACGTTGCAGAGGTGGCGAGCCGTTAACGACACTGTCTTGTTTCACTGACCCGGGATCAGAACCCACCACCTATCGCACCGATAGCATTGTTTTAACTACTGAGCTAACCGGCCGTAATATTTATAATTAAATACTAATGAGCTCCCATCGTTTGCTCAGCTTGTTTCTTGGCGAATTACTAGCTTGTTTTAGGCTACCCATTGCCCATAACAAGATTTTAAAACAAAGTTAAAAAAAAAAAACGAAGGCAAAAAAACGATTTACATCACTACGTGTAGGCTATTACTTAACAACTACTGAGCAATGACGACTAGAATTAATGGAGACATTGAACACTGTTTCGACCTTTCAGGTCTCATCAGTCTAGTAAGTGAGACCGACATTTACTCAAAAAATAATAATATGTCTGAGAAGGATTTTTTGCTTATGGATTGTAACTGTACCACTTACAAGAACCCGCAAAAACCTCTTTACCAAGCTTGCTCGCCAGCGCAAAAGTGGGGGACTTGGCAGGCACTATATGTCTGCGCATACAGCCGGGAAATTTTCTTTGCTTGTGGTTTTTGCAACAATACCAGTTACAAAAACCCGCACTGTCTGCAGTTGTGTATAAAGACTTACACTTTTGCATTGGAATTAATCGGCTTTGCCATCCACCTTAGCGAATTCATCTGCAAAAAAAATGGTATCAGTGTGAAGTTAATGGGTAGTGTCACGATTAATATCTTGAAAAAGAAAAGATTCTCGAACTTGAAGTTTGCGCACATGACATGCTACTTCAAACGACACCCAGACCCCCCAAAAAAGAAAAACAATGGAGTTAAACAATAATGGGTTTTGCTTTCGTCAAAAGACAACAGAACTACTGTGGCTACTTCTTGTCGCGTACTGCGCGTCGGTTTGTCGCCTATCGCGTGCCGGTAGGCTACAAGCTCTTGTAGGTGATGAATAGCGACGGATTAAACAGGAGGGCTTGTGACGTAAATCGTTTATTTTGCTTTCGTCTTTATTTTTTTAAATCGTAATTTTTTTGCAAAAAAAAACATGGCTTAAAAAAATTGTTTTTTTGTGAAAAACATATTCTGAACTAGCCTAATTATCTGTATTGACCACCGAACTGTTTATTGCTTGGTCTTTTCGTAGAGATGGATCTAAGATGTAGCAAATGGAGCAGCGTTTAATTTTGCCCCGAAATCTGTAACAGAAAGAACCTTTCACCAAATCGAAAGCGGAAAGTACCGAGTTCGTGCTTAGTTCTACACGCTTCGGTTTTATACTGTAGTTTAACACCACGAAGTTCTACAACGCAGAAAAGTATATTTCACCGCTATGCAAGACAAAAAAACTTCTTCTATTCTACGACATCTTCGTTTACTCCACTATGCGGTAGCGGTCGCTCATCATCACTGCGACACACTTCCAACGAAAGTATACACAAACTTGCAGAAACCTCGATGAATGTTTAATTTAACAAAGGTTGAAAAATAAAGCATAAAGTTGCGACACATAACTGCCACAAGGAAAATTGAAAACGCAAGAACAAAATCGTCAGCGAACGCAAACTAAAGTTGCATATTTTGTAAAACAGCAGCAGTAACTGCAACATTCATTTTCCCCAATAATGCAACTATACCGTAAGTAGGGATGTGCCTCAAGAAAATTACTCGGACTCGCCGAGTAACGAGTGTTTACGACATTACTCGGCCGAGTCCGAACCCGAGTATCTATGACGTCACGCGCGATGAGTAGTACGCTTTTACCGTTTTGGTTTTCTTGCATTTAGCTGCTTCAGAATCATTGGGTTAATCAGTAACAATGGTATTAGGTGTAGATACACTGAGCTTACAGTCAAATGGCAACATCTGGGCATTACAATGCAATAATGACAATGTACCTCGTAGGTACCTTATCAAGCATAAAAGACAGTAATACTAATGTTCATGAATCAACAGTCGTGTTTTGCTAAATTACTACCGTTGAGTTGGTAACTTGGGTTTAAGTAAAAAAAAAAAGGTTAATTGTTTACAAATTAGTACTCGTTCGAGTATCAAATAATACTCGGCCGAGTCCGAGTAATGAAAATGCCTTAATACTCGGCCGAGTACTCGGACTCGACTCGGCACATCCCTACCCGTAAGTGCACTGGCGTCAATTGCACTGACGGTCATGTTTTACCAAGCTCTCGCATCTTAAAAATAATCGTAACTAAACCAAAAAAAGTTTTTTTTTTTAATTTGAACTTTCAGCCAAAATACAGTGCCGGCAAAAAAATCTTTACACCGATTTAGCAAAAAAAGATTTTACATGAAAAACTTGAGCATGAATAATTGAGTATGGTTTGGTATTTCCATCATAGGCACCGCATCACAAAGAGCTTGTAGTTTCGTCATAAGCTACTGCACTCTGGCTCTGCTTCAGGAAATTTTCGTGATTCTACAGGACTCGTGTTATTTAGCAGTTTGATGAATAGTAGGCTGGCGAAAAAATACAGAATTTTTCATTTTCTTCAATATTTAAAGCACTACAAAATTCAAGGCAAAAACTAAAATGGGTCCAAAGAAGCTGCAAATAGAAGAAAAATCCCGTGCTTCAACTTTACTAGAAAAGGGCGATTCTGTATGTACTCTAGTGAAAGATATTGGTGTCTCAAAGGAGGCTATTAATCAGTTGAAGAGGGTTAGGATTAGGATTAGCCTGATAAATAGCCTCCTTTGAGACACCAATATCTTTCGCTAGAGTACATACTATTCACCACACTGCTAAATAACACGAGTCCTGTAGAATCACGAAAATTTCCTGAAGCAGAGCCAGAGTACAGTAGCTTATGACGAAACTACAAGCTCTCTGTGATGCGGTGCCTATGATGGAAATACCAAACCATATACATGCTCAGGTTTTTCATGCAAAATCTTTTTTTGTCGAATCGGTGTAAAAATTTTTTTGCCGGCACTGTTGCGCTTTGATTCAAATAAAAACCAATAATACGTCCGGTACAGTCTACACAGAGCCGGCAGCAGAGCAGTCGATTTGGGAGGGGGGGTCAAGCGTTTATCACGGGGTGGGGGGGGCAGAGTTTGAAATTAAGCACAAAAACCGCTGTCTTCAAAAGAGTAATCTTGTTAATTGGAAGGGGGGCAAGCATGTCGACTGGGAGTGTCAGGCCCCCTGCCCCCACCCCCCTTGGCGCCGGCTCTGAGTCTACACCTAGTGTTTGGGCTACAAAACTCAGAATTTAGCACAGCCGAACCGTGCAAATCAAAAAATAGGCTTAAATGGTAAGCGTTAGGTATAAGGTTCACACTAATCTAGGCTACAAATAAAAAATAAATTAAGCAATATCATTCTACCACCTACTGTCATGTTTATTTTGTTAACGCGATCTCATGCTACTTACCAAGCTTTGTACTAAAAACAAACTTGTTTAGACTCATCAGATAAGAATGCATAAAAAAACAAAAAAAAATCGAGGTGAAAAAAAAACAACTGCAATAAAAAAAAACGTTTTTTTTTTACATCACTAAGGAGGGTGGAGCAGGTTGAAGCTTGCAGCACCGCAAAAGTTTGGGGGCGCTGCAAATTATTTGTGTTAGTACGCATTAACTTAAAGTATATGTGATTAGTTGGCGCGATGCATTAATATTCAGGAGAAAAAATAAAGCCAGCACCGTAATTCTTTAAACTGGATGTTTCGACAATATAGGTTTAGCTGTCATCATCAGCAGTGAAAGCGAATCAGTACAAAACTGTTACGATTACTGATTAATCGTCTAATGCTGTCTTATTTCAAAAGGCTTTCCAAAAAACTGATCGTCGGATAGAAACCGCGGATACAAACTTGAACTCGCTGAACTCAGTTTTTTGTCGAACTTAAACTGGAATTTGATCTCGAAAAAATTGATTGAGTTTAAAGTTATCCAATAAATTTAATAAAACTTGCTTGAACTTAGTCTCAACTCAGTACACTACTTGAACCGCATAAACTGGTTATAAGTCACTGAACTCGAGCTCGCGAAATGAATAATGCGGAAATTGAACTCGGCTCACCATTAATTTCAGTGATGTTGATTAAAAATCCTGCGAGTTCGCAGCCCTGATACAAATTACTATGGATGTCAGAGAATCTTTTCAAACAAATCACGATCTCCTAAGACCTGGTAGTCCGGCAGCCCAGAGGTCTGAGCCTAGCTGGAAGCTTACCAATTTTTATCCCTATTATCGTTTAAAGTACTTCAAACCATGCACAAAAGCAGATTTCTGCTGAGTCAGGGGTGGTGGGTGTGGCCAGGGTTAGGGGGTAAAGAGGGTAAAATCGTTGAGCTGGCACAACAAGTTACTTACCCTATAAAAGTAGTTTTAGTCGTTTATGGTCGCAGTGGAGCTCTCATTTTTGGCTTTAACAAAAGAAGAAAAAATACAAAATATATTTGACAAAAAAACTTCAAGTTTATTTTATTATGACGTCATCATAATTGAGCTTGAACTTGATTTTGCTCAATTTTTTTGTGGTCGGGGTGCATAACTTTAGCCATAGCATCTAAGTTTATTGAAGCAAGTTGATAAAACTTGTTCCAGTAGGAAAGTAGCTTCCTACCCACAAAATGAAACTATTTGGACGCTTTTTATGATGATCACAGACAAAATAACGCGCTAATATACAAAGACGCATGGTTAGTTTTAGACGCTTTTTCACACAATGCGAGTTCCGCATGACTGATTTCTTCATGAAATTGCATGGCGTTTGGGCTATTTCATGTTGAAATACGTTTCTTTCGCTGTATTCTTCAAGAAAATTGCAAATAATTAATGCGAGGTATAAGAATATAAAGGGTTTCAAATTGGGGTATAGAAATATAAAAGGCTTCAGTTACAACCACCCCAAAGTTTACGATTTTTTGTGAACTGAATAACACTAAAGAAAAACCCTTATACACGTGCCGAAACGATTTTTTCGTTTCGGAAACGTTGTTATTATTTTTCGAAACGATTTTTTGTTTCGAGGTATGATTTTTGGAATAATTATAAAATTATTTTGAGTTGTGAAATAACGTTTCCAAAATTTGAAAATCGTTTCAAGAAAGCTTGGGCCGACACATTTCACCCCTTCCGCTGAGTGTCACTAGCGAGTCGCTACTGTGTTTATTTTGGGCTTCAGTTTATTACTTTTAAAGAAATAGATTATAGGTTCGGAATTTTTTTTAAAAACACTAACCCAATGCCGGTGGATTTTTTTTTCAATTTTTGGGGTGGTGATAATGCTATTTGGGCCCCAGGCGCCATTTTGTTTATTTTGGGCCTCAGTCCTTAACTATCAAAGGAATGATTTTATAGGTTTGGAATTATTTTAAAAATTTTGAGCCAATGTCGGTGGAGTTTTTTGTTTGATTTTCAGGTGAGGGGTGATGCCACCTGGGCCCAAGGCGCCCTTTTGTTTATTTTGGGCCTCAGTTTATAACTTTCAAGGAATGGATTTACAAGTTTGGAATTTTTTTAAGAACACTGAGCCAATACCGGCCGGTGGATTTTTTTTTAATTTTCGGGGGGAAGGTTAATGCCATCTGGGCCCCAGGCGCCATTTTGTATTTTTTGGGCCTCAGTCCATAAACTATCAAAGGAAAGGATTTATAGGTTCGGAATTTTTTCAAAAACACTGAGCCAGTGCTGGTGGAGTTATTTTTTACTTTTCGGGGGGGGAGGTGATGCCATCTGGGCCCCAGGCGCCCTTTTGTATATTTTGGGCCTCAGTCAATAACTTTCATAGGAATGAATTTATAGGTTTGGAATTTCTTCAAAAACACTGAGCCAGTGCCTGTGGAGTTTTTTTCAATTTTTATGGGGGGAGGTGATGCCACCTGGGCCCCAGGCGTCCTTTTGTTTATTTTGGGCCTCAGTTTATAACTTTCAAAGGAATGGATTTACAAGTTTGGAATTTTTTTAAGAACACTGAATCAATACCGGTGAAGCTTTTTTTTTAATTTTCGGGGGGAAGGTTGATGCCATCTGGGCCCCAGGCGCCATTTTGTATTTTTTGGGCCTCAGTCTATAAACTATCAAAGAAAAGGATTTAGGTTCGGAATTTTTTCAAAAACACTGAGCCAGTGCTAGTGGATTTTTTTTTTTTACTTTTCGAAGGGGGTGATGCCATCTGGTCCCCAGGCGCTAGTTTTTTTTTTTTGGGGGGCCTCAGTCAATAACTTTCATAGGAATGGATTTATAAGTTTAGAAGGTGCTTTTAAACCAACTACAAAGTAGGCCTACTTGAAAACACTGCAGGGTTGGGGTCGGGAGGGAGGGTTTGGGGGGGTAAAGGAATTAGGGGGGTGGAGTCAGGGAGGTTGGAGTTGGGGGGTGGAGTCGAGGGGGGGTTGGGGAAGTGGGGTTGGGGGGTTATGGTCGGGGAGTTGGAGTTTGGGGGTGGAGTCAGGGGGGATTAGGGTTAGAAGGGTTGAAGTTGGGGGGTGGAGTAGGGGGTTAATTGTAGTTGGGGTCGGAGGGGGTTGGAGTCGGGAGGGTTGGAATTGAAGGGGTGGAGTCGGGGGGATTGGGGGGGTTGGGGGAGTTGGAGTCAGGGGGGTTGGAGTTAGGGGGGTTGGAGTTGGGGGATTGGGGTTGGGGGGGTTGGATTCGGGGGTTGGGGTGGGGGGTTGGAGTTGGCGAGGTTGGAGTCGGGGGGTTGGGATCGGGGGGGTTGGAGTCGAGGGGTTGGGATCGGGGGGGTTGGAGTTGGGGGGATCGGGGTTGGGGGGGTTGGGGTCGGGGGGGTTGGAGTTGGGGGGATTGGGGTTGGGGGGGTTGGAGTTGGGGGGTCAGGTTTAGGGGGTTGGAGTTGGGGGGATCGGGTTTGGGGGTTGGAGTTGGGGAGGTCAGGTTTAGGGGGTTGGGGTCGGGGGGGTTGGAGTTTGGGGGGTCGGGTTTGGGGGGTTGGAGTTGGGGGGTGGGGTCGGGGGGGTTGGAGTTGGGGGGATTGGGGTTGGGGGGGTTGGAGTCGGGGGGGTGGGGTTGGGATTTGGAGTCGGGGGTTGTAGTTGGTTTGAAATTACCTTAATAGTTTTGTAGTTGATTTACAAGTACCTTGTAGTTTCTTGAGCTGTTTTCAACTATCTTGTAGTTGGTTTAAAATTGCAGCTTGTGGTTCCTTGTAGTGTTTTCAACCACCTTGTAGTTGGTTTAAAAGTACCCAGTAGTTCCTTGCAGTGTTTTCAGCTACTTTGTACTTGGTTTGAAAGTACTTTGTAGTTACTTGTGCTGTTTTCAACTACCGGTACCTTGTAGTAGCTAAAAAAGTACTGGTACCTTGTACTTCCTTGTAATGTTTTCAATTACCTTGTACGGTAGTTGGTTTAAGAGTACCTTGTAGTGTTTTCAGCTACTTTGTACTTGGTGTAAAAGTACCTTGAAGTTTCTTGTAGTGTTTTCAAACATTTTGAAGGGTTAAAAGTACCTTGCAGTTTCTTGCGGCGTTTAGTAGGACCCATTGGCGAGGTATGCGTGAATAAGTCATTTTCAAGCTGGTTGAAATTGCTTTGCAAAGGCGAACAGTTTAAGCACTGTGGTTTAGGTTAGTCGACAAGCGCGAGTGCACAATTTTGTGTTTTCAGTGCAGTCATGAAGCATGCAGCAAGTGTTTTCTTTGAATTAGATTATAACAGCAGTTCTAATGGATCAGCAGTTGTAATCTGCAGATATTGTGTCTAAGATAAAGTCAACAGTATAGTTGTAGGGTACGGTACTGTTGATTACTGGTATTAGGGTACTGGTATGTAAGTATGAGTGCAGCAGCACAGTCAGTGATGGGCATGTTAAACCTTTTTGTACCAAAGCAATAACGATAATCGATCGATAATTTTAAAAAAGCTCTGGGCGATACCAGTAAAAAAGCTCTGGCCGATATCAATTTCTTAAAATGATGTCAGTAGGCCTAATCGATAAATTATTGTCGATGAATATGCGATAAATTTTCAATATGTTTGACAAAGTTTTTATTTTGTAAGTCAAATTGCAAAATTGTTTTAGTTGATTTTGAAAAAAAAGAGAACAGTTCATAAACTCTGCCAAGGCATCAAACCAAAAAATAGAAAGATTTTGTTAAAATGCAACAGGATTTTACAAACACCATGTGTTTTTTCCTGCGACAAAACAAGGGGTCTGGGGGGCAAAAGGGGGTCTGGTATGATAGGTATTTTTAAAAAGTAAACACCCAGTCAAAAGGTCACCGTACGCCACTGAGCGCCAACTCGCTAACTTTACACTATGAGCATAATCATTCAATTATTGTGATAATTTATCCAGGCCTACCAAGTCATTCAGTGTTCCCTCTAGAGCAGTAGACTGGTAGAGGGAGAAATTTGAGAAAAATGCAAAACTAAAAAACTTGAATATTTTAATGTAAGACTGTAGCACTTGAATTTTGGAAAAGCAAATTTTATGCAAAAATTTGTAAAAAAGGTCCTCAAAGTTGTGAAATCTTTGGGAAAAAATTTCAATAAATTTATCATTTAAGCAAATTTCGCACTAGTCAAAATTCTAGAGGGAACACTGGTCTCATTATAACAAAGCACCATATTACAAAAGCGATATTTATATTGGTAATTGATAAATCAAAACTATTTTGAGCAATATAACGATGATCGCTTAAAAATTATCGCTGATGAATTACCTTTAATGCTCATCTCTGAGTACAGTACGGTACTTGTATTATCTGCTGCACATGTCTTACTGCTACTGTCCTAGTCTATTTGCAGTTAATAGCTGGAGCAAAAACCCAAATAAATCTAAGATTTGAGGTGTGACGGATTTGCAATGAGCTTGATAGACTAACAGTGTGTACGGTAAGCAGAAGCAAATTCAGATTCACGGTTTGTCAAGCTTTAAACTGAAATTATTTTGAGAGATTTCAGTTTGAGTGCGCAAACAATGGTCTGCACCATCTTCAAATCTGCTGGTGTACACATAATAGGCTTAACTTTGTTTTATTTACCAAATGTATGTATGGTAGATATGGAGCCACTGTATTTTTTCAAGCAACAAGTAAACAAGTATAATACAAATTACTGTAAAGCAGGCAAGTGATCATAATGTATTGTAAATCGCAACGTTCTAACTATTTATGATACTGTATTAGGCTATTTAAATGCGATATTCTTTACTTTTTGTTCATGGTGTGCACTGGAGCCTATACTTTTTTGAATGAGTATATATTGAACATGGCCTTGTCTTTACTTTTTTTGGCGCAATTCAATATTCACATTCGATTCTTTTTCAGGTTATTTTAACTTACTTTGGTAAATTTAAAATAATTGACGGTACATCATGACCTTGCTTTTGCTGATAATTTTTTTTGGGGGTCAAAAAAAAAGATTTTTAATTGCAAAGTTGCTTCGCATCAATAATATCATATAGGCTGCTAAGTCCGTTGTTTGTCAGTAAGTTACCCCATCAATGTGAGGACATCACAAAAAATGCTTGGCGTACACCGCTAAAAATTAATGCTCAGTGTAATATCAAATATCATTTACAACATTCTTTATTCTTTAAATTTTTTAACTACCATCAAAATCGATTATTTCTCTACTTTTTTGGGTATCGATTCCCAACCCTGTATGTATGTTAGAGAGTATTTTCAACACTTAATGCATTGTACCGGTAATTGTATGCACTATGCTCATATTAAATTTTGAGTGTCATAGATGCTTCGTACTATTCATATGATTCATAAGATACTAAACTCGATTCCCAACCCTGTATGTATGTTAAAGAGTATTTTCAACACTTAATGCGTTGTACCGGTAATTGTATGCACTATGCTCATATTAAATTTTGAGTGTCATAGATGCTTCGTACTATTGGTGAGTGAACTAAACTTATGCAGCATGAACTTGGCCAACTTTGTCACAATGAGGTCAAATATTAGACGTGATAAGGGACAGAGTTTTGTAGTATCTCAGTCTTTCTATGATTCATAAGATACTAAACTCGATTCCCAACCGTGTATGTATGTTAGAGAGTATTTTCAACACTTAATGCATTGTACCGGTAATTGTATGCACTATGCTCATATTAAATTTTGAGTGTCATAGATGCTTCGTACTATTGGTGAGTGAACTAAACTTATGCAGCATGAACTTGGCCAACTTTGTCACAATGAGGTCAAATATTAGACGTGATAAGGGACAGAGTTTTGTAGTATCTCAGTCTTTCTATGACATGCTCTACGTCAATTCTACACTCACAAATTATACATGTAAATATGACTTTTGAACTTAAAAATGGTATTTTGTCACCCCAAAATGGTGGTAATTTGAGAGACACATTAGGCATTTAATTGTAGATCATGAAGTCTTTGTCTGCAAGAAAACAAGTCTCCAGCTTAAAAGTGTAGATTATTACACTATGCTCATATTAAATTTTGAGTGTCATAGATGCTTCGTACTATTGGTGAGTGAACTAAACTTATGCAGCATGAACTTGGCCAACTTTGTCACAATGAGGTCAAATATTAGACGTGATAAGGGACAGAGTTTTGTAGTATCTCAGTCTTTCTATGACATGCTGTACGTCAATTCTACACTCACAAATTATACATGTAAATATGACTTTTGAACTTAAAAATGGTATTTTGTCACCCCAAAATGGTGGTAATTTGAGAGACACATTAGGCATTTAATTGTAGATCATGAAGTCTTTGTCTGCAAGAAAACAAGTCTCCAGCTTAAAAGTGTAGATTATTACACTATGCTCATATTAAATTTTGAGTGTCATAGATGCTTCGTACTGTTGGTGAGTGAACTAAACTTATGCAGCATGAACTTGGCCAACTTTGTCACAATGAGGTCAAATATTAGACGTGATAAGGGACAGAGTTTTGTAGTATCTCAGTCTTTCTATGACATGCTGTACGTCAATTCTACACTCACAAATTATACATGTAAATATGACTTTTGAACTTAAAAATGCTATTTTGTCACCCCAAAATGGTGGTAATTTGAGAGACACATTAGGCATTTAATTGTAGATCATGAAGTCTTTGTCTGCAAGAAAACAAGTCTCCAGCTTAAAAGTGTAGATTATTACACTATGCTCATATTAAATTTTGAGTGTCATAGATGCTTCGTACTGTTGGTGAGTGAACTAAACTTATGCAGCATGAACTTGGCCAACTTTGTCACAATGAGGTCAAATATTAGACGTGATAAGGGACAGAGTTTTGTAGTATCTCAGTCTTTCTATGACATGCTCTACGTCAATTCTACACTCACAAATTATACATGTAAATATGACTTTTGAACTTAAAAATTGTATTTTGTCACCCCAAAATGGTGGTAATTTGAGAGACACATTAGGCATTTGATTGTAGATCATGAAGTCTTTGTCTGCAAGAAAACAAGTCTCCAGCTTGAAAGTATAGATTTAAGCTGAATCAAACGAGGGGCATTGTTTGAATAAGGTAACAAACAAAAGCATTTGGTGGTAAAAAACAAAAAAAAAATTCGATAGTTTAACAAACTTGTTGTGGCATATTTATACAGTTGGTTTATTTGATAAAAAATTAAACTTGCAGTAAACTTCAAAATCAAAACTTTGTTGACTAGTGTTATGAATGCATTTGTATTTAGTACAATTTTATATTTCCTACCTTCCAATGCGTGATGACTTTGCTGTGGTTTGATACTATTTTATTGGTTGTGCTTCCTGGATATGCTGCACTCACAATTTTTTAAGCAATTTCTCCATTTGAAACCACCTCAAAGAGTTTCAATCGTTTTTGAGCAGTCAAGTGTCACACGATGAGTGTTAGTGGATTGAATTCGGATTACTGGTCAGTTTCATATTAATTTCACTTTTGACCAATTTTAGCAAACTAGCAAACAGCTTTCACTTGCAAAAAACAATCAAATCAACAGACAAGTAAGCAATTGTCACATCATTATGTTTGTGTAATCACACTACTGCATATCATGGAATAAATCAATTTTTAGCAATGGACTGTCACATAGTGAGCCCTGTGGATTGAATTCGGATTACTGGTCACAATCATCTTGGTTTCAGCTTCAGTCGCGTTTAACAATCTCATGAACAGCTTTTACACATCCAACACACTCGACTCAATCCATAAGCAAGCACTCGGCACATCATCGTGTTTGTGCAATTGTACTCTGGCTTAGAATATATCGTGTTGCAGCAATCGAATAACACAAAGCGAGTGTTCGAGCATTGAATTCGGATAGCTGGTCACATTCATTTTAATATCAGTTTCAACCAATTTTAACAAACTCGCAAATAGCTTTCACACATCCAAAACAATCATATCAGTGCATAAACAAGTAATTGACATCGGTGTGTTTGTGCACTTGTACCCTGTGACAAAAAAAAAGTCGTTTTTAAACTGCTGAGTGACACGACATGAATGTTAGTAAAGGAAAATTCAGATTACGGGTCACAGTCGCTTTAATTTCAATTTCAGTCAAGTTTAACAAACTCGTGAACAGCTTTCACATACCTACAATTTCTAATTCACCACACAATCAAGTAATTGACACATTGGTGTGTTTGTGTATTCGTGCTTTCTCAAAATTCAAGCGTCCTTGAGCAAAATGAGTGTTAGTGGATTGAACTTGGATTAATAAGTAAATTCGTTATAAATTCACTTTCAACCGCTATTGACAAACTCGCGAACAGTTTTCACACATCCAAATCATTCAATTCAACACGCTAGCAAGCGATTGACACATCAGTGTGTTTGTGTCTTCGCAATGTATCATAGAATATTTTGATTTTCAGCAGTCGAGTGTTGCAACATGAGTGTTAGTGGATTGATTTCGAATTCCTGGTCACATTCATTACAGTTTCAGCTGCTTTTAACAAACTCGTGAACACCTTTAACACACCTACAGCACTTAATTCAATGCACAAACAAATGATTGACACATCAATGTTTTTGTTGGTTCGTGCTTTATCAAAAGATTTTTTGTTTGTGAGCAGTCGAAATGGATTGAATTCGGATTGCTAATCACATTCATTTAAATTTCAGTTTCAACCAATTTTAACAAACTCGCAAACCGCCTTCACACATCTAAAACATTCAATTCAACACACGAGCAAGCATTTGCCACAACAGTGTGTTTCTGTATCAAATTCTTCCAAAAAATAATTACTTTTTTACCAGTCATGTGTCGCAAGACAAGTGTTAGTAATTTGATTACTGATTGTTATCACATTCATCTCAAATTCAGTTTATGCCAATCTTAGCGTACTCGTGAACAGCTTTCACGCACCTACATATCCCAAATCACCACCCAATCTACTAATTAACACATCAGTGTGTTTGTGTGTTCGTACTCTCTTCAATATCAAATTGGTGTTCAGCAGTTGCGTGTCATAAGATAAGTGTTAGTGGACTGAATTCACATTAATCCTCACAATTGTATGAAATACAGTTTCAGCCAATGATAACAAACTCGCAAACAGTTTTTACACATCCAAAACATGCAACTCAACTCACAAGCAAGTGATGGACACATCAGTGTGTTCGTACGCTTGCCCTTTATCGTAAAATAAATCGTTTTTTGGCAATCGAGTGTCATGTGCTGAGTGTTTGTGGATTAAAATAGAATCATCGGTCACATGGTAATTTCAGTTTCAGCCAATTTTACAAACTCTTGAACAGCTTTGACACCCCTACAGCACTTAATTCACCACCCAATCAAGTAATTGACACATCAGTGTTCGTACTCTTTCAAAACTCAAATCGTGGTTTGGCAGTCGAGTGTCACAATACACGTGTTACTGGAATGAATTCACATTAATCATCACATTCGCATTAAAATCAGTTTCCACCGATGTTAATAAACTCGCGAACAGTTTTCACACATCCAAAACATACAGCTCAACACGCAATCAAATAATAGACCAATCAGTGGGGTTGTGCATTCGCACTCTATTGTAAAATATATCGTTTTTGGGCAATCGAGTGTCACGCGACGAGTGTTAGTGGGTTAAAGTGGAACCATTGGTCATATTCATGTTAATTTCAGTTTCAGCCGATTTTAACAAACTCGCGAACAGTTCTCACACACCTACGACACTTAATTCACCACACAAGCAAATGATTGACACATCAGTGTTTTGTGTGTTGGTGCTTCATCAAAATTTTATTTTTAGTTTAAATGCATATTTATCCTCCTATCGCGAAAAAGCGATCAATGCGCTACACGAGCTCGCTTAGGAGTTGCCGGCCATTTGTCTACCACACCAGGATGGGGGAATCTCGCTAAGCGCCTTTTCCAACGGCACAATAAGCAAACTTGCCAGCTTGTTCTTCACACTGTCCCTTTAATGCTGAACGTCAAGCAGGGAAACTGTGAATACCAATTTTAAAGTCATTGGTTCGACCCGACTAGGAATCGAACTTGAGTCTACACCTCAAGACACAAACGCTCTATACCACTCGGCCATCTGAGCTGTTTTTGTTTAGTCGAGTGTTCTGGGATAAGTGTTAGTGGATGGAATTTGGATTGATGATCTTAATTTAAGTTTCAACAAATTTCCTCTGTCGTTAAATTCAGTTTTCATGTTTTTTAAAACAAACCAAGCTCTTCGTACTTTGACAACGTTTAGGCAGTGAAAAGCGTATTCAAAACAACTTTTCGTTTCGAATAATCGTTTCCGAAATGATTTTTTTGTTTCAAAAAACGATTCGGAAATGATTTTTCGTTTCGAGAAACGTTTTTTCAACCGTTCATGTTTTGTCAAAAAATCACTCCATACTTTTTATGTCCACGCATGGTTCAGTTAACTCATTGCCAATACTGCAATGTACATTTGGCTATGAGGCACCAAGCGTTGTCCAAAACCTGTTTTGTCATCGACTAAATTTGAAATCAGTGATTGTGGAACCACCTCAAGTAGTTTCAATCTTTTGGGAGTCGAGTATCACACAATGAGTGTTAGTGGATTGAATTTCAATTAATGGTCAGAGTCTTAGTAATTTCATACTTAGCCAATTTTAACCAACTCTTCACACAACCCAAAACATCCAATTCAAAACACAAGCAATTGATTGACACATCAGTGTGTTTGTGCACTTCAACTCCGTGATAAAATATACCGTTTTTGAGTTGTCTATTGACACGAAATGAGTTTTGGTTGATTGAAATTAGGTTGCTGGTCACATTCATTTTCATTTCATTTCAGTTTCAGCCGATTTTATTGAACTCATGAACAGCCTTCACACGTCCAAAATATTCACTTTAACACAAAAACAAATAATACCCCCATCAGTGTGTTTGTGTCGTTTTTTTCTTCCAAAAAGATAATTCGTTTTTTAGCAGTCGAGCGTTGCATGTTAATGGATAGAACTCTGATTACTATCATGCTCATCTTGATCTCAGTTTCAGCCAATTTTAACAAACTTTTGAACGGCCTTCACGCACCTGTAACACCTAATTCACCACCATATTAAATAAATGACAAATCAGTGCGTTTGTATGTTCGCACTCTTTCAAAAATCAAATCGTGGTTAACCGTCGTTAAATCGTGGTTAATCAAGTGTGGCAAGATAAGTGTTAGTCGATTGAAGTCACATTAATCATCACTGTCGCATCAAATTCAGTTTCAGCCGATGTTAACAAACTCACGAACAATTTTAACTCATCCAAAACATACAACTCAACACGCAATCAAGTGATGGACACGTCAGTGTGTTTGTGAATTCGCACTCCATTCTAAAACAAAATCGTTTTTGGGCAATCCAGTGTCACACAATGAGTGTTAGTGGATTAAAGTGGAACCATCGGTCATATCTTAATTTCAGTTTCAGCCAATTTTAACAAACACGCGAACAGCTCTCACACACCTACGGCACATAATTCATCACACAAGCAAGTGATTGACACGTCAGTGTTTGTGTGCGTTGGTGCTTCATCAAAAACTTTTTGGCTTTTGTGCAGTCGAATGTGACGAGATGAGCCTTACTGGATGAGAATTGGATTAATTATCTTAGTTTAGGTTTCAACCATTTTCCTTCGTGGTCAAACACATATTAACTATGCGAAAACAAAAACATTAATTACCGCACACAGTATTTCAGCAACAATTCACGTGGTTTTTAAAACAAAGCTCTTCGTACTTTGAAAACCTTTAGGCAGTGAAAAGCGTTTCTGAAACAACTTTTCGTTTCGACAAATCGTTTCCGAAACGATTTTATGTTTCAAAAACAATCTCGAAACGGTTTTTTCTTTTCGAGAAACGCTTCGGAAACGTTTTCCCTACGGCTCATGTTCTGTTAACAAATCACTCGATGCTTTTTATGTGCACGAATAGTTCAGTTAAATCGTTGCCAATACTGCAATGTACATTTAGCAATGAGGCACCAGGGATTGTCCAAAACCTGTTTTGTCGCCGACTCAAATTGAAATCAGTGATTTTGAAACCACCTCAAATAGTTTGAATCGCTTTTGAGGAGTCCAGTATCACACAATGAGTGTTAGTGGATTGAATTCGGATTACTAGTCAGATTCTTATTAATTTCATGTTTAGCCAATTTTAACAAACTCGCAAACAGCTTTTTGTAGATTGAATTCGGGTTATTTGTCAAGTTGGTCTGCCATTCACTTTTAACCGATCTTAACAAACTTGCGAACAGCTTTCACACGTCCAAAACATTCAAATCGCCACACAAGGATGTGATTGACACATCAGTGTGTTTGTCTGCTCGCAATCTATCAGAGAATGCATCGTTTTTGAGCAGTCGAGTTTCACAAACAATGTGTTAGTGGACTGAATTCGAGTTATTGGTCACATTCATATAAATTGTAGTTTTAACCGATTTTAACAAACGCGCGAACAACTTTCACACGTCCAAAACACTCACTTCACCACACAAGCATGCGATTAACTCATCAGTTTGTCTATCTGCTCGTAGTCTATCAGGAGACGCATCGATTTGGGTCAGTCGAGTGTCACGAAATGAGTGTTAGTGAATGGAGTTCGGGTTGTTGGTTAAGTTGGTCTGCCATTCACTTTTAACCGATCTTAACAAACTTGCGAACAGCTTTCACACGTCCAAAACATTCAAATCACCACGCAAGCATGTGATTGACGCATCAGTGTAAGTGTCTGTTCGCAGTTTATCAGAGAATGCATTATTTTTGAGCGGTCGAGTGTCACAAAAAAAGTGTTGGTGGATTGAATTCGAGTTGTTGATCACATTAATCTTACTTTTAACCGATTTTAACATATTCGCGAACAGCTTTCACGTGTTCAAAACATTCAATTCATTACACAAGCATATGATTGACGCATCAGTGTGTTGGTCTGCTCGTAGTTTGTCAGAAAATGCATCGTTTTTGAGCAGTCGAAAGTCACTAAATGAGTGTCAGTGGATTGAATTCGCGTTGTTGGTCACATTGATTCAAACTTCAATTTTGATTGATTTTGCAAGAACTCGCGAACAGCTGTCACAGGTCTGAAACACTCAATTCACCATTCAAGCATGTGATTGACACATCAGTGTATGTTTTTGCTCGTAGTTTATCAAAACATGCATCAAATTTTCAGACGTCGAGTGTCGCAAAATGAGTGTTAAGTGATTGAGTTCGGGTTGTTAGTCGTCATACTCTAATATTCACTTTTAACAGATTTTTGACAAACTCGTGAACAGCTTTCACACGCTTGAAACATTTAATTCACCACACAAGCATGTGATTCACACATCAGTGTTTTTTTCTGTTCGCAGTTTATCAGAAAATGCAGCGTTTATGAGCAGTCGAGTGTCACAAAATGAGTGTTAGTGGATTGATTTCGGGGTATTGGAAACATTGTTATAATATTCATCCTTTACTGATTTTAACTAATTCGCGAACATTTTTCACTCGTTCAAAACACTCAAAATACCACGCAAGCATGTGACTGACACATCAGTGCTTGTGTGTTCGTCTTTTTTGAAAAAATGCATCGTTTTTGAGAGCTCGAGTGTCACAAAATGATTGTTATTGGATTGATATCGGGTTATTGGTCATATTGATTCGAATTTTAGTTTCAACCGATTTGAACAAACTCGCGAAATCTTTCACACGTCCAGCATATTCAACTCACCACACAAGCATGTGATTGACACATCAGTGTGTTTGTCTGCTCGTAGTTTATGGGAAAATGCAGCGTTTTTAAGCAGGCGTGTGTCACAGAATGAGTAATAGTGGATTGAATTCGAACTAATGGTCACATTAATCTAATCTTCACTCTTAACCGATTTTAACAAACTCGTGAACAACTTTCAAACGTCCAATTTACTCAATTCACCACACAAGCATGTGATTGACACATCAGTGTTAGTGCCTGCTCGCAGTCTACAAGAGAATGCATCGTTTTTGAGCAATCAAATGTCACAAAATGAGTGTTAGTGAATTGACTTCCGGTTATTGGTCAAATTGATCTAATATTCATCCTTAACTGTTTTTAACAAGGTCGCGAACAGCTTTAACTTGTTCAAAACACCCACTTCATCACACGAGCATGTGATTGACTGATCAGTGTGTTTGTCTGCTCGTAGTTTGTCAGAAAATGCATCGTTTTTGAGCAGTCGAATGTCACAAAATGATGGCTAGTGGATCAAATTCAGTTTATTGGTCTTTGTGATTCAAGTTTTAGTTTAAACCGATTTTAACAAACTCGCGAACAGCTTCACACGTCCAAAACACTCCATTCACAATAGAAACAAGTGATTGACACATCAGTGTGTTTGTGTAATTGTATTCTTCCAAAAAGTAATTCGTTTTTCAGCAGTCGAGCGTCGCAAGAAGAGTGATAGTGGATAGAATTGTGATTACTATCATCACGGTCATTTTAATCTCAGTTTCAGTCAAATTTAACAATTGCTTGAACAGCCTTCACGCACCTATAACACCTAGATCACCACCCTATCAAGTAATTGACACATCAGTGTGTTTGTATGTTCGTGCTCTTTCAAAAATCAAATCGTGGTTCAGCAGTCGAGTGTGACAAAAATAGTGTTACTGGATTGAAGTCACATTAGTCATCACATTCACATTAAATTCAGTTTTACCCGTTGTTAACAAACACGCGAACAGTTTTCACACATCCAAAACATACAGCTCAACACGCAATCAAGTGATGGACACATCAGTGTGTTTGTACGTTCGCACTCTATTGTAGAATAAATCGTTTTTGGGCAATCGAGTGTCACGCGACGAGTGTTAGTGGATTAAAGTGGAACCATCGGTCATATTCATGTGAATTTCAGTTTCAGCCGATTTTAACAAACACGCGAACAGCTCTCACACACCTACAGCACTTAATTCACCGCACAAGCAAGTGATTGACACATCAGTGTTTGTGTGCGTTGGTGCTTCATCAAAAACTGTTTCGTTTCTGTGCAATCGAGTATGACGGGATGAGTGTTAGTGGATGGGAATTGGATTAATTATCTTAGTTTAAGTTTCAACCAATTTCCTCCGTCGTCAAACGCAGTTTGACTATGCGAAAACAAAAACATTAATTACTGCACTCGTTGTTTCAGCAAGAGTTTACGTGGTTTTTAAAACAAACAAAGCTCTTCGTACTTTGAAAACCTTTAGGCAGTGAAAAGCGTTTCTGAAACAACTTTTCGTTTCGACAAATCGTTTCCGAAACGATTTTATGTTTCAAAAATCGTTTCCGAAACGATTTTTTGTTTCGAAAAACGATCCCGAAATGATTTTTTGTTTCGAGAAACGCTTCGGAAACGTTTTTCCCTACGGCTCATGTTCTGTTAACAAATCACTCGATGCTTTTTAAGTGCACGAACCGTTCAGTTAAATCGTTGCCAATACTGCAATGTACATTTAGCAATGAGGCACCAGGGGTTGTCCAAAACCTGTTTTGTCGCCGATTAAATTTGAAATCAGTGATTTTGAAACCACCTCAAATAGTTTGAATCGCTTTTGAGGAGTCCAGTATTACACAAGGAGTGTTAGTGGATTGAGTTCGGATTACTGGTCAGATTCTTATTAATTTCATCTTTAGCCAATTTTAACAAACTCGCAAACAGCTTTCACTTATCCGAAACAATCAAGTCAACACACAAACAATTGATTGACACATCAGTGTGTTTGTGCACTTGTGCTCTATGATAGGATAAACCGTTTTTGAGCTGTCCAGTGACACGAGATGAGTTTTAGTGGATTGAAATCGGATTGCTGGTCACATTCATTTTCATTTCAGTTTCAGCCGATTTTATTGAACTCATGAACAGCCTTCGCACATCCAAAACACTCACTTCAACACAAAAGCAAATAATATCCTCATCGATGTGTTTGTGTAATTGTATTGTTCCAAAAAGCAATTGGTTTTTTAGCAGTCGAGTGTCGCAAGTTGAGTGATAGTGGATAGAATTCTGATTACTATCACGCTCATTTTATATTTCAGTTTTGGCCAATTTTAGCAAACTCTTGAACAGCTTTCACGCACCCACAACACCTAATTCACCACCCAATCAAGTAATTGACACATCAGTGTTCGTACTCTTTCAAAAATCACATTGTGGTTGAGCAGTCGAGTGTCACAAGATAAATGTTGGTGGATTGAAGTCACATTAGTCATCACATTTGCTCTTAACTCAGTTTCAGCCGATGCTAACAAACTCGCGAACAGTTTTCACACATCCAAAACATACAACTCAACACGCAATCAAGCAATGGACACATCAGTGTGTTTGTACGTTCGCACTTTATTGTAGAATGCATCGTGTTTGAGCAATCGAGTGTCACAAAATGAAGAAATGCATCGCGTTGGAGCAATCGAGTGTCAAAAAATGAGTGTTACTGGATTGAATTGGGCTTATTGATCACTTTGATATAAAGTGTAGTTTTAACCATTTTTAACAAAATCTTGAACAGTATTCACACGCCCGAAACACTCAATTCACAGAACGAGTGTTATTAGATTGAATTCGGGTTATTTGTCAAGTTGGTCTGCCATTCACTTTTAACCGATCTTAACAAACTTGCGAACAGCTTTCACACGTCCAAAACATTCAAATCGCCACACAAGGATGTGATTGACACATCAGTGTGTTTGTCTGCTCGTAATCTATCAGAGAATGCATCGTTTTTGGGCAGTCGAGTTTCACAAGTAATGTGTTAGTGGACTGAATTCGAGTTATTGGTCACATTCATATAAATTGTAGTTTTAACCGATTTTAACAAATCCGCGAACAACTTTCACACGTCCAAAACACTCACTTCACCACACAAGCATGCGATTAACTCATCAGTTTGTCTATCTGCTCGTAGTCTATCAGGAGACGCATCGATTTGGGTCAGTCGAGTGTCACGAAATGAGTGTTAGTGAATGGAGTTCGGGTTGTTGGCCAAGTTGATCTGCCATTCACTTTTAACCGATCTTAACAAACTTGCGAACAGCTTTCACACGTCCAAAACATTCAAATCACCACGCAAGCATGTGATTGACGCATCAGTGTAAGTGTCTGTTCGCAGTTTATCAGAGAATGCATTATTTTTGAGCGGTCGAGTGTCACAAAAAAAGTGTTGGTGGATTGAATTCGGGTTGTTGATCACATTAATCTTACTTTTAACCGATTTTAACATATTCGCGAACAGCTTTCACGTGTTCAAAACATTCAATTCATTACACAAGCATATGATTGACGCATCAGTGTGTTGGTCTGCTCGTAGTTTGTCAGAAAATGCATCGTTTTTGAGCAGTCGAAAGTCACTAAATGAGTGTCAGTGGATTGAATTCGCGTTGTTGGTCACATTGATTCAAACTTCAATTTTGATTGATTTTGCAAGAACTCGCGAACAGCTGTCGCAGGTCTGAAACACTCAATTCACCATTCAAGCATGTGATTGACACATCAGTGTATGTTTTTGCTCGTAGTCTATCAAAAAATGCATCAAATTTTCAGACGTCGAGTGTCGCAAAATGAGTGTTAAGTGATTGAGTTCGGGTTGTTAGTCATCATACTCTAATATTCACTTTTAACGGATTTTTGACAAACTCGTGAACAGCTTTCACACGCTTGAAACATTTAATTCACCACACAAGCATGTGATTCACACATCAGTGTTTTTTTCTGTTCGCAGTTTATCAGAAAATGCAGCGTTTATGAGCAGTCGAGTGTCACAAAATGAGTGTTAGTGGATTGATTTCGGGGTATTGGAAACATTGTTATAATATTCATCCTTTACTGATTTTAACTAATTCGCGAACATTTTTCACTCGTTCAAAACACTCAAAATACCACGCAAGCATGTGACTGACACATCAGTGCTTGTGTGTTCGTCTTTTTTGAAAAAATGCATCGTTTTTGAGAGCTCGAGTGTCACAAAATGATTGTTATTGGATTGATATCGGGTTATTGGTCATATTGATTCGAATTTTAGTTTCAACCGATTTGAACAAACTCGCGAAATCTTTCACACGTCCAGCATATTCAACTCACCACACAAGCATGTGATTGACACATCAGTGTGTTTGTCTGCTCGTAGTTTATGGGAAAATGCAGCGTTTTTAAGCAGGCGTGTGTCACAGAATGAGTAATAGTGGATTGAATTCGAACTAATGGTCACATTAATCTAATGTTCACTCTTAACCGATTTTAACAAACTCGTGAACAACTTTCAAACGTCCAATTTACTCAATTCACCACACAAGCATGTGATTGACACATCAGTGTTAGTGCCTGCTCGCAGTCTACAAGAGAATGCATCGTTTTTGAGCAATCAAATGTCACAAAATGAGTGTTAGTGAATTGACTTCCGGTTATTGGTCAAATTGATCTAATATTCATCCTTAACTGTTTTTAACAAGGTCGCGAACAGCTTTAACTTGTTCAAAACACCCACTTCATCACACGAGCATGTGATTGACTGATCAGTGTGTTTGTCTGCTCGTAGTTTGTCAGAAAATGCATCGTTTTTGAGCAGTCGAATGTCACAAAATGATGGCTAGTGGATCAAATTCAGTTTATTGGTCTTTGTGATTCAAGTTTTAGTTTAAACCGATTTTAACAAACTCGCGAACAGCTTCACACGTCCAAAACACTCCATTTACAATAGAAACAAGTGATTGACACATCAGTGTGTTTGTGTAATTGTATTCTTCCAAAAAGTAATTCGTTTTTCAGCAGTCGAGTGTCGCAAGAAGAGTGATAGTGGATAGAATTTTGATTACTATCATCACGGTCATTTTAATCTCAGTTTCAGTCAAATTTAACAATTGCTTGAACAGCCTTCACGCACCTATAACACCTAGATCACCACCCAATCAAGTAATTGACACATCAGTGTGTTTGTATGTTCGTGCTCTTTCAAAAATCAAATCGTGGTTCAGCAGTCGAGTGTGAGAAGAAAAGTGTTACTGGATTGAAGTCACATTAGTCATCACATTCACATTAAATTCAGTTTTACCCGTTGTTAACAAACACGCGAACAGTTTTCACACATCCAAAACATGCAGCTCAACACGCAATCAAGTGATGGACACATCAGTGTGTTTGTACGTTCGCACTCTATTGTAGAATAAATCGTTTTTGGGCAATCGAGTGTCACGCGACGAGTGTTAGTGGATTAAAGTGGAACCATCGGTCATATTCATGTGAATTTCAGTTTCAGCCGATTTTAACAAACACGCGAACAGCTCTCACACACCTACAGCACTTAATTCACCGCACAAGCAAGTGATTGACACATCAGTGTTTGTGTGCGTTGGTGCTTCATCAAAAACTGTTTCGTTTCTGTGCAGTCGAGTATGACGGGATGAGTGTTAGTGGATGGGAATTGGATTAATTATCTTAGTTTAAGTTTCAACCAATTTCCTCCGTCGTCAAACGCAGTTTGACTATGCGAAAACAAAAACATTAATTACTGCACTCGTTGTTTCAGCAAGAGTTTACGTGGTTTTTAAAACAAACAAAGCTCTTCGTACTTTGAAAACCTTTAGGCAGTGAAAAGCGTTTCTGAAACAACTTTTCGTTTCGACAAATCGTTTCCGAAACGATTTTATGTTTCAAAAATCGTTTCCGAAACGATTTTTTGTTTCGAAAAACGATCCCGAAATGATTTTTTGTTTCGAGAAACACTTCGGAAACGTTTTTCCCTACGGCTCATGTTCTGTTAACAAATCACTCGATGCTTTTTAAGTGCACGAACCGTTCAGTTAAATCGTTGCCAATACTGCAATGTACATTTAGCAATGAGGCACCAGGGGTTGTCCAAAACCTGTTTTGTCGCCGACTAAATTTGAAATCAGTGATTTTGAAACCACCTCAAATAGTTTGAATCGCTTTTGAGGAGTCCAGTATTACACAAGGAGTGTTAGTGGATTGAGTTCGGATTACTGGTCAGATTCTTATTAATTTCATCTTTAGCCAATTTTAACAAACTCGCAAACAGCTTTCACTTATCCGAAACAATCAAGTCAACACACAAACAATTGATTGACACATCAGTGTGTTTGTGCACTTGTGCTCTATGATAGGATAAACCGTTTTTGAGCTGTCCAGTGACACGAGATGAGTTTTAGTGGATTGAAATCGGATTGCTGGTCACATTCATTTTCATTTCAGTTTCAGCCGATTTTATTGAACTCATGAACAGCCTTCGCACATCCAAAACACTCACTTCAACACAAAAGCAAATAATATCCTCATCGGTGTGTTTGTGTAATTGTATTGTTCCAAAAAGCAATTGGTTTTTTAGCAGTCGAGTGTCGCAAGTTGAGTGATAGTGGATAGAATTCTGATTACTATCACGCTCATTTTATATTTCAGTTTTGGCCAATTTTAGCAAACTCTTGAACAGCTTTCACGCACCCACAACACCTAATTCACCACCCAATCAAGTAATTGACACATCAGTGTTCGTACTCTTTCAAAAATCACATTGTGGTTGAGCAGTCGAGTGTCACAAGATAAATGTTGGTGGATTGAAGTCACATTAGTCATCACATTTGCTCTTAACTCAGTTTCAGCCGATGCTAACAAACTCGCGAACAGTTTTCACACATCCAAAACATACAACTCAACACGCAATCAAGTAATGGACACATCAGTGTGTTTGTACGTTCGCACTTTATTGTAGAATGCATCGTGTTTGAGCAATCGAGTGTCACAAAATGAAAGAATGCATCGCGTTGGAGCAATCGAGTGTCAAAAAATGAGTGTTACTGGATTGAATTGGGCTTATTGATCACTTTGACTTAAAGTGTAGTTTTAACCATTTTTAACAAAATCTTGAACAGTATTCACACGCCCAAAACACTCAATTCACAGAACGAGTGTTATTAGATTGAATTCGGGTTATTTGTCAAGTTGGTCTGCCATTCACTTTTAACCGATCTTAACAAACTTGCGAACAGCTTTCACACGTCCAAAACATTCAAATCACCACACAAGGATGTGATTGACACATCAGTGTGTTTGTCTGCTCGTAATCTATCAGAGAATGCATCGTTTTTGGGCAGTCGAGTTTCACAAGTAATGTGTTAGTGGACTGAATTCGAGTTATTGGTCACATTCATATAAATTGTAGTTTTAACCGATTTTAACAAATCCGCGAACAACTTTCACACGTCCAAAACACTCACTTCACCACACAAGCATGCGATTAACTCATCAGTTTGTCTATCTGCTCGTAGTCTATCAGGAGACGCATCGATTTGGGTCAGTCGAGTGTCACGAAATGAGTGTTAGTGAATGGAGTTCGGGTTGTTGGCCAAGTTGATCTGCCATTCACTTTTAACCGATCTTAACAAACTTGCGAACAGCTTTCACACGTCCAAAACATTCAAATCACCACGCAAGCATGTGATTGACGCATCAGTGTAAGTGTCTGTTCGCAGTTTATCAGAGAATGCATTATTTTTGAGCGGTCGAGTGTCACAAAAAAAGTGTTAGTGGATTGAATTCGGGTTGTTGATCACATTAATCTACCATTTACTTTTAACCGATTTTAACATATTCGCGAACAGCTTTCACGTGTTCAAAACATTCAATTCATTACACAAGCATATGATTGACGCATCAGTGTGTTGGTCTGCTCGTAGTTTGTCAGAAAATGCATCGTTTTTGAGCAGTCGAAAGTCACTAAATGAGTGTCAGTGGATTGAATTCGCGTTGTTGGTCACATTGATTCAAACTTCAATTTTGATTGATTTTGCAAGAACTCGCGAACAGCTGTCGCAGGTCTGAAACACTCAATTCACCATTCAAGCATGTGATTGACACATCAGTGTATGTTTTTGCTCGTAGTCTATCAAAAAATGCATCAAATTTTCAGACGTCGAGTGTCGCAAAATGAGTGTTAAGTGATTGAGTTCGGGTTGTTAGTCATCATACTCTAATATTCACTTTTAACGGATTTTTGACAAACTCGTGAACAGCTTTCACACGCTTGAAACATTTAATTCACCACACAAGCATGTGATTCACACATCAGTGTTTTTTTCTGTTCGCAGTTTATCAGAAAATGCAGCGTTTATGAGCAGTCGAGTGTCACAAAATGAGTGTTAGTGGATTGATTTCGGGGTATTGGAAACATTGTTATAATATTCATCCTTTACTGATTTTAACTAATTCGCGAACATTTTTCACTCGTTCAAAACACTCAAAATACCACGCAAGCATGTGACTGACACATCAGTGCTTGTGTGTTCGTCTTTTTTGAAAAAATGCATCGTTTTTGAGAGCTCGAGTGTCACAAAATGATTGTTATTGGATTGATATCGGGTTATTGGTCATATTGATTCGAATTTTAGTTTCAACCGATTTGAACAAACTCGCGAAATCTTTCACACGTCCAGCATATTCAACTCACCACACAAGCATGTGATTGACACATCAGTGTGTTTGTCTGCTCGTAGTTTATGGGAAAATGCAGCGTTTTTAAGCAGGCGTGTGTCACAGAATGAGTAATAGTGGATTGAATTCGAACTAATGGTCACATTAATCTAATGTTCACTCTTAACCGATTTTAACAAACTCGCGAACAACTTTCAAACGTCCAATTTACTCAATTCACCACACAAGCATGTGATTGACACATCAGTGTTAGTGCCTGCTCGCAGTCTACAAGAGAATGCATCGTTTTTGAGCAATCAAATGTCACAAAATGAGTGTTAGTGAATTGACTTCCGGTTATTGGTCAAATTGATCTAATATTCATCCTTAACTGTTTTTAACAAGGTCGCGAACAGCTTTAACTTGTTCAAAACACCCACTTCATCACACGAGCATGTGATTGACTGATCAGTGTGTTTGTCTGCTCGTAGTTTGTCAGAAAATGCATCGTTTTTGAGCAGTCGAATGTCACAAAATGATGGCTAGTGGATCAAATTCAGTTTATTGGTCTTTGTGATTCAAGTTTTAGTTTAAACCGATTTTAACAAACTCGCGAACAGCTTCACACGTCCAAAACACTCCATTCACAATAGAAACAAGTGATTGACACATCAGTGTGTTTGTGTAATTGTATTCTTCCAAAAAGTAATTCGTTTTTCAGCAGTCGAGTGTCGCAAGAAGAGTGATAGTGGATAGAATTTTGATTACTATCATCACGGTCATTTTAATCTCAGTTTCAGTCAAATTTAACAATTGCTTGAACAGCCTTCACGCACCTATAACACCTAGATCACCACCCAATCAAGTAATTGACACATCAGTGTGTTTGTATGTTCGTGCTCTTTCAAAAATCAAATCGTGGTTCAGCAGTCGAGTGTGAGAAGAAAAGTGTTACTGGATTGAAGTCACATTAGTCATCACATTCACATTAAATTCAGTTTTACCCGTTGTTAACAAACACGCGAACAGTTTTCACACATCCAAAACATGCAGCTCAACACGCAATCAAGTGATGGACACATCAGTGTGTTTGTACGTTCGCACTCTATTGTAGAATAAATCGTTTTTGGGCAATCGAGTGTCACGCGACGAGTGTTAGTGGATTAAAGTGGAACCATCGGTCATATTCATGTGAATTTCAGTTTCAGCCGATTTTAACAAACACGCGAACAGCTCTCACACACCTACAGCACTTAATTCACCGCACAAGCAAGTGATTGACACATCAGTGTTTGTGTGCGTTGGTGCTTCATCAAAAACTGTTTCGTTTCTGTGCAGTCGAGTATGACGGGATGAGTGTTAGTGGATGGGAATTGGATTAATTATCTTAGTTTAAGTTTCAACCAATTTCCTCCGTCGTCAAACGCAGTTTGACTATGCGAAAACAAAAACATTAATTACTGCACTCGTTGTTTCAGCAAGAGTTTACGTGGTTTTTAAAACAAACAAAGCTCTTCGTACTTTGAAAACCTTTAGGCAGTGAAAAGCGTTTCTGAAACAACTTTTCGTTTCGACAAATCGTTTCCGAAACGATTTTATGTTTCAAAAATCGTTTCCGAAACGATTTTTGTTTCGAAAAACGATCCCGAAATGATTTTTTGTTTCGAGAAACGCTTCGGAAACGTTTTTCCCTACGGCTCATGTTCTGTTAACAAATCACTCGATGCTTTTTAAGTGCACGAACCGTTCAGTTAAATCGTTGCCAATACTGCAATGTACATTTAGCAATGAGGCACCAGGGGTTGTCCAAAACCTGTTTTGTCGCCGACTAAATTTGAAATCAGTGATTTTGAAACCACCTCAAATAGTTTGAATCGCTTTTGAGGAGTCCAGTATTACACAAGGAGTGTTAGTGGATTGAGTTCGGATTACTGGTCAGATTCTTATTAATTTCATCTTTAGCCAATTTTAACAAACTCGCAAACAGCTTTCACTTATCCGAAACAATCAAGTCAACACACAAACAATTGATTGACACATCAGTGTGTTTGTGCACTTGTGCTCTATGATAGGATAAACCGTTTTTGAGCTGTCCAGTGACACGAGATGAGTTTTAGTGGATTGAAATCGGATTGCTGGTCACATTCATTTTCATTTCAGTTTCAGCCGATTTTATTGAACTCATGAACAGCCTTCGCACATCCAAAACACTCACTTCAACACAAAAGCAAATAATATCCTCATCGGTGTGTTTGTGTAATTGTATTGTTCCAAAAAGCAATTGGTTTTTTAGCAGTCGAGTGTCGCAAGTTGAGTGATAGTGGATAGAATTCTGATTACTATCACGCTCATTTTATATTTCAGTTTTGGCCAATTTTAGCAAACTCTTGAACAGCTTTCACGCACCCACAACACCTAATTCACCACCCAATCAAGTAATTGACACATCAGTGTTCGTACTCTTTCAAAAATCACATTGTGGTTGAGCAGTCGAGTGTCACAAGATAAATGTTGGTGGATTGAAGTCACATTAGTCATCACATTTGCTCTTAACTCAGTTTCAGCCGATGCTAACAAACTCGCGAACAGTTTTCACACATCCAAAACATACAACTCAACACGCAATCAAGTAATGGACACATCAGTGTGTTTGTACGTTCGCACTTTATTGTAGAATGCATCGTGTTTGAGCAATCGAGTGTCACAAAATGAAAGAATGCATCGCGTTGGAGCAATCGAGTGTCAAAAAATGAGTGTTACTGGATTGAATTGGGCTTATTGATCACTTTGACTTAAAGTGTAGTTTTAACCATTTTTAACAAAATCTTGAACAGTATTCACACGCCCGAAACACTCAATTCACAGAACGAGTGTTATTAGATTGAATTCGGGTTATTTGTCAAGTTGGTCTGCCATTCACTTTTAACCGATCTTAACAAACTTGCGAACAGCTTTCACACGTCCAAAACATTCAAATCACCACACAAGGATGTGATTGACACATCAGTGTGTTTGTCTGCTCGTAATCTATCAGAGAATGCATCGTTTTTGGGCAGTCGAGTTTCACAAGTAATGTGTTAGTGGACTGAATTCGAGTTATTGGTCACATTCATATAAATTGTAGTTTTAACCGATTTTAACAAATCCGCGAACAACTTTCACACGTCCAAAACACTCACTTCACCACACAAGCATGCGATTAACTCATCAGTTTGTCTATCTGCTCGTAGTCTATCAGGAGACGCATCGATTTGGGTCAGTCGAGTGTCACGAAATGAGTGTTAGTGAATGGAGTTCGGGTTGTTGGCCAAGTTGATCTGCCATTCACTTTTAACCGATCTTAACAAACTTGCGAACAGCTTTCACACGTCCAAAACATTCAAATCACCACGCAAGCATGTGATTGACGCATCAGTGTAAGTGTCTGTTCGCAGTTTATCAGAGAATGCATTATTTTTGAGCGGTCGAGTGTCACAAAAAAAGTGTTAGTGGATTGAATTCGGGTTGTTGATCACATTAATCTTACTTTTAACCGATTTTAACATATTCGCGAACAGCTTTCACGTGTTCAAAACATTCAATTCATTACACAAGCATATGATTGACGCATCAGTGTGTTGGTCTGCTCGTAGTTTGTCAGAAAATGCATCGTTTTTGAGCAGTCGAAAGTCACTAAATGAGTGTCAGTGGATTGAATTCGCGTTGTTGGTCACATTGATTCAAACTTCAATTTTGATTGATTTTGCAAGAACTCGCGAACAGCTGTCGCAGGTCTGAAACACTCAATTCACCATTCAAGCATGTGACTGACACATCAGTGTATGTTTTTGCTCGTAGTCTATCAAAAAATGCATCAAATTTTCAGACGTCGAGTGTCGCAAAATGAGTGTTAAGTGATTGAGTTCGGGTTGTTAGTCATCATACTCTAATATTCACTTTTAGCGGATTTTTGACAAACTCGTGAACAGCTTTCACACGCTTGAAACATTTAATTCACCACACAAGCATGTGATTCACACATCAGTGTTTTTTTCTGTTCGCAGTTTATCAGAAAATGCAGCGTTTATGAGCAGTTGAGTGTCACAAAATGAGTGTTAGTGGATTGATTTCGGGGTATTGGAAACATTGTTATAATATTCATCCTTTACTGATTTTAACTAATTCGCGAACATTTTTCACTCGTTCAAAACACTCAAAATACCACGCAAGCATGTGACTGACACATCAGTGCTTGTGTGTTCGTCTTTTTTGAAAAAATGCATCGTTTTTGAGAGCTCGAGTGTCACAAAATGATTGTTATTGGATTGATATCGGGTTATTGGTCATATTGATTCGAATTTTAGTTTCAACCGATTTGAACAAACTCGCGAAATCTTTCACACGTCCAGCATATTCAACTCACCACACAAGCATGTGATTGACACATCAGTGTGTTTGTCTGCTCGTAGTTTATGGGAAAATGCAGCGTTTTTAAGCAGGCGTGTGTCACAGAATGAGTAATAGTGGATTGAATTCGAACTAATGGTCACATTAATCTAATATTCACTCTTAACCGATTTTAACAAACTCGTGAACAACTTTCAAACGTCCAATTTACTCAATTCACCACACAAGCATGTGATTGACACACCAGTGTTAGTGCCTGCTCGCAGTCTACAAGAGAATGCATCGTTTTTGAGCAATCAAATGTCACAAAATGAGTGTTAGTGAATTGACTTCCGGTTATTGGTCAAATTGATCTAATATTCATCCTTAACTGTTTTTAACAAGGTCGCGAACAGCTTTAACTTGTTCAAAACACCCACTTCATCACACGAGCATGTGATTGACTGATCAGTGTGTTTGTCTGCTCGTAGTTTGTCAGAAAATGCATCGTTTTTGAGCAGTCGAATGTCACAAAATGATGGCTAGTGGATCAAATTCAGTTTATTGGTCTTTGTGATTCAAGTTTTAGTTTAAACCGATTTTAACAAACTCGCGAACAGCTTCACACGTCCAAAACACTCCATTCACAATAGAAACAAGTGATTGACACATCAGTGTGTTTGTGTAATTGTATTCTTCCAAAAAGTAATTCGTTTTTCAGCAGTCGAGTGTCGCAAGAAGAGTGATAGTGGATAGAATTTTGATTACTATCATCACGGTCATTTTAATCTCAGTTTCAGTCAAATTTAACAATTGCTTGAACAGCCTTCACGCACCTATAACACCTAGATCACCACCCAATCAAGTAATTGACACATCAGTGTGTTTGTATGTTCGTGCTCTTTCAAAAATCAAATCGTGGTTCAGCAGTCGAGTGTGAGAAGAAAAGTGTTACTGGATTGAAGTCACATTAGTCATCACATTCACATTAAATTCAGTTTTACCCGTTGTTAACAAACACGCGAACAGTTTTCACACATCCAAAACATGCAGCTCAACACGCAATCAAGTGATGGACACATCAGTGTGTTTGTACGTTCGCACTCTATTGTAGAATAAATCGTTTTTGGGCAATCGAGTGTCACGCGACGAGTGTTAGTGGATTAAAGTGGAACCATCGGTCATATTCATGTGAATTTCAGTTTCAGCCGATTTTAACAAACACGCGAACAGCTCTCACACACCTACAGCACTTAATTCACCGCACAAGCAAGTGATTGACACATCAGTGTTTGTGTGCGTTGGTGCTTCATCAAAAACTGTTTCGTTTCTGTGCAGTCGAGTATGACGGGATGAGTGTTAGTGGATGGGAATTGGATTAATTATCTTAGTTTAAGTTTCAACCAATATCCTCCGTCGTCAAACGCAGTTTGACTATGCGAAAACAAAAACATTAATTACTGCACTCGTTGTTTCAGCAAGAGTTTACGTGGTTTTTAAAACAAACAAAGCTCTTCGTACTTTGAAAACCTTTAGGCAGTGAAAAGCGTTTCTGAAACAACTTTTCGTTTCGACAAATCGTTTCCGAAACGATTTTATGTTTCAAAAATCGTTTCCGAAACGATTTTTTGTTTCGAAAAACGATCCCGAAATGATTTTTTGTTTCGAGAAACGCTTCGGAAACGTTTTTCCCTACGGCTCATGTTCTGTTAACAAATCACTCGATGCTTTTTAAGTGCACGAACCGTTCAGTTAAATCGTTGCCAATACTGCAATGTACATTTAGCAATGAGGCACCAGGGGTTGTCCAAAACCTGTTTTGTCGCCGACTAAATTTGAAATCAGTGATTTTGAAACCACCTCAAATAGTTTGAATCGCTTTTGAGGAGTCCAGTATTACACAAGGAGTGTTAGTGGATTGAGTTCGGATTACTGGTCAGATTCTTATTAATTTCATCTTTAGCCAATTTTAACAAACTCGCAAACAGCTTTCACTTATCCGAAACAATCAAGTCAACACACAAACAATTGATTGACACATCAGTGTGTTTGTGCACTTGTGCTCTATGATAGGATAAACCGTTTTTGAGCTGTCCAGTGACACGAGATGAGTTTTAGTGGATTGAAATCGGATTGCTGGTCACATTCATTTTCATTTCAGTTTCAGCCGATTTTATTGAACTCATGAACAGCCTTCGCACATCCAAAACACTCACTTCAACACAAAAGCAAATAATATCCTCATCGGTGTGTTTGTGTAATTGTATTGTTCCAAAAAGCAATTGGTTTTTTAGCAGTCGAGTGTCGCAAGTTGAGTGATAGTGGATAGAATTCTGATTACTATCACGCTCATTTTATATTTCAGTTTTGGCCAATTTTAGCAAACTCTTGAACAGCTTTCACGCACCCACAACACCTAATTCACCACCCAATCAAGTAATTGACACATCAGTGTTCGTACTCTTTCAAAAATCACATTGTGGTTGAGCAGTCGAGTGTCACAAGATAAATGTTGGTGGATTGAAGTCACATTAGTCATCACATTTGCTCTTAACTCAGTTTCAGCCGATGCTAACAACCTCGCGAACAGTTTTCACACATCCAAAACATACAACTCAACACGCAATCAAGTAATGGACACATCAGTGTGTTTGTACGTTCGCACTTTATTGTAGAATGCATCGTGTTTGAGCAATCGAGTGTCACAAAATGAAAGAATGCATCGCGTTGGAGCAATCGAGTGTCAAAAAATGAGTGTTACTGGATTGAATTGGGCTTATTGATCACTTTGATATAAAGTGTAGTTTTAACCATTTTTAACAAAATCTTGAACAGTATTCACACGCCCGAAACACTCAATTCACAGAACGAGTGTTATTAGATTGAATTCGGGTTATTTGTCAAGTTGGTCTGCCATTCACTTTTAACCGATCTTAACAAACTTGCGAACAGCTTTCACACGTCCAAAACATTCAAATCGCCACACAAGGATGTGATTGACACATCAGTGTGTTTGTCTGCTCGTAATCTATCAGAGAATGCATCGTTTTTGGGCAGTCGAGTTTCACAAGTAATGTGTTAGTGGACTGAATTCGAGTTATTGGTCACATTCATATAAATTGTAGTTTTAACCGATTTTAACAAATCCGCGAACAACTTTCACACGTCCAAAACACTCACTTCACCACACAAGCATGCGATTAACTCATCAGTTTGTCTATCCGCTCGTAGTCTATCAGGAGACGCATCGATTTGGGTCAGTCGAGTGTCACGAAATGAGTGTTAGTGAATGGAGTTCGGGTTGTTGGCCAAGTTGATCTGCCATTCACTTTTAACCGATCTTAACAAACTTGCGAACAGCTTTCACACGTCCAAAACATTCAAATCACCACGCAAGCATGTGATTGACGCATCAGTGTAAGTGTCTGTTCGCAGTTTATCAGAGAATGCATTATTTTTGAGCGGTCGAGTGTCACAAAAAAAGTGTTGGTGGATTGAATTCGGGTTGTTGATCACATTAATCTTACTTTTAACCGATTTTAACATATTCGCGAACAGCTTTCACGTGTTCAAAACATTCAATTCATTACACAAGCATATGATTGACGCATCAGTGTGTTGGTCTGCTCGTAGTTTGTCAGAAAATGCATCGTTTTTGAGCAGTCGAAAGTCACTAAATGAGTGTCAGTGGATTGAATTCGCGTTGTTGGTCACATTGATTCAAACTTCAATTTTGATTGATTTTGCAAGAACTCGCGAACAGCTGTCGCAGGTCTGAAACACTCAATTCACCATTCAAGCATGTGATTGACACATCAGTGTATGTTTTTGCTCGTAGTCTATCAAAAAATGCATCAAATTTTCAGACGTCGAGTGTCGCAAAATGAGTGTTAAGTGATTGAGTTCGGGTTGTTAGTCATCATACTCTAATATTCACTTTTAACGGATTTTTGACAAACTCGTGAACAGCTTTCACACGCTTGAAACATTTAATTCACCACACAAGCATGTGATTCACACATCAGTGTTTTTTTCTGTTCGCAGTTTATCAGAAAATGCAGCGTTTATGAGCAGTCGAGTGTCACAAAATGAGTGTTAGTGGATTGATTTTGGGGTATTGGAAACATTGTTATAATATTCATCCTTTACTGATTTTAACTAATTCGCGAACATTTTTCACTCGTTCAAAACACTCAAAATACCACGCAAGCATGTGACTGACACATCAGTGCTTGTGTGTTCGTCTTTTTTGAAAAAATGCATCGTTTTTGAGAGCTCGAGTGTCACAAAATGATTGTTATTGGATTGATATCGGGTTATTGGTCATATTGATTCGAATTTTAGTTTCAACCGATTTGAACAAACTCGCGAAATCTTTCACACGTCCAGCATATTCAACTCACCACACAAGCATGTGATTGACACATCAGTGTGTTTGTCTGCTCGTAGTTTATGGGAAAATGCAGCGTTTTTAAGCAGGCGTGTGTCACAGAATGAGTAATAGTGGATTGAATTCGAACTAATGGTCACATTAATCTAATATTCACTCTTAACCGATTTTAACAAACTCGTGAACAACTTTCAAACGTCCAATTTACTCAATTCACCACACAAGCATGTGATTGACACATCAGTGTTAGTGCCTGCTCGCAGTCTACAAGAGAATGCATCGTTTTTGAGCAATCAAATGTCACAAAATGAGTGTTAGTGAATTGACTTCCGGTTATTGGTCAAATTGATCTAATATTCATCCTTAACTGTTTTTAACAAGGTCGCGAACAGCTTTAACTTGTTCAAAACACCCACTTCATCACACGAGCATGTGATTGACTGATCAGTGTGTTTGTCTGCTCGTAGTTTGTCAGAAAATGCATCGTTTTTGAGCAGTCGAATGTCACAAAATGATGGCTAGTGGATCAAATTCAGTTTATTGGTCTTTGTGATTCAAGTTTTAGTTTAAATCGATTTTAACAAACTCGCGAACAGCTTCACACGTCCAAAACACTCCATTCACAATAGAAACAAGTGATTGACACATCAGTGTGTTTGTGTAATTGTATTCTTCCAAAAAGTAATTCGTTTTTCAGCAGTCGAGTGTCGCAAGAAGAGTGATAGTGGATAGAATTTTGATTACTATCATCACGGTCATTTTAATCTCAGTTTCAGTCAAATTTAACAATTGCTTGAACAGCCTTCACGCACCTATAACACCTAGATCACCACCCAATCAAGTAATTGACACATCAGTGTGTTTGTATGTTCGTGCTCTTTCAAAAATCAAATCGTGGTTCAGCAGTCGAGTGTGAGAAGAAAAGTGTTACTGGATTGAAGTCACATTAGTCATCACATTCACATTAAATTCAGTTTTACCCGTTGTTAACAAACACGCGAACAGTTTTCACACATCCAAAACATGCAGCTCAACACGCAATCAAGTGATGGACACATCAGTGTGTTTGTACGTTCGCACTCTATTGTAGAATAAATCGTTTTTGGGCAATCGAGTGTCACGCGACGAGTGTTAGTGGATTAAAGTGGAACCATCGGTCATATTCATGTGAATTTCAGTTTCAGCCGATTTTAACAAACACGCGAACAGCTCTCACACACCTACAGCACTTAATTCACCGCACAAGCAAGTGATTGACACATCAGTGTTTGTGTGCGTTGGTGCTTCATCAAAAACTGTTTCGTTTCTGTGCAGTCGAGTATGACGGGATGAGTGTTAGTGGATGGGAATTGGATTAATTATCTTAGTTTAAGTTTCAACCAATTTCCTCCGTCGTCAAACGCAGTTTGACTATGCGAAAACAAAAACATTAATTACTGCACTCGTTGTTTCAGCAAGAGTTTACGTGGTTTTTAAAACAAACAAAGCTCTTCGTACTTTGAAAACCTTTAGGCAGTGAAAAGCGTTTCTGAAACAACTTTTCGTTTCGACAAATCGTTTCCGAAACGATTTTATGTTTCAAAAATCGTTTCCGAAACGATTTTTTGTTTCGAAAAACGATCCCGAAATGATTTTTTGTTTCGAGAAACACTTCGGAAACGTTTTTCCCTACGGCTCATGTTCTGTTAACAAATCACTCGATGCTTTTTAAGTGCACGAACCGTTCAGTTAAATCGTTGCCAATACTGCAATGTACATTTAGCAATGAGGCACCAGGGGTTGTCCAAAACCTGTTTTGTCGCCGACTAAATTTGAAATCAGTGATTTTGAAACCACCTCAAATAGTTTGAATCGCTTTTGAGGAGTCCAGTATTACACAAGGAGTGTTAGTGGATTGAGTTCGGATTACTGGTCAGATTCTTATTAATTTCATCTTTAGCCAATTTTAACAAACTCGCAAACAGCTTTCACTTATCCGAAACAATCAAGTCAACACACAAACAATTGATTGACACATCAGTGTGTTTGTGCACTTGTGCTCTATGATAGGATAAACCGTTTTTGAGCTGTCCAGTGACACGAGATGAGTTTTAGTGGATTGAAATCGGATTGCTGGTCACATTCATTTTCATTTCAGTTTCAGCCGATTTTATTGAACTCATGAACAGCCTTCGCACATCCAAAACACTCACTTCAACACAAAAGCAAATAATATCCTCATCGGTGTGTTTGTGTAATTGTATTGTTCCAAAAAGCAATTGGTTTTTTAGCAGTCGAGTGTCGCAAGTTGAGTGATAGTGGATAGAATTCTGATTACTATCACGCTCATTTTATATTTCAGTTTTGGCCAATTTTAGCAAACTCTTGAACAGCTTTCACGCACCCACAACACCTAATTCACCACCCAATCAAGTAATTGACACATCAGTGTTCGTACTCTTTCAAAAATCACATTGTGGTTGAGCAGTCGAGTGTCACAAGATAAATGTTGGTGGATTGAAGTCACATTAGTCATCACATTTGCTCTTAACTCAGTTTCAGCCGATGCTAACAAACTCGCGAACAGTTTTCACACATCCAAAACATACAACTCAACACGCAATCAAGTAATGGACACATCAGTGTGTTTGTACGTTCGCACTTTATTGTAGAATGCATCGTGTTTGAGCAATCGAGTGTCACAAAATGAAAGAATGCATCGCGTTGGAGCAATCGAGTGTCAAAAAATGAGTATTACTGGATTGAATTGGGCTTATTGATCACTTTGACTTAAAGTGTAGTTTTAACCATTTTTAACAAAATCTTGAACAGTATTCACACGCCCAAAACACTCAATTCACAGAACGAGTGTTATTAGATTGAATTCGGGTTATTTGTCAAGTTGGTCTGCCATTCACTTTTAACCGATCTTAACAAACTTGCGAACAGCTTTCACACGTCCAAAACATTCAAATCACCACACAAGGATGTGATTGACACATCAGTGTGTTTGTCTGCTCGTAATCTATCAGAGAATGCATCGTTTTTGGGCAGTCGAGTTTCACAAGTAATGTGTTAGTGGACTGAATTCGAGTTATTGGTCACATTCATATAAATTGTAGTTTTAACCGATTTTAACAAATCCGCGAACAACTTTCACACGTCCAAAACACTCACTTCACCACACAAGCATGCGATTAACTCATCAGTTTGTCTATCTGCTCGTAGTCTATCAGGAGACGCATCGATTTGGGTCAGTCGAGTGTCAGGAAATGAGTGTTAGTGAATGGAGTTCGGGTTGTTGGCCAAGTTGATCTGCCATTCACTTTTAACCGATCTTAACAAACTTGCGAACAGCTTTCACACGTCCAAAACATTCAAATCACCACGCAAGCATGTGATTGACGCATCAGTGTAAGTGTCTGTTCGCAGTTTATCAGAGAATGCATTATTTTTGAGCGGTCGAGTGTCACAAAAAAAGTGTTAGTGGATTGAATTCGGGTTGTTGATCACATTAATCTTACTTTTAACCGATTTTAACATATTCGCGAACAGCTTTCACGTGTTCAAAACATTCAATTCATTACACAAGCATATGATTGACGCATCAGTGTGTTGGTCTGCTCGTAGTTTGTCAGAAAATGCATCGTTTTTGAGCAGTCGAAAGTCACTAAATGAGTGTCAGTGGATTGAATTCGCGTTGTTGGTCACATTGATTCAAACTTCAATTTTGATTGATTTTGCAAGAACTCGCGAACAGCTGTCGCAGGTCTGAAACACTCAATTCACCATTCAAGCATGTGACTGACACATCAGTGTATGTTTTTGCTCGTAGTCTATCAAAAAATGCATCAAATTTTCAGACGTCGAGTGTCGCAAAATGAGTGTTAAGTGATTGAGTTCGGGTTGTTAGTCATCATACTCTAATATTCACTTTTAACGGATTTTTGACAAACTCGTGAACAGCTTTCACACGCTTGAAACATTTAATTCACCACACAAGCATGTGATTCACACATCAGTGTTTTTTTCTGTTCGCAGTTTATCAGAAAATGCAGCGTTTATGAGCAGTCGAGTGTCACAAAATGAGTGTTAGTGGATTGATTTCGGGGTATTGGAAACATTGTTATAATATTCATCCTTTACTGATTTTAACTAATTCGCGAACATTTTTCACTCGTTCAAAACACTCAAAATACCACGCAAGCATGTGACTGACACATCAGTGCTTGTGTGTTCGTCTTTTTTGAAAAAATGCATCGTTTTTGAGAGCTCGAGTGTCACAAAATGATTGTTATTGGATTGATATCGGGTTATTGGTCATATTGATTCGAATTTTAGTTTCAACCGATTTGAACAAACTCGCGAAATCTTTCACACGTCCAGCATATTCAACTCACCACACAAGCATGTGATTGACACATCAGTGTGTTTGTCTGCTCGTAGTTTATGGGAAAATGCAGCGTTTTTAAGCAGGCGTGTGTCACAGAATGAGTAATAGTGGATTGAATTCGAACTAATGGTCACATTAATCTAATATTCACTCTTAACCGATTTTAACAAACTCGTGAACAACTTTCAAACGTCCAATTTACTCAATTCACCACACAAGCATGTGATTGACACATCAGTGTTAGTGCCTGCTCGCAGTCTACAAGAGAATGCATCGTTTTTGAGCAATCAAATGTCACAAAATGAGTGTTAGTGAATTGACTTCCGGTTATTGGTCAAATTGATCTAATATTCATCCTTAACTGTTTTTAACAAGGTCGCGAACAGCTTTAACTTGTTCAAAACACCCACTTCATCACACGAGCATGTGATTGACTGATCAGTGTGTTTGTCTGCTCGTAGTTTGTCAGAAAATGCATCGTTTTTGAGCAGTCGAATGTCACAAAATGATGGCTAGTGGATCAAATTCAGTTTATTGGTCTTTGTGATTCAAGTTTTAGTTTAAATCGATTTTAACAAACTCGCGAACAGCTTCACACGTCCAAAACACTCCATTCACAATAGAAACAAGTGATTGACACATCAGTGTGTTTGTGTAATTGTATTCTTCCAAAAAGTAATTCGTTTTTCAGCAGTCGAGTGTCGCAAGAAGAGTGATAGTGGATAGAATTTTGATTACTATCATCACGGTCATTTTAATCTCAGTTTCAGTCAAATTTAACAATTGCTTGAACAGCCTTCACGCACCTATAACACCTAGATCACCACCCAATCAAGTAATTGACACATCAGTGTGTTTGTATGTTCGTGCTCTTTCAAAAATCAAATCGTGGTTCAGCAGTCGAGTGTGAGAAGAAAAGTGTTACTGGATTGAAGTCACATTAGTCATCACATTCACATTAAATTCAGTTTTACCCGTTGTTAACAAACACGCGAACAGTTTTCACACATCCAAAACATGCAGCTCAACACGCAATCAAGTGATGGACACATCAGTGTGTTTGTACGTTCGCACTCTATTGTAGAATAAATCGTTTTTGGGCAATCGAGTGTCACGCGACGAGTGTTAGTGGATTAAAGTGGAACCATCGGTCATATTCATGTGAATTTCAGTTTCAGCCGATTTTAACAAACACGCGAACAGCTCTCACACACCTACAGCACTTAATTCACCGCACAAGCAAGTGATTGACACATCAGTGTTTGTGTGCGTTGGTGCTTCATCAAAAACTGTTTCGTTTCTGTGCAGTCGAGTATGACGGGATGAGTGTTAGTGGATGGGAATTGGATTAATTATCTTAGTTTAAGTTTCAACCAATTTCCTCCGTCGTCAAACGCAGTTTGACTATGCGAAAACAAAAACATTAATTACTGCACTCGTTGTTTCAGCAAGAGTTTACGTGGTTTTTAAAACAAACAAAGCTCTTCGTACTTTGAAAACCTTTAGGCAGTGAAAAGCGTTTCTGAAACAACTTTTCGTTTCGACAAATCGTTTCCGAAACGATTTTATGTTTCAAAAATCGTTTCCGAAACGATTTTTTGTTTCGAAAAACGATCCCGAAATGATTTTTTGTTTCGAGAAACACTTCGGAAACGTTTTTCCCTACGGCTCATGTTCTGTTAACAAATCACTCGATGCTTTTTAAGTGCACGAACCGTTCAGTTAAATCGTTGCCAATACTGCAATGTACATTTAGCAATGAGGCACCAGGGGTTGTCCAAAACCTGTTTTGTCGCCGACTAAATTTGAAATCAGTGATTTTGAAACCACCTCAAATAGTTTGAATCGCTTTTGAGGAGTCCAGTATTACACAAGGAGTGTTAGTGGATTGAGTTCGGATTACTGGTCAGATTCTTATTAATTTCATCTTTAGCCAATTTTAACAAACTCGCAAACAGCTTTCACTTATCCGAAACAATCAAGTCAACACACAAACAATTGATTGACACATCAGTGTGTTTGTGCACTTGTGCTCTATGATAGGATAAACCGTTTTTGAGCTGTCCAGTGACACGAGATGAGTTTTAGTGGATTGAAATCGGATTGCTGGTCACATTCATTTTCATTTCAGTTTCAGCCGATTTTATTGAACTCATGAACAGCCTTCGCACATCCAAAACACTCACTTCAACACAAAAGCAAATAATATCCTCATCGGTGTGTTTGTGTAATTGTATTGTTCCAAAAAGCAATTGGTTTTTTAGCAGTCGAGTGTCGCAAGTTGAGTGATAGTGGATAGAATTCTGATTACTATCACGCTCATTTTATATTTCAGTTTTGGCCAATTTTAGCAAACTCTTGAACAGCTTTCACGCACCCACAACACCTAATTCACCACCCAATCAAGTAATTGACACATCAGTGTTCGTACTCTTTCAAAAATCACATTGTGGTTGAGCAGTCGAGTGTCACAAGATAAATGTTGGTGGATTGAAGTCACATTAGTCATCACATTTGCTCTTAACTCAGTTTCAGCCGATGCTAACAAACTCGCGAACAGTTTTCACACATCCAAAACATACAACTCAACACGCAATCAAGTAATGGACACATCAGTGTGTTTGTACGTTCGCACTTTATTGTAGAATGCATCGTGTTTGAGCAATCGAGTGTCACAAAATGAAAGAATGCATCGCGTTGGAGCAATCGAGTGTCAAAAAATGAGTATTACTGGATTGAATTGGGCTTATTGATCACTTTGACTTAAAGTGTAGTTTTAACCATTTTTAACAAAATCTTGAACAGTATTCACACGCCCAAAACACTCAATTCACAGAACGAGTGTTATTAGATTGAATTCGGGTTATTTGTCAAGTTGGTCTGCCATTCACTTTTAACCGATCTTAACAAACTTGCGAACAGCTTTCACACGTCCAAAACATTCAAATCACCACACAAGGATGTGATTGACACATCAGTGTGTTTGTCTGCTCGTAATCTATCAGAGAATGCATCGTTTTTGGGCAGTCGAGTTTCACAAGTAATGTGTTAGTGGACTGAATTCGAGTTATTGGTCACATTCATATAAATTGTAGTTTTAACCGATTTTAACAAATCCGCGAACAACTTTCACACGTCCAAAACACTCACTTCACCACACAAGCATGCGATTAACTCATCAGTTTGTCTATCCGCTCGTAGTCTATCAGGAGACGCATCGATTTGGGTCAGTCGAGTGTCACGAAATGAGTGTTAGTGAATGGAGTTCGGGTTGTTGGCCAAGTTGATCTGCCATTCACTTTTAACCGATCTTAACAAACTTGCGAACAGCTTTCACACGTCCAAAACATTCAAATCACCACGCAAGCATGTGATTGACGCATCAGTGTAAGTGTCTGTTCGCAGTTTATCAGAGAATGCATTATTTTTGAGCGGTCGAGTGTCACAAAAAAAGTGTTGGTGGATTGAATTCGGGTTGTTGATCACATTAATCTTACTTTTAACCGATTTTAACATATTCGCGAACAGCTTTCACGTGTTCAAAACATTCAATTCATTACACAAGCATATGATTGACGCATCAGTGTGTTGGTCTGCTCGTAGTTTGTCAGAAAATGCATCGTTTTTGAGCAGTCGAAAGTCACTAAATGAGTGTCAGTGGATTGAATTCGCGTTGTTGGTCACATTGATTCAAACTTCAATTTTGATTGATTTTGCAAGAACTCGCGAACAGCTGTCGCAGGTCTGAAACACTCAATTCACCATTCAAGCATGTGATTGACACATCAGTGTATGTTTTTGCTCGTAGTCTATCAAAAAATGCATCAAATTTTCAGACGTCGAGTGTCGCAAAATGAGTGTTAAGTGATTGAGTTCGGGTTGTTAGTCATCATACTCTAATATTCACTTTTAACGGATTTTTGACAAACTCGTGAACAGCTTTCACACGCTTGAAACATTTAATTCACCACACAAGCATGTGATTCACACATCAGTGTTTTTTTCTGTTCGCAGTTTATCAGAAAATGCAGCGTTTATGAGCAGTCGAGTGTCACAAAATGAGTGTTAGTGGATTGATTTCGGGGTATTGGAAACATTGTTATAATATTCATCCTTTACTGATTTTAACTAATTCGCGAACATTTTTCACTCGTTCAAAACACTCAAAATACCACGCAAGCATGTGACTGACACATCAGTGCTTGTGTGTTCGTCTTTTTTGAAAAAATGCATCGTTTTTGAGAGCTCGAGTGTCACAAAATGATTGTTATTGGATTGATATCGGGTTATTGGTCATATTGATTCGAATTTTAGTTTCAACCGATTTGAACAAACTCGCGAAATCTTTCACACGTCCAGCATATTCAACTCACCACACAAGCATGTGATTGACACATCAGTGTGTTTGTCTGCTCGTAGTTTATGGGAAAATGCAGCGTTTTTAAGCAGGCGTGTGTCACAGAATGAGTAATAGTGGATTGAATTCGAACTAATGGTCACATTAATCTAATATTCACTCTTAACCGATTTTAACAAACTCGTGAACAACTTTCAAACGTCCAATTTACTCAATTCACCACACAAGCATGTGATTGACACATCAGTGTTAGTGCCTGCTCGCAGTCTACAAGAGAATGCATCGTTTTTGAGCAATCAAATGTCACAAAATGAGTGTTAGTGAATTGACTTCCGGTTATTGGTCAAATTGATCTAATATTCATCCTTAACTGTTTTTAACAAGGTCGCGAACAGCTTTAACTTGTTCAAAACACCCACTTCATCACACGAGCATGTGATTGACTGATCAGTGTGTTTGTCTGCTCGTAGTTTGTCAGAAAATGCATCGTTTTTGAGCAGTCGAATGTCACAAAATGATGGCTAGTGGATCAAATTCAGTTTATTGGTCTTTGTGATTCAAGTTTTAGTTTAAATCGATTTTAACAAACTCGCGAACAGCTTCACACGTCCAAAACACTCCATTCACAATAGAAACAAGTGATTGACACATCAGTGTGTTTGTGTAATTGTATTTTTCCAAAAAGTAATTCGTTTTTCAGCAGTCGAGTGTCGCAAGAAGAGTGATAGTGGATAGAATTTTGATTACTATCATCACGGTCATTTTAATCTCAGTTTCAGTCAAATTTAACAATTGCTTGAACAGCCTTCACGCACCTATAACACCTAGATCACCACCCAATCAAGTAATTGACACATCAGTGTGTTTGTATGTTCGTGCTCTTTCAAAAATCAAATCGTGGTTCAGCAGTCGAGTGTGAGAAGAAAAGTGTTACTGGATTGAAGTCACATTAGTCATCACATTCACATTAAATTCAGTTTTACCCGTTGTTAACAAACACGCGAACAGTTTTCACACATCCAAAACATGCAGCTCAACACGCAATCAAGTGATGGACACATCAGTGTGTTTGTACGTTCGCACTCTATTGTAGAATAAATCGTTTTTGGGCAATCGAGTGTCACGCGACGAGTGTTAGTGGATTAAAGTGGAACCATCGGTCATATTCATGTGAATTTCAGTTTCAGCCGATTTTAACAAACACGCGAACAGCTCTCACACACCTACAGCACTTAATTCACCGCACAAGCAAGTGATTGACACATCAGTGTTTGTGTGCGTTGGTGCTTCATCAAAAACTGTTTCGTTTCTGTGCAGTCGAGTATGACGGGATGAGTGTTAGTGGATGGGAATTGGATTAATTATCTTAGTTTAAGTTTCAACCAATTTCCTCCGTCGTCAAACGCAGTTTGACTATGCGAAAACAAAAACATTAATTACTGCACTCGTTGTTTCAGCAAGAGTTTACGTGGTTTTTAAAACAAACAAAGCTCTTCGTACTTTGAAAACCTTTAGGCAGTGAAAAGCGTTTCTGAAACAACTTTTCGTTTCGACAAATCGTTTCCGAAACGATTTTATGTTTCAAAAATCGTTTCCGAAACGATTTTTTGTTTCGAAAAACGATCCCGAAATGATTTTTTGTTTCGAGAAACACTTCGGAAACGTTTTTCCCTACGGCTCATGTTCTGTTAACAAATCACTCGATGCTTTTTAAGTGCACGAACCGTTCAGTTAAATCGTTGCCAATACTGCAATGCACATTTAGCAATGAGGCACCAGGGGTTGTCCAAAACCTGTTTTGTCGCCGACTAAATTTGAAATCAGTGATTTTGAAACCACCTCAAATAGTTTGAATCGCTTTTGAGGAGTCCAGTATTACACAAGGAGTGTTAGTGGATTGAGTTCGGATTACTGGTCAGATTCTTATTAATTTCATCTTTAGCCAATTTTAACAAACTCGCAAACAGCTTTCACTTATCCGAAACAATCAAGTCAACACACAAACAATTGATTGACACATCAGTGTGTTTGTGCACTTGTGCTCTATGATAGGATAAACCGTTTTTGAGCTGTCCAGTGACACGAGATGAGTTTTAGTGGATTGAAATCGGATTGCTGGTCACATTCATTTTCATTTCAGTTTCAGCCGATTTTATTGAACTCATGAACAGCCTTCGCACATCCAAAACACTCACTTCAACACAAAAGCAAATAATATCCTCATCGGTGTGTTTGTGTAAGTGTGTTGTTCCAAAAAGCAATTGGTTTTTTAGCAGTCGAGTGTCGCAAGTTGAGTGATAGTGGATAGAATTCTGATTACTATCACGCTCATTTTATATTTCAGTTTTGGCCAATTTTAGCAAACTCTTGAACAGCTTTCACGCACCCACAACACCTAATTCACCACCCAATCAAGTAATTGACACATCAGTGTTCGTACTCTTTCAAAAATCACATTGTGGTTGAGCAGTCGAGTGTCACAAGATAAATGTTGGTGGATTGAAGTCACATTAGTCATCACATTTGCTCTTAACTCAGTTTCAGCCGATGCTAACAAACTCGCGAACAGTTTTCACACATCCAAAACATACAACTCAACACGCAATCAAGTAATGGACACATCAGTGTGTTTGTACGTTCGCACTTTATTGTAGAATGCATCGTGTTTGAGCAATCGAGTGTCACAAAATGAAAGAATGCATCGCGTTGGAGCAATCGAGTGTCAAAAAATGAGTATTACTGGATTGAATTGGGCTTATTGATCACTTTGACTTAAAGTGTAGTTTTAACCATTTTTAACAAAATCTTGAACAGTATTCACACGCCCAAAACACTCAATTCACAGAACGAGTGTTATTAGATTGAATTCGGGTTATTTGTCAAGTTGGTCTGCCATTCACTTTTAACCGATCTTAACAAACTTGCGAACAGCTTTCACACGTCCAAAACATTCAAATCACCACACAAGGATGTGATTGACACATCAGTGTGTTTGTCTGCTCGTAATCTATCAGAGAATGCATCGTTTTTGGGCAGTCGAGTTTCACAAGTAATGTGTTAGTGGACTGAATTCGAGTTATTGGTCACATTCATATAAATTGTAGTTTTAACCGATTTTAACAAATCCGCGAACAACTTTCACACGTCCAAAACACTCACTTCACCACACAAGCATGCGATTAACTCATCAGTTTGTCTATCTGCTCGTAGTCTATCAGGAGACGCATCGATTTGGGTCAGTCGAGTGTCACGAAATGAGTGTTAGTGAATGGAGTTCGGGTTGTTGGCCAAGTTGATCTGCCATTCACTTTTAACCGATCTTAACAAACTTGCGAACAGCTTTCACACGTCCAAAACATTCAAATCACCACGCAAGCATGTGATTGACGCATCAGTGTAAGTGTCTGTTCGCAGTTTATCAGAGAATGCATTATTTTTGAGCGGTCGAGTGTCACAAAAAAAGTGTTAGTGGATTGAATTCGGGTTGTTGATCACATTAATCTACCATTTACTTTTAACCGATTTTAACATATTCGCGAACAGCTTTCACGTGTTCAAAACATTCAATTCATTACACAAGCATATGATTGACGCATCAGTGTGTTGGTCTGCTCGTAGTTTGTCAGAAAATGCATCGTTTTTGAGCAGTCGAAAGTCACTAAATGAGTGTCAGTGGATTGAATTCGCGTTGTTGGTCACATTGATTCAAACTTCAATTTTGATTGATTTTGCAAGAACTCGCGAACAGCTGTCGCAGGTCTGAAACACTCAATTCACCATTCAAGCATGTGATTGACACATCAGTGTATGTTTTTGCTCGTAGTCTATCAAAAAATGCATCAAATTTTCAGACGTCGAGTGTCGCAAAATGAGTGTTAAGTGATTGAGTTCGGGTTGTTAGTCATCATACTCTAATATTCACTTTTAACGGATTTTTGACAAACTCGTGAACAGCTTTCACACGCTTGAAACATTTAATTCACCACACAAGCATGTGATTCACACATCAGTGTTTTTTTCTGTTCGCAGTTTATCAGAAAATGCAGCGTTTATGAGCAGTCGAGTGTCACAAAATGAGTGTTAGTGGATTGATTTCGGGGTATTGGAAACATTGTTATAATATTCATCCTTTACTGATTTTAACTAATTCGCGAACATTTTTCACTCGTTCAAAACACTCAAAATACCACGCAAGCATGTGACTGACACATCAGTGCTTGTGTGTTCGTCTTTTTTGAAAAAATGCATCGTTTTTGAGAGCTCGAGTGTCACAAAATGATTGTTATTGGATTGATATCGGGTTATTGGTCATATTGATTCGAATTTTAGTTTCAACCGATTTGAACAAACTCGCGAAATCTTTCACACGTCCAGCATATTCAACTCACCACACAAGCATGTGATTGACACATCAGTGTGTTTGTCTGCTCGTAGTTTATGGGAAAATGCAGCGTTTTTAAGCAGGCGTGTGTCACAGAATGAGTAATAGTGGATTGAATTCGAACTAATGGTCACATTAATCTAATCTTCACTCTTAACCGATTTTAACAAACTCGTGAACAACTTTCAAACGTCCAATTTACTCAATTCACCACACAAGCATGTGATTGACACACCAGTGTTAGTGCCTGCTCGCAGTCTACAAGAGAATGCATCGTTTTTGAGCAATCAAATGTCACAAAATGAGTGTTAGTGAATTGACTTCCGGTTATTGGTCAAATTGATCTAATATTCATCCTTAACTGTTTTTAACAAGGTCGCGAACAGCTTTAACTTGTTCAAAACACCCACTTCATCACACGAGCATGTGATTGACTGATCAGTGTGTTTGTCTGCTCGTAGTTTGTCAGAAAATGCATCGTTTTTGAGCAGTCGAATGTCACAAAATGATGGCTAGTGGATCAAATTCAGTTTATTGGTCTTTGTGATTCAAGTTTTAGTTTAAACCGATTTTAACAAACTCGCGAACAGCTTCACACGTCCAAAACACTCCATTCACAATAGAAACAAGTGATTGACACATCAGTGTGTTTGTGTAATTGTATTCTTCCAAAAAGTAATTCGTTTTTCAGCAGTCGAGTGTCGCAAGAAGAGTGATAGTGGATAGAATTTTGATTACTATCATCACGGTCATTTTAATCTCAGTTTCAGTCAAATTTAACAATTGCTTGAACAGCCTTCACGCACCTATAACACCTAGATCACCACCCAATCAAGTAATTGACACATCAGTGTGTTTGTATGTTCGTGCTCTTTCAAAAATCAAATCGTGGTTCAGCAGTCGAGTGTGAGAAGAAAAGTGTTACTGGATTGAAGTCACATTAGTCATCACATTCACATTAAATTCAGTTTTACCCGTTGTTAACAAACACGCGAACAGTTTTCACACATCCAAAACATGCAGCTCAACACGCAATCAAGTGATGGACACATCAGTGTGTTTGTACGTTCGCACTCTATTGTAGAATAAATCGTTTTTGGGCAATCGAGTGTCACGCGACGAGTGTTAGTGGATTAAAGTGGAACCATCGGTCATATTCATGTGAATTTCAGTTTCAGCCGATTTTAACAAACACGCGAACAGCTCTCACACACCTACAGCACTTAATTCACCGCACAAGCAAGTGATTGACACATCAGTGTTTGTGTGCGTTGGTGCTTCATCAAAAACTGTTTCGTTTCTGTGCAGTCGAGTATGACGGGATGAGTGTTAGTGGATGGGAATTGGATTAATTATCTTAGTTTAAGTTTCAACCAATTTCCTCCGTCGTCAAACGCAGTTTGACTATGCGAAAACAAAAACATTAATTACTGCACTCGTTGTTTCAGCAAGAGTTTACGTGGTTTTTAAAACAAACAAAGCTCTTCGTACTTTGAAAACCTTTAGGCAGTGAAAAGCGTTTCTGAAACAACTTTTCGTTTCGACAAATCGTTTCCGAAACGATTTTATGTTTCAAAAATCGTTTCCGAAACGATTTTTTGTTTCGAAAAACGATCCCGAAATGATTTTTTGTTTCGAGAAACGCTTCGGAAACGTTTTTCCCTACGGCTCATGTTCTGTTAACAAATCACTCGATGCTTTTTAAGTGCACGAACCGTTCAGTTAAATCGTTGCCAATACTGCAATGCACATTTAGCAATGAGGCACCAGGGGTTGTCCAAAACCTGTTTTGTCGCCGACTAAATTTGAAATCAGTGATTTTGAAACCACCTCAAATAGTTTGAATCGCTTTTGAGGAGTCCAGTATTACACAAGGAGTGTTAGTGGATTGAGTTCGGATTACTGGTCAGATTCTTATTAATTTCATTTTTAGCCAATTTTAACAAACTCGCAAACAGCTTTCACTTATCCGAAACAATCAAGTCAACACACAAACAATTGATTGACACATCAGTGTGTTTGTGCACTTGTGCTCTATGATAGGATAAACCGTTTTTGAGCTGTCCAGTGACACGAGATGAGTTTTAGTGGATTGAAATCGGATTGCTGGTCACATTCATTTTCATTTCAGTTTCAGCCGATTTTATTGAACTCATGAACAGCCTTCGCACATCCAAAACACTCACTTCAACACAAAAGCAAATAATATCCTCATCGGTGTGTTTGTGTAATTGTATTGTTCCAAAAAGCAATTGGTTTTTTAGCAGTCGAGTGTCGCAAGTTGAGTGATAGTGGATAGAATTCTGATTACTATCACGCTCATTTTATATTTCAGTTTTGGCCAATTTTAGCAAACTCTTGAACAGCTTTCACGCACCCACAACACCTAATTCACCACCCAATCAAGTAATTGACACATCAGTGTTCGTACTCTTTCAAAAATCACATTGTGGTTGAGCAGTCGAGTGTCACAAGATAAATGTTGGTGGATTGAAGTCACATTAGTCATCACATTTGCTCTTAACTCAGTTTCAGCCGATGCTAACAAACTCGCGAACAGTTTTCACACATCCAAAACATACAACTCAACACGCAATCAAGTAATGGACACATCAGTGTGTTTGTACGTTCGCACTTTATTGTAGAATGCATCGTGTTTGAGCAATCGAGTGTCACAAAATGAAAGAATGCATCGCGTTGGAGCAATCGAGTGTCAAAAAATGAGTGTTACTGGATTGAATTGGGCTTATTGATCACTTTGACTTAAAGTGTAGTTTTAACCATTTTTAACAAAATCTTGAACAGTATTCACACGCCCAAAACACTCAATTCACAGAACGAGTGTTATTAGATTGAATTCGGGTTATTTGTCAAGTTGGTCTGCCATTCACTTTTAACCGATCTTAACAAACTTGCGAACAGCTTTCACACGTCCAAAACATTCAAATCACCACACAAGGATGTGATTGACACATCAGTGTGTTTGTCTGCTCGTAATCTATCAGAGAATGCATCGTTTTTGGGCAGTCGAGTTTTACAAGTAATGTGTTAGTGGACTGAATTCGAGTTATTGGTCACATTCATATAAATTGTAGTTTTAACCGATTTTAACAAATCCGCGAACAACTTTCACACGTCCAAAACACTCACTTCACCACACAAGCATGCGATTAACTCATCAGTTTGTCTATCTGCTCGTAGTCTATCAGGAGACGCATCGATTTGGGTCAGTCGAGTGTCAGGAAATGAGTGTTAGTGAATGGAGTTCGGGTTGTTGGCCAAGTTGATCTGCCATTCACTTTTAACCGATCTTAACAAACTTGCGAACAGCTTTCACACGTCCAAAACATTCAAATCACCACGCAAGCATGTGATTGACGCATCAGTGTAAGTGTCTGTTCGCAGTTTACCAGAGAATGCATTATTTTTGAGCGGTCGAGTGTCACAAAAAAAGTGTTAGTGGATTGAATTCGGGTTGTTGATCACATTAATCTACCATTTACTTTTAACCGATTTTAACATATTCGCGAACAGCTTTCACGTGTTCAAAACATTCAATTCATTACACAAGCATATGATTGACGCATCAGTGTGTTGGTCTGCTCGTAGTTTGTCAGAAAATGCATCGTTTTTGAGCAGTCGAAAGTCACTAAATGAGTGTCAGTGGATTGAATTCGCGTTGTTGGTCACATTGATTCAAACTTCAATTTTGATTGATTTTGCAAGAACTCGCGAACAGCTGTCGCAGGTCTGAAACACTCAATTCACCATTCAAGCATGTGATTGACACATCAGTGTATGTTTTTGCTCGTAGTCTATCAAAAAATGCATCAAATTTTCAGACGTCGAGTGTCGCAAAATGAGTGTTAAGTGATTGAGTTCAGGTTGTTAGTCATCATACTCTAATATTCACTTTTAACGGATTTTTGACAAACTCGTGAACAGCTTTCACACGCTTGAAACATTTAATTCACCACACAAGCATGTGATTCACACATCAGTGTTTTTTTCTGTTCGCAGTTTATCAGAAAATGCAGCGTTTATGAGCAGTCGAGTGTCACAAAATGAGTGTTAGTGGATTGATTTCGGGGTATTGGAAACATTGTTATAATATTCATCCTTTACTGATTTTAACTAATTCGCGAACATTTTTCACTCGTTCAAAACACTCAAAATACCACGCAAGCATGTGACTGACACATCAGTGCTTGTGTGTTCGTCTTTTTTGAAAAAATGCATCGTTTTTGAGAGCTCGAGTGTCACAAAATGATTGTTATTGGATTGATATCGGGTTATTGGTCATATTGATTCGAATTTTAGTTTCAACCGATTTGAACAAACTCGCGAAATCTTTCACACGTCCAGCATATTCAACTCACCACACAAGCATGTGATTGACACATCAGTGTGTTTGTCTGCTCGTAGTTTATGGGAAAATGCAGCGTTTTTAAGCAGGCGTGTGTCACAGAATGAGTAATAGTGGATTGAATTCGAACTAATGGTCACATTAATCTAATATTCACTCTTAACCGATTTTAACAAACTCGCGAACAACTTTCAAACGTCCAATTTACTCAATTCACCACACAAGCATGTGATTGACACATCAGTGTTAGTGCCTGCTCGCAGTCTACAAGAGAATGCATCGTTTTTGAGCAATCAAATGTCACAAAATGAGTGTTAGTGAATTGACTTCCGGTTATTGGTCAAATTGATCTAATATTCATCCTTAACTGTTTTTAACAAGGTCGCGAACAGCTTTAACTTGTTCAAAACACCCACTTCATCACACGAGCATGTGATTGACTGATCAGTGTGTTTGTCTGCTCGTAGTTTGTCAGAAAATGCATCGTTTTTGAGCAGTCGAATGTCACAAAATGATGGCTAGTGGATCAAATTCAGTTTATTGGTCTTTGTGATTCAAGTTTTAGTTTAAATCGATTTTAACAAACTCGCGAACAGCTTCACACGTCCAAAACACTCCATTCACAATAGAAACAAGTGATTGACACATCAGTGTGTTTGTGTAATTGTATTCTTCCAAAAAGTAATTCGTTTTTCAGCAGTCGAGTGTCGCAAGAAGAGTGATAGTGGATAGAATTTTGATTACTATCATCACGGTCATTTTAATCTCAGTTTCAGTCAAATTTAACAATTGCTTGAACAGCCTTCACGCACCTATAACACCTAGATCACCACCCAATCAAGTAATTGACACATCAGTGTGTTTGTATGTTCGTGCTCTTTCAAAAATCAAATCGTGGTTCAGCAGTCGAGTGTGAGAAGAAAAGTGTTACTGGATTGAAGTCACATTAGTCATCACATTCACATTAAATTCAGTTTTACCCGTTGTTAACAAACACGCGAACAGTTTTCACACATCCAAAACATGCAGCTCAACACGCAATCAAGTGATGGACACATCAGTGTGTTTGTACGTTCGCACTCTATTGTAGAATAAATCGTTTTTGGGCAATCGAGTGTCACGCGACGAGTGTTAGTGGATTAAAGTGGAACCATCGGTCATATTCATGTGAATTTCAGTTTCAGCCGATTTTAACAAACACGCGAACAGCTCTCACACACCTACAGCACTTAATTCACCGCACAAGCAAGTGATTGACACATTAGTGTTTGTGTGCGTTGGTGCTTCATCAAAAACTGTTTCGTTTCTGTGCAATCGAGTATGACGGGATGAGTGTTAGTGGATGGGAATTGGATTAATTATCTTAGTTTAAGTTTCAACCAATTTCCTCCGTCGTCAAACGCAGTTTGACTATGCGAAAACAAAAACATTAATTACTGCACTCGTTGTTTCAGCAAGAGTTTACGTGGTTTTTAAAACAAACAAAGCTCTTCGTACTTTGAAAACCTTTAGGCAGTGAAAAGCGTTTCTGAAACAACTTTTCGTTTCGACAAATCGTTTCCGAAACGATTTTATGTTTCAAAAATCGTTTCCGAAACGATTTTTTGTTTCGAAAAACGATCCCGAAATGATTTTTTGTTTCGAGAAACGCTTCGGAAACGTTTTTCCCTACGGCTCATGTTCTGTTAACAAATCACTCGATGCTTTTTAAGTGCACGAACCGTTCAGTTAAATCGTTGCCAATACTGCAATGTACATTTAGCAATGAGGCACCAGGGGTTGTCCAAAACCTGTTTTGTCGCCGACTAAATTTGAAATCAGTGATTTTGAAACCACCTCAAATAGTTTGAATCGCTTTTGAGGAGTCCAGTATTACACAAGGAGTGTTAGTGGATTGAGTTCGGATTACTGGTCAGATTCTTATTAATTTCATCTTTAGCCAATTTTAACAAACTCGCAAACAGCTTTCACTTATCCGAAACAATCAAGTCAACACACAAACAATTGATTGACACATCAGTGTGTTTGTGCACTTGTGCTCTATGATAGGATAAACCGTTTTTGAGCTGTCCAGTGACACGAGATGAGTTTTAGTGGATTGAAATCGGATTGCTGGTCACATTCATTTTCATTTCAGTTTCAGCCGATTTTATTGAACTCATGAACAGCCTTCGCACATCCAAAACACTCACTTCAACACAAAAGCAAATAATATCCTCATCGGTGTGTTTGTGTAATTGTATTGTTCCAAAAAGCAATTGGTTTTTTAGCAGTCGAGTGTCGCAAGTTGAGTGATAGTGGATAGAATTCTGATTACTATCACGCTCATTTTATATTTCAGTTTTGGCCAATTTTAGCAAACTCTTGAACAGCTTTCACGCACCCACAACACCTAATTCACCACCCAATCAAGTAATTGACACATCAGTGTTCGTACTCTTTCAAAAATCACATTGTGGTTGAGCAGTCGAGTGTCACAAGATAAATGTTGGTGGATTGAAGTCACATTAGTCATCACATTTGCTCTTAACTCAGTTTCAGCCGATGCTAACAAACTCGCGAACAGTTTTCACACATCCAAAACATACAACTCAACACGCAATCAAGTAATGGACACATCAGTGTGTTTGTACGTTCGCACTTTATTGTAGAATACATCGTGTTTGAGCAATCGAGTGTCACAAAATGAAAGAATGCATCGCGTTGGAGCAATCGAGTGTCAAAAAATGAGTGTTACTGGATTGAATTGGGCTTATTGATCACTTTGACTTAAAGTGTAGTTTTAACCATTTTTAACAAAATCTTGAACAGTATTCACACGCCCGAAACACTCAATTCACAGAACGAGTGTTATTAGATTGAATTCGGGTTATTTGTCAAGTTGGTCTGCCATTCACTTTTAACCGATCTTAACAAACTTGCGAACAGCTTTCACACGTCCAAAACATTCAAATCACCACACAAGGATGTGATTGACACATCAGTGTGTTTGTCTGCTCGTAATCTATCAGAGAATGCATCGTTTTTGGGCAGTCGAGTTTCACAAGTAATGTGTTAGTGGACTGAATTCGAGTTATTGGTCACATTCATATAAATTGTAGTTTTAACCGATTTTAACAAATCCGCGAACAACTTTCACACGTCCAAAACACTCACTTCACCACACAAGCATGCGATTAACTCATCAGTTTGTCTATCTGCTCGTAGTCTATCAGGAGACGCATCGATTTGGGTCAGTCGAGTGTCACGAAATGAGTGTTAGTGAATGGAGTTCGGGTTGTTGGCCAAGTTGATCTGCCATTCACTTTTAACCGATCTTAACAAACTTGCGAACAGCTTTCACACGTCCAAAACATTCAAATCACCACGCAAGCATGTGATTGACGCATCAGTGTAAGTGTCTGTTCGCAGTTTATCAGAGAATGCATTATTTTTGAGCGGTCGAGTGTCACAAAAAAAGTGTTAGTGGATTGAATTCGGGTTGTTGATCACATTAATCTACCATTTACTTTTAACCGATTTTAACATATTCGCGAACAGCTTTCACGTGTTCAAAACATTCAATTCATTACACAAGCATATGATTGACGCATCAGTGTGTTGGTCTGCTCGTAGTTTGTCAGAAAATGCATCGTTTTTGAGCAGTCGAAAGTCACTAAATGAGTGTCAGTGGATTGAATTCGCGTTGTTGGTCACATTGATTCAAACTTCAATTTTGATTGATTTTGCAAGAACTCGCGAACAGCTGTCGCAGGTCTGAAACACTCAATTCACCATTCAAGCATGTGACTGACACATCAGTGTATGTTTTTGCTCGTAGTCTATCAAAAAATGCATCAAATTTTCAGACGTCGAGTGTCGCAAAATGAGTGTTAAGTGATTGAGTTCGGGTTGTTAGTCATCATACTCTAATATTCACTTTTAACGGATTTTTGACAAACTCGTGAACAGCTTTCACACGCTTGAAACATTTAATTCACCACACAAGCATGTGATTCACACATCAGTGTTTTTTTCTGTTCGCAGTTTATCAGAAAATGCAGCGTTTATGAGCAGTCGAGTGTCACAAAATGAGTGTTAGTGGATTGATTTCGGGGTATTGGAAACATTGTTATAATATTCATCCTTTACTGATTTTAACTAATTAGCGAACATTTTTCACTCGTTCAAAACACTCAAAATACCACGCAAGCATGTGACTGACACATCAGTGCTTGTGTGTTCGTCTTTTTTGAAAAAATGCATCGTTTTTGAGAGCTCGAGTGTCACAAAATGATTGTTATTGGATTGATATCGGGTTATTGGTCATATTGATTCGAATTTTAGTTTCAACCGATTTGAACAAACTCGCGAAATCTTTCACACGTCCAGCATATTCAACTCACCACACAAGCATGTGATTGACACATCAGTGTGTTTGTCTGCTCGTAGTTTATGGGAAAATGCAGCGTTTTTAAGCAGGCGTGTGTCACAGAATGAGTAATAGTGGATTGAATTCGAACTAATGGTCACATTAATCTAATATTCACTCTTAACCGATTTTAACAAACTCGTGAACAACTTTCAAACGTCCAATTTACTCAATTCACCACACAAGCATGTGATTGACACACCAGTGTTAGTGCCTGCTCGCAGTCTACAAGAGAATGCATCGTTTTTGAGCAATCAAATGTCACAAAATGAGTGTTAGTGAATTGACTTCCGGTTATTGGTCAAATTGATCTAATATTCATCCTTAACTGTTTTTAACAAGGTCGCGAACAGCTTTAACTTGTTCAAAACACCCACTTCATCACACGAGCATGTGATTGACTGATCAGTGTGTTTGTCTGCTCGTAGTTTGTCAGAAAATGCATCGTTTTTGAGCAGTCGAATGTCACAAAATGATGGCTAGTGGATCAAATTCAGTTTATTGGTCTTTGTGATTCAAGTTTTAGTTTAAACCGATTTTAACAAACTCGCGAACAGCTTCACACGTCCAAAACACTCCATTCACAATAGAAACAAGTGATTGACACATCAGTGTGTTTGTGTAATTGTATTCTTCCAAAAAGTAATTCGTTTTTCAGCAGTCGAGTGTCGCAAGAAGAGTGATAGTGGATAGAATTTTGATTACTATCATCACGGTCATTTTAATCTCAGTTTCAGTCAAATTTAACAATTGCTTGAACAGCCTTCACGCACCTATAACACCTAGATCACCACCCAATCAAGTAATTGACACATCAGTGTGTTTGTATGTTCGTGCTCTTTCAAAAATCAAATCGTGGTTCAGCAGTCGAGTGTGAGAAGAAAAGTGTTACTGGATTGAAGTCACATTAGTCATCACATTCACATTAAATTCAGTTTTACCCGTTGTTAACAAACACGCGAACAGTTTTCACACATCCAAAACATGCAGCTCAACACGCAATCAAGTGATGGACACATCAGTGTGTTTGTACGTTCGCACTCTATTGTAGAATAAATCGTTTTTGGGCAATCGAGTGTCACGCGACGAGTGTTAGTGGATTAAAGTGGAACCATCGGTCATATTCATGTGAATTTCAGTTTCAGCCGATTTTAACAAACACGCGAACAGCTCTCACACACCTACAGCACTTAATTCACCGCACAAGCAAGTGATTGACACATCAGTGTTTGTGTGCGTTGGTGCTTCATCAAAAACTGTTTCGTTTCTGTGCAGTCGAGTATGACGGGATGAGTGTTAGTGGATGGGAATTGGATTAATTATCTTAGTTTAAGTTTCAACCAATTTCCTCCGTCGTCAAACGCAGTTTGACTATGCGAAAACAAAAACATTAATTACTGCACTCGTTGTTTCAGCAAGAGTTTACGTGGTTTTTAAAACAAACAAAGCTCTTCGTACTTTGAAAACCTTTAGGCAGTGAAAAGCGTTTCTGAAACAACTTTTCGTTTCGACAAATCGTTTCCGAAACGATTTTATGTTTCAAAAATCGTTTCCGAAACGATTTTTTGTTTCGAAAAACGATCCCGAAATGATTTTTTGTTTCGAGAAACGCTTCGGAAACGTTTTTCCCTACGGCTCATGTTCTGTTAACAAATCACTCGATGCTTTTTAAGTGCACGAACCGTTCAGTTAAATCGTTGCCAATACTGCAATGCACATTTAGCAATGAGGCACCAGGGGTTGTCCAAAACCTGTTTTGTCGCCGACTAAATTTGAAATCAGTGATTTTGAAACCACCTCAAATAGTTTGAATCGCTTTTGAGGAGTCCAGTATTACACAAGGAGTGTTAGTGGATTGAGTTCGGATTACTGGTCAGATTCTTATTAATTTCATTTTTAGCCAATTTTAACAAACTCGCAAACAGCTTTCACTTATCCGAAACAATCAAGTCAACACACAAACAATTGATTGACACATCAGTGTGTTTGTGCACTTGTGCTCTATGATAGGATAAACCGTTTTTGAGCTGTCCAGTGACACGAGATGAGTTTTAGTGGATTGAAATCGGATTGCTGGTCACATTCATTTTCATTTCAGTTTCAGCCGATTTTATTGAACTCATGAACAGCCTTCGCACATCCAAAACACTCACTTCAACACAAAAGCAAATAATATCCTCATCGGTGTGTTTGTGTAATTGTATTGTTCCAAAAAGCAATTGGTTTTTTAGCAGTCGAGTGTCGCAAGTTGAGTGATAGTGGATAGAATTCTGATTACTATCACGCTCATTTTATATTTCAGTTTTGGCCAATTTTAGCAAACTCTTGAACAGCTTTCACGCACCCACAACACCTAATTCACCACCCAATCAAGTAATTGACACATCAGTGTTCGTACTCTTTCAAAAATCACATTGTGGTTGAGCAGTCGAGTGTCACAAGATAAATGTTGGTGGATTGAAGTCACATTAGTCATCACATTTGCTCTTAACTCAGTTTCAGCCGATGCTAACAAACTCGCGAACAGTTTTCACACATCCAAAACATACAACTCAACACGCAATCAAGTAATGGACACATCAGTGTGTTTGTACGTTCGCACTTTATTGTAGAATGCATCGTGTTTGAGCAATCGAGTGTCACAAAATGAAAGAATGCATCGCGTTGGAGCAATCGAGTGTCAAAAAATGAGTGTTACTGGATTGAATTGGGCTTATTGATCACTTTGACTTAAAGTGTAGTTTTAACCATTTTTAACAAAATCTTGAACAGTATTCACACGCCCAAAACACTCAATTCACAGAACGAGTGTTATTAGATTGAATTCGGGTTATTTGTCAAGTTGGTCTGCCATTCACTTTTAACCGATCTTAACAAACTTGCGAACAGCTTTCACACGTCCAAAACATTCAAATCACCACACAAGGATGTGATTGACACATCAGTGTGTTTGTCTGCTCGTAATCTATCAGAGAATGCATCGTTTTTGGGCAGTCGAGTTTTACAAGTAATGTGTTAGTGGACTGAATTCGAGTTATTGGTCACATTCATATAAATTGTAGTTTTAACCGATTTTAACAAATCCGCGAACAACTTTCACACGTCCAAAACACTCACTTCACCACACAAGCATGCGATTAACTCATCAGTTTGTCTATCTGCTCGTAGTCTATCAGGAGACGCATCGATTTGGGTCAGTCGAGTGTCACGAAATGAGTGTTAGTGAATGGAGTTCGGGTTGTTGGCCAAGTTGATCTGCCATTCACTTTTAACCGATCTTAACAAACTTGCGAACAGCTTTCACACGTCCAAAACATTCAAATCACCACGCAAGCATGTGATTGACGCATCAGTGTAAGTGTCTGTTCGCAGTTTATCAGAGAATGCATTATTTTTGAGCGGTCGAGTGTCACAAAAAAAGTGTTAGTGGATTGAATTCGGGTTGTTGATCACATTAATCTACCATTTACTTTTAACCGATTTTAACATATTCGCGAACAGCTTTCACGTGTTCAAAACATTCAATTCATTACACAAGCATATGATTGACGCATCAGTGTGTTGGTCTGCTCGTAGTTTGTCAGAAAATGCATCGTTTTTGAGCAGTCGAAAGTCACTAAATGAGTGTCAGTGGATTGAATTCGCGTTGTTGGTCACATTGATTCAAACTTCAATTTTGATTGATTTTGCAAGAACTCGCGAACAGCTGTCGCAGGTCTGAAACACTCAATTCACCATTCAAGCATGTGATTGACACATCAGTGTATGTTTTTGCTCGTAGTCTATCAAAAAATGCATCAAATTTTCAGACGTCGAGTGTCGCAAAATGAGTGTTAAGTGATTGAGTTCGGGTTGTTAGTCATCATACTCTAATATTCACTTTTAACGGATTTTTGACAAACTCGTGAACAGCTTTCACACGCTTGAAACATTTAATTCACCACACAAGCATGTGATTCACACATCAGTGTTTTTTTCTGTTCGCAGTTTATCAGAAAATGCAGCGTTTATGAGCAGTCGAGTGTCACAAAATGAGTGTTAGTGGATTGATTTCGGGGTATTGGAAACATTGTTATAATATTCATCCTTTACTGATTTTAACTAATTCGCGAACATTTTTCACTCGTTCAAAACACTCAAAATACCACGCAAGCATGTGACTGACACATCAGTGCTTGTGTGTTCGTCTTTTTTGAAAAAATGCATCGTTTTTGAGAGCTCGAGTGTCACAAAATGATTGTTATTGGATTGATATCGGGTTATTGGTCATATTGATTCGAATTTTAGTTTCAACCGATTTGAACAAACTCGCGAAATCTTTCACACGTCCAGCATATTCAACTCACCACACAAGCATGTGATTGACACATCAGTGTGTTTGTCTGCTCGTAGTTTATGGGAAAATGCAGCGTTTTTAAGCAGGCGTGTGTCACAGAATGAGTAATAGTGGATTGAATTCGAACTAATGGTCACATTAATCTAATATTCACTCTTAACCGATTTTAACAAACTCGCGAACAACTTTCAAACGTCCAATTTACTCAATTCACCACACAAGCATGTGATTGACACATCAGTGTTAGTGCCTGCTCGCAGTCTACAAGAGAATGCATCGTTTTTGAGCAATCAAATGTCACAAAATGAGTGTTAGTGAATTGACTTCCGGTTATTGGTCAAATTGATCTAATATTCATCCTTAACTGTTTTTAACAAGGTCGCGAACAGCTTTAACTTGTTCAAAACACCCACTTCATCACACGAGCATGTGATTGACTGATCAGTGTGTTTGTCTGCTCGTAGTTTGTCAGAAAATGCATCGTTTTTGAGCAGTCGAATGTCACAAAATGATGGCTAGTGGATCAAATTCAGTTTATTGGTCTTTGTGATTCAAGTTTTAGTTTAAATCGATTTTAACAAACTCGCGAACAGCTTCACACGTCCAAAACACTCCATTCACAATAGAAACAAGTGATTGACACATCAGTGTGTTTGTGTAATTGTATTCTTCCAAAAAGTAATTCGTTTTTCAGCAGTCGAGTGTCGCAAGAAGAGTGATAGTGGATAGAATTTTGATTACTATCATCACGGTCATTTTAATCTCAGTTTCAGTCAAATTTAACAATTGCTTGAACAGCCTTCACGCACCTATAACACCTAGATCACCACCCAATCAAGTAATTGACACATCAGTGTGTTTGTATGTTCGTGCTCTTTCAAAAATCAAATCGTGGTTCAGCAGTCGAGTGTGAGAAGAAAAGTGTTACTGGATTGAAGTCACATTAGTCATCACATTCACATTAAATTCAGTTTTACCCGTTGTTAACAAACACGCGAACAGTTTTCACACATCCAAAACATGCAGCTCAACACGCAATCAAGTGATGGACACATCAGTGTGTTTGTACGTTCGCACTCTATTGTAGAATAAATCGTTTTTGGGCAATCGAGTGTCACGCGACGAGTGTTAGTGGATTAAAGTGGAACCATCGGTCATATTCATGTGAATTTCAGTTTCAGCCGATTTTAACAAACACGCGAACAGCTCTCACACACCTACAGCACTTAATTCACCGCACAAGCAAGTGATTGACACATCAGTGTTTGTGTGCGTTGGTGCTTCATCAAAAACTGTTTCGTTTCTGTGCAGTCGAGTATGACGGGATGAGTGTTAGTGGATGGGAATTGGATTAATTATCTTAGTTTAAGTTTCAACCAATTTCCTCCGTCGTCAAACGCAGTTTGACTATGCGAAAACAAAAACATTAATTACTGCACTCGTTGTTTCAGCAAGAGTTTACGTGGTTTTTAAAACAAACAAAGCTCTTCGTACTTTGAAAACCTTTAGGCAGTGAAAAGCGTTTCTGAAACAACTTTTCGTTTCGACAAATCGTTTCCGAAACGATTTTATGTTTCAAAAATCGTTTCCGAAACGATTTTTTGTTTCGAAAAACGATCCCGAAATGATTTTTTGTTTCGAGAAACGCTTCGGAAACGTTTTTCCCTACGGCTCATGTTCTGTTAACAAATCACTCGATGCTTTTTAAGTGCACGAACCGTTCAGTTAAATCGTTGCCAATACTGCAATGTACATTTAGCAATGAGGCACCAGGGGTTGTCCAAAACCTGTTTTGTCGCCGACTAAATTTGAAATCAGTGATTTTGAAACCACCTCAAATAGTTTGAATCGCTTTTGAGGAGTCCAGTATTACACAAGGAGTGTTAGTGGATTGAGTTCGGATTACTGGTCAGATTCTTATTAATTTCATCTTTAGCCAATTTTAACAAACTCGCAAACAGCTTTCACTTATCCGAAACAATCAAGTCAACACACAAACAATTGATTGACACATCAGTGTGTTTGTGCACTTGTGCTCTATGATAGGATAAACCGTTTTTGAGCTGTCCAGTGACACGAGATGAGTTTTAGTGGATTGAAATCGGATTGCTGGTCACATTCATTTTCATTTCAGTTTCAGCCGATTTTATTGAACTCATGAACAGCCTTCGCACATCCAAAACACTCACTTCAACACAAAAGCAAATAATATCCTCATCGGTGTGTTTGTGTAATTGTATTGTTCCAAAAAGCAATTGGTTTTTTAGCAGTCGAGTGTCGCAAGTTGAGTGATAGTGGATAGAATTCTGATTACTATCACGCTCATTTTATATTTCAGTTTTGGCCAATTTTAGCAAACTCTTGAACAGCTTTCACGCACCCACAACACCTAATTCACCACCCAATCAAGTAATTGACACATCAGTGTTCGTACTCTTTCAAAAATCACATTGTGGTTGAGCAGTCGAGTGTCACAAGATAAATGTTGGTGGATTGAAGTCACATTAGTCATCACATTTGCTCTTAACTCAGTTTCAGCCGATGCTAACAAACTCGCGAACAGTTTTCACACATCCAAAACATACAACTCAACACGCAATCAAGTAATGGACACATCAGTGTGTTTGTACGTTCGCACTTTATTGTAGAATGCATCGTGTTTGAGCAATCGAGTGTCACAAAATGAAAGAATGCATCGCGTTGGAGCAATCGAGTGTCAAAAAATGAGTGTTACTGGATTGAATTGGGCTTATTGATCACTTTGACTTAAAGTGTAGTTTTAACCATTTTTAACAAAATCTTGAACAGTATTCACACGCCCGAAACACTCAATTCACAGAACGAGTGTTATTAGATTGAATTCGGGTTATTTGTCAAGTTGGTCTGCCATTCACTTTTAACCGATCTTAACAAACTTGCGAACAGCTTTCACACGTCCAAAACATTCAAATCGCCACACAAGGATGTGATTGACACATCAGTGTGTTTGTCTGCTCGTAATCTATCAGAGAATGCATCGTTTTTGGGCAGTCGAGTTTCACAAGTAATGTGTTAGTGGACTGAATTCGAGTTATTGGTCACATTCATATAAATTGTAGTTTTAACCGATTTTAACAAATCCGCGAACAACTTTCACACGTCCAAAACACTCACTTCACCACACAAGCATGCGATTAACTCATCAGTTTGTCTATCTGCTCGTAGTCTATCAGGAGACGCATCGATTTGGGTCAGTCGAGTGTCACGAAATGAGTGTTAGTGAATGGAGTTCGGGTTGTTGGCCAAGTTGATCTGCCATTCACTTTTAACCGATCTTAACAAACTTGCGAACAGCTTTCACACGTCCAAAACATTCAAATCACCACGCAAGCATGTGATTGACGCATCAGTGTAAGTGTCTGTTCGCAGTTTATCAGAGAATGCATTATTTTTGAGCGGTCGAGTGTCACAAAAAAAGTGTTGGTGGATTGAATTCGGGTTGTTGATCACATTAATCTTACTTTTAACCGATTTTAACATATTCGCGAACAGCTTTCACGTGTTCAAAACATTCAATTCATTACACAAGCATATGATTGACGCATCAGTGTGTTGGTCTGCTCGTAGTTTGTCAGAAAATGCATCGTTTTTGAGCAGTCGAAAGTCACTAAATGAGTGTCAGTGGATTGAATTCGCGTTGTTGGTCACATTGATTCAAACTTCAATTTTGATTGATTTTGCAAGAACTCGCGAACAGCTGTCGCAGGTCTGAAACACTCAATTCACCATTCAAGCATGTGATTGACACATCAGTGTATGTTTTTGCTCGTAGTCTATCAAAAAATGCATCAAATTTTCAGACGTCGAGTGTCGCAAAATGAGTGTTAAGTGATTGAGTTCGGGTTGTTAGTCATCATACTCTAATATTCACTTTTAACGGATTTTTGACAAACTCGTGAACAGCTTTCACACGCTTGAAACATTTAATTCACCACACAAGCATGTGATTCACACATCAGTGTTTTTTTCTGTTCGCAGTTTATCAGAAAATGCAGCGTTTATGAGCAGTCGAGTGTCACAAAATGAGTGTTAGTGGATTGATTTCGGGGTATTGGAAACATTGTTATAATATTCATCCTTTACTGATTTTAACTAATTCGCGAACATTTTTCACTCGTTCAAAACACTCAAAATACCACGCAAGCATGTGACTGACACATCAGTGCTTGTGTGTTCGTCTTTTTTGAAAAAATGCATCGTTTTTGAGAGCTCGAGTGTCACAAAATGATTGTTATTGGATTGATATCGGGTTATTGGTCATATTGATTCGAATTTTAGTTTCAACCGATTTGAACAAACTCGCGAAATCTTTCACACGTCCAGCATATTCAACTCACCACACAAGCATGTGATTGACACATCAGTGTGTTTGTCTGCTCGTAGTTTATGGGAAAATGCAGCGTTTTTAAGCAGGCGTGTGTCACAGAATGAGTAATAGTGGATTGAATTCGAACTAATGGTCACATTAATCTAATGTTCACTCTTAACCGATTTTAACAAACTCGCGAACAACTTTCAAACGTCCAATTTACTCAATTCACCACACAAGCATGTGATTGACACATCAGTGTTAGTGCCTGCTCGCAGTCTACAAGAGAATGCATCGTTTTTGAGCAATCAAATGTCACAAAATGAGTGTTAGTGAATTGACTTCCGGTTATTGGTCAAATTGATCTAATATTCATCCTTAACTGTTTTTAACAAGGTCGCGAACAGCTTTAACTTGTTCAAAACACCCACTTCATCACACGAGCATGTGATTGACTGATCAGTGTGTTTGTCTGCTCGTAGTTTGTCAGAAAATGCATCGTTTTTGAGCAGTCGAATGTCACAAAATGATGGCTAGTGGATCAAATTCAGTTTATTGGTCTTTGTGATTCAAGTTTTAGTTTAAACCGATTTTAACAAACTTGCGAACAGCTTCACACGTCCAAAACACTCCATTCACAATAGAAACAAGTGATTGACACATCAGTGTGTTTGTGTAATTGTATTCTTCCAAAAAGTAATTCGTTTTTCAGCAGTCGAGTGTCGCAAGAAGAGTGATAGTGGATAGAATTTTGATTACTATCATCACGGTCATTTTAATCTCAGTTTCAGTCAAATTTAACAATTGCTTGAACAGCCTTCACGCACCTATAACACCTAGATCACCACCCAATCAAGTAATTGACACATCAGTGTGTTTGTATGTTCGTGCTCTTTCAAAAATCAAATCGTGGTTCAGCAGTCGAGTGTGAGAAGAAAAGTGTTACTGGATTGAAGTCACATTAGTCATCACATTCACATTAAATTCAGTTTTACCCGTTGTTAACAAACACGCGAACAGTTTTCACACATCCAAAACATACAGCTCAACACGCAATCAAGTGATGGACACATCAGTGTGTTTGTACGTTCGCACTCTATTGTAGAATAAATCGTTTTTGGGCAATCGAGTGTCACGCGACGAGTGTTAGTGGATTAAAGTGGAACCATCGGTCATATTCATGTGAATTTCAGTTTCAGCCGATTTTAACAAACACGCGAACAGCTCTCACACACCTACAGCACTTAATTCACCGCACAAGCAAGTGATTGACACATCAGTGTTTGTGTGCGTTGGTGCTTCATCAAAAACTGTTTCGTTTCTGTGCAATCGAGTATGACGGGATGAGTGTTAGTGGATGGGAATTGGATTAATTATCTTAGTTTAAGTTTCAACCAATTTCCTCCGTCGTCAAACGCAGTTTGACTATGCGAAAACAAAAACATTAATTACTGCACTCGTTGTTTCAGCAAGAGTTTACGTGGTTTTTAAAACAAACAAAGCTCTTCGTACTTTGAAAACCTTTAGGCAGTGAAAAGCGTTTCTGAAACAACTTTTCGTTTCGACAAATCGTTTCCGAAACGATTTTATGTTTCAAAAATCGTTTCCGAAACGATTTTTTGTTTCGAAAAACGATCCCGAAATGATTTTTTGTTTCGAGAAACGCTTCGGAAACGTTTTTCCCTACGGCTCATGTTCTGTTAACAAATCACTCGATGCTTTTTAAGTGCACGAACCGTTCAGTTAAATCGTTGCCAATACTGCAATGTACATTTAGCAATGAGGCACCAGGGGTTGTCCAAAACCTGTTTTGTCGCCGACTAAATTTGAAATCAGTGATTTTGAAACCACCTCAAATAGTTTGAATCGCTTTTGAGGAGTCCAGTATTACACAAGGAGTGTTAGTGGATTGAGTTCGGATTACTGGTCAGATTCTTATTAATTTCATCTTTAGCCAATTTTAACAAACTCGCAAACAGCTTTCACTTATCCGAAACAATCAAGTCAACACACAAACAATTGATTGACACATCAGTGTGTTTGTGCACTTGTGCTCTATGATAGGATAAACCGTTTTTGAGCTGTCCAGTGACACGAGATGAGTTTTAGTGGATTGAAATCGGATTGCTGGTCACATTCATTTTCATTTCAGTTTCAGCCGATTTTATTGAACTCATGAACAGCCTTCGCACATCCAAAACACTCACTTCAACACAAAAGCAAATAATATCCTCATCGGTGTGTTTGTGTAATTGTATTGTTCCAAAAAGCAATTGGTTTTTTAGCAGTCGAGTGTCGCAAGTTGAGTGATAGTGGATAGAATTCTGATTACTATCACGCTCATTTTATATTTCAGTTTTGGCCAATTTTAGCAAACTCTTGAACAGCTTTCACGCACCCACAACACCTAATTCACCACCCAATCAAGTAATTGACACATCAGTGTTCGTACTCTTTCAAAAATCACATTGTGGTTGAGCAGTCGAGTGTCACAAGATAAATGTTGGTGGATTGAAGTCACATTAGTCATCACATTTGCTCTTAACTCAGTTTCAGCCGATGCTAACAAACTCGCGAACAGTTTTCACACATCCAAAACATACAACTCAACACGCAATCAAGTAATGGACACATCAGTGTGTTTGTACGTTCGCACTTTATTGTAGAATGCATCGTGTTTGAGCAATCGAGTGTCACAAAATGAAAGAATGCATCGCGTTGGAGCAATCGAGTGTCAAAAAATGAGTGTTACTGGATTGAATTGGGCTTATTGATCACTTTGACTTAAAGTGTAGTTTTAACCATTTTTAACAAAATCTTGAACAGTATTCACACGCCCAAAACACTCAATTCACAGAACGAGTGTTATTAGATTGAATTCGGGTTATTTGTCAAGTTGGTCTGCCATTCACTTTTAACCGATCTTAACAAACTTGCGAACAGCTTTCACACGTCCAAAACATTCAAATCACCACACAAGGATGTGATTGACACATCAGTGTGTTTGTCTGCTCGTAATCTATCAGAGAATGCATCGTTTTTGGGCAGTCGAGTTTCACAAGTAATGTGTTAGTGGACTGAATTCGAGTTATTGGTCACATTCATATAAATTGTAGTTTTAACCGATTTTAACAAATCCGCGAACAACTTTCACACGTCCAAAACACTCACTTCACCACACAAGCATGCGATTAACTCATCAGTTTGTCTATCTGCTCGTAGTCTATCAGGAGACGCATCGATTTGGGTCAGTCGAGTGTCACGAAATGAGTGTTAGTGAATGGAGTTCGGGTTGTTGGCCAAGTTGATCTGCCATTCACTTTTAACCGATCTTAACAAACTTGCGAACAGCTTTCACACGTCCAAAACATTCAAATCACCACGCAAGCATGTGATTGACGCATCAGTGTAAGTGTCTGTTCGCAGTTTATCAGAGAATGCATTATTTTTGAGCGGTCGAGTGTCACAAAAAAAGTGTTGGTGGATTGAATTCGGGTTGTTGATCACATTAATCTTACTTTTAACCGATTTTAACATATTCGCGAACAGCTTTCACGTGTTCAAAACATTCAATTCATTACACAAGCATATGATTGACGCATCAGTGTGTTGGTCTGCTCGTAGTTTGTCAGAAAATGCATCGTTTTTGAGCAGTCGAAAGTCACTAAATGAGTGTCAGTGGATTGAATTCGCGTTGTTGGTCACATTGATTCAAACTTCAATTTTGATTGATTTTGCAAGAACTCGCGAACAGCTGTCGCAGGTCTGAAACACTCAATTCACCATTCAAGCATGTGATTGACACATCAGTGTATGTTTTTGCTCGTAGTCTATCAAAAAATGCATCAAATTTTCAGACGTCGAGTGTCGCAAAATGAGTGTTAAGTGATTGAGTTCGGGTTGTTAGTCATCATACTCTAATATTCACTTTTAACGGATTTTTGACAAACTCGTGAACAGCTTTCACACGCTTGAAACATTTAATTCACCACACAAGCATGTGATTCACACATCAGTGTTTTTTTCTGTTCGCAGTTTATCAGAAAATGCAGCGTTTATGAGCAGTCGAGTGTCACAAAATGAGTGTTAGTGGATTGATTTCGGGGTATTGGAAACATTGTTATAATATTCATCCTTTACTGATTTTAACTAATTCGCGAACATTTTTCACTCGTTCAAAACACTCAAAATACCACGCAAGCATGTGACTGACACATCAGTGCTTGTGTGTTCGTCTTTTTTGAAAAAATGCATCGTTTTTGAGAGCTCGAGTGTCACAAAATGATTGTTATTGGATTGATATCGGGTTATTGGTCATATTGATTCGAATTTTAGTTTCAACCGATTTGAACAAACTCGCGAAATCTTTCACACGTCCAGCATATTCAACTCACCACACAAGCATGTGATTGACACATCAGTGTGTTTGTCTGCTCGTAGTTTATGGGAAAATGCAGCGTTTTTAAGCAGGCGTGTGTCACAGAATGAGTAATAGTGGATTGAATTCGAACTAATGGTCACATTAATCTAATATTCACTCTTAACCGATTTTAACAAATTCGCGAACAACTTTCAAACGTCCAATTTACTCAATTCACCACACAAGCATGTGATTGACACATCAGTGTTAGTGCCTGCTCGCAGTCTACAAGAGAATGCATCGTTTTTGAGCAATCAAATGTCACAAAATGAGTGTTAGTGAATTGACTTCCGGTTATTGGTCAAATTGATCTAATATTCATCCTTAACTGTTTTTAACAAGGTCGCGAACAGCTTTAACTTGTTCAAAACACCCACTTCATCACACGAGCATGTGATTGACTGATCAGTGTGTTTGTCTGCTCGTAGTTTGTCAGAAAATGCATCGTTTTTGAGCAGTCGAATGTCACAAAATGATGGCTAGTGGATCAAATTCAGTTTATTGGTCTTTGTGATTCAAGTTTTAGTTTAAACCGATTTTAACAAACTCGCGAACAGCTTCACACGTCCAAAACACTCCATTCACAATAGAAACAAGTGATTGACACATCAGTGTGTTTGTGTAATTGTATTCTTCCAAAAAGTAATTCGTTTTTCAGCAGTCGAGTGTCGCAAGAAGAGTGATAGTGGATAGAATTTTGATTACTATCATCACGGTCATTTTAATCTCAGTTTCAGTCAAATTTAACAATTGCTTGAACAGCCTTCACGCACCTATAACACCTAGATCACCACCCAATCAAGTAATTGACACATCAGTGTGTTTGTATGTTCGTGCTCTTTCAAAAATCAAATCGTGGTTCAGCAGTCGAGTGTGAGAAGAAAAGTGTTACTGGATTGAAGTCACATTAGTCATCACATTCACATTAAATTCAGTTTTACCCGTTGTTAACAAACACGCGAACAGTTTTCACACATCCAAAACATACAGCTCAACACGCAATCAAGTGATGGACACATCAGTGTGTTTGTACGTTCGCACTCTATTGTAGAATAAATCGTTTTTGGGCAATCGAGTGTCACGCGACGAGTGTTAGTGGATTAAAGTGGAACCATCGGTCATATTCATGTGAATTTCAGTTTCAGCCGATTTTAACAAACACGCGAACAGCTCTCACACACCTACAGCACTTAATTCACCGCACAAGCAAGTGATTGACACATCAGTGTTTGTGTGCGTTGGTGCTTCATCAAAAACTGTTTCGTTTCTGTGCAGTCGAGTATGACGGGATGAGTGTTAGTGGATGGGAATTGGATTAATTATCTTAGTTTAAGTTTCAACCAATTTCCTCCGTCGTCAAACGCAGTTTGACTATGCGAAAACAAAAACATTAATTACTGCACTCGTTGTTTCAGCAAGAGTTTACGTGGTTTTTAAAACAAACAAAGCTCTTCGTACTTTGAAAACCTTTAGGCAGTGAAAAGCGTTTCTGAAACAACTTTTCGTTTCGACAAATCGTTTCCGAAACGATTTTATGTTTCAAAAATCGTTTCCGAAACGATTTTTTGTTTCGAAAAACGATCCCGAAATGATTTTTTGTTTCGAGAAACACTTCGGAAACGTTTTTCCCTACGGCTCATGTTCTGTTAACAAATCACTCGATGCTTTTTAAGTGCACGAACCGTTCAGTTAAATCGTTGCCAATACTGCAATGTACATTTAGCAATGAGGCACCAGGGGTTGTCCAAAACCTGTTTTGTCGCCGACTAAATTTGAAATCAGTGATTTTGAAACCACCTCAAATAGTTTGAATCGCTTTTGAGGAGTCCAGTATTACACAAGGAGTGTTAGTGGATTGAGTTCGGATTACTGGTCAGATTCTTATTAATTTCATCTTTAGCCAATTTTAACAAACTCGCAAACAGCTTTCACTTATCCGAAACAATCAAGTCAACACACAAACAATTGATTGACACATCAGTGTGTTTGTGCACTTGTGCTCTATGATAGGATAAACCGTTTTTGAGCTGTCCAGTGACACGAGATGAGTTTTAGTGGATTGAAATCGGATTGCTGGTCACATTCATTTTCATTTCAGTTTCAGCCGATTTTATTGAACTCATGAACAGCCTTCGCACATCCAAAACACTCACTTCAACACAAAAGCAAATAATATCCTCATCGGTGTGTTTGTGTAATTGTATTGTTCCAAAAAGCAATTGGTTTTTTAGCAGTCGAGTGTCGCAAGTTGAGTGATAGTGGATAGAATTCTGATTACTATCACGCTCATTTTATATTTCAGTTTTGGCCAATTTTAGCAAACTCTTGAACAGCTTTCACGCACCCACAACACCTAATTCACCACCCAATCAAGTAATTGACACATCAGTGTTCGTACTCTTTCAAAAATCACATTGTGGTTGAGCAGTCGAGTGTCACAAGATAAATGTTGGTGGATTGAAGTCACATTAGTCATCACATTTGCTCTTAACTCAGTTTCAGCCGATGCTAACAAACTCGCGAACAGTTTTCACACATCCAAAACATACAACTCAACACGCAATCAAGTGATGGACACATCAGTGTGTTTGTACGTTCGCACTTTATTGTAGAATGCATCGTGTTTGAGCAATCGAGTGTCACAAAATGAAAGAATGCATCGCGTTGGAGCAATCGAGTGTCAAAAAATGAGTGTTACTGGATTGAATTGGGCTTATTGATCACTTTGACTTAAAGTGTAGTTTTAACCATTTTTAACAAAATCTTGAACAGTATTCACACGCCCAAAACACTCAATTCACAGAACGAGTGTTATTAGATTGAATTCGGGTTATTTGTCAAGTTGGTCTGCCATTCACTTTTAACCGATCTTAACAAACTTGCGAACAGCTTTCACACGTCCAAAACATTCAAATCACCACACAAGGATGTGATTGACACATCAGTGTGTTTGTCTGCTCGTAATCTATCAGAGAATGCATCGTTTTTGGGCAGTCGAGTTTCACAAGTAATGTGTTAGTGGACTGAATTCGAGTTATTGGTCACATTCATATAAATTGTAGTTTTAACCGATTTTAACAAATCCGCGAACAACTTTCACACGTCCAAAACACTCACTTCACCACACAAGCATGCGATTAACTCATCAGTTTGTCTATCTGCTCGTAGTCTATCAGGAGACGCATCGATTTGGGTCAGTCGAGTGTCACGAAATGAGTGTTAGTGAATGGAGTTCGGGTTGTTGGCCAAGTTGATCTGCCATTCACTTTTAACCGATCTTAACAAACTTGCGAACAGCTTTCACACGTCCAAAACATTCAAATCACCACGCAAGCATGTGATTGACGCATCAGTGTAAGTGTCTGTTCGCAGTTTATCAGAGAATGCATTATTTTTGAGCGGTCGAGTGTCACAAAAAAAGTGTTGGTGGATTGAATTCGGGTTGTTGATCACATTAATCTTACTTTTAACCGATTTTAACATATTCGCGAACAGCTTTCACGTGTTCAAAACATTCAATTCATTACACAAGCATATGATTGACGCATCAGTGTGTTGGTCTGCTCGTAGTTTGTCAGAAAATGCATCGTTTTTGAGCAGTCGAAAGTCACTAAATGAGTGTCAGTGGATTGAATTCGCGTTGTTGGTCACATTGATTCAAACTTCAATTTTGATTGATTTTGCAAGAACTCGCGAACAGCTGTCGCAGGTCTGAAACACTCAATTCACCATTCAAGCATGTGACTGACACATCAGTGTATGTTTTTGCTCGTAGTCTATCAAAAAATGCATCAAATTTTCAGACGTCGAGTGTCGCAAAATGAGTGTTAAGTGATTGAGTTCGGGTTGTTAGTCATCATACTCTAATATTCACTTTTAACGGATTTTTGACAAACTCGTGAACAGCTTTCACACGCTTGAAACATTTAATTCACCACACAAGCATGTGATTCACACATCAGTGTTTTTTTCTGTTCGCAGTTTATCAGAAAATGCAGCGTTTATGAGCAGTCGAGTGTCACAAAATGAGTGTTAGTGGATTGATTTCGGGGTATTGGAAACATTGTTATAATATTCATCCTTTACTGATTTTAACTAATTCGCGAACATTTTTCACTCGTTCAAAACACTCAAAATACCACGCAAGCATGTGACTGACACATCAGTGCTTGTGTGTTCGTCTTTTTTGAAAAAATGCATCGTTTTTGAGAGCTCGAGTGTCACAAAATGATTGTTATTGGATTGATATCGGGTTATTGGTCATATTGATTCGAATTTTAGTTTCAACCGATTTGAACAAACTCGCGAAATCTTTCACACGTCCAGCATATTCAACTCACCACACAAGCATGTGATTGACACATCAGTGTGTTTGTCTGCTCGTAGTTTATGGGAAAATGCAGCGTTTTTAAGCAGGCGTGTGTCACAGAATGAGTAATAGTGGATTGAATTCGAACTAATGGTCACATTAATCTAATGTTCACTCTTAACCGATTTTAACAAACTCGTGAACAACTTTCAAACGTCCAATTTACTCAATTCACCACACAAGCATGTGATTGACACACCAGTGTTAGTGCCTGCTCGCAGTCTACAAGAGAATGCATCGTTTTTGAGCAATCAAATGTCACAAAATGAGTGTTAGTGAATTGACTTCCGGTTATTGGTCAAATTGATCTAATATTCATCCTTAACTGTTTTTAACAAGGTCGCGAACAGCTTTAACTTGTTCAAAACACCCACTTCATCACACGAGCATGTGATTGACTGATCAGTGTGTTTGTCTGCTCGTAGTTTGTCAGAAAATGCATCGTTTTTGAGCAGTCGAATGTCACAAAATGATGGCTAGTGGATCAAATTCAGTTTATTGGTCTTTGTGATTCAAGTTTTAGTTTAAACCGATTTTAACAAACTCGCGAACAGCTTCACACGTCCAAAACACTCCATTCACAATAGAAACAAGTGATTGACACATCAGTGTGTTTGTGTAATTGTATTCTTCCAAAAAGTAATTCGTTTTTCAGCAGTCGAGTGTCGCAAGAAGAGTGATAGTGGATAGAATTTTGATTACTATCATCACGGTCATTTTAATCTCAGTTTCAGTCAAATTTAACAATTGCTTGAACAGCCTTCACGCACCTATAACACCTAGATCACCACCCAATCAAGTAATTGACACATCAGTGTGTTTGTATGTTCGTGCTCTTTCAAAAATCAAATCGTGGTTCAGCAGTCGAGTGTGAGAAGAAAAGTGTTACTGGATTGAAGTCACATTAGTCATCACATTCACATTAAATTCAGTTTTACCCGTTGTTAACAAACACGCGAACAGTTTTCACACATCCAAAACATGCAGCTCAACACGCAATCAAGTGATGGACACATCAGTGTGTTTGTACGTTCGCACTCTATTGTAGAATAAATCGTTTTTGGGCAATCGAGTGTCACGCGACGAGTGTTAGTGGATTAAAGTGGAACCATCGGTCATATTCATGTGAATTTCAGTTTCAGCCGATTTTAACAAACACGCGAACAGCTCTCACACACCTACAGCACTTAATTCACCGCACAAGCAAGTGATTGACACATCAGTGTTTGTGTGCGTTGGTGCTTCATCAAAAACTGTTTCGTTTCTGTGCAGTCGAGTATGACGGGATGAGTGTTAGTGGATGGGAATTGGATTAATTATCTTAGTTTAAGTTTCAACCAATTTCCTCCGTCGTCAAACGCAGTTTGACTATGCGAAAACAAAAACATTAATTACTGCACTCGTTGTTTCAGCAAGAGTTTACGTGGTTTTTAAAACAAACAAAGCTCTTCGTACTTTGAAAACCTTTAGGCAGTGAAAAGCGTTTCTGAAACAACTTTTCGTTTCGACAAATCGTTTCCGAAACGATTTTATGTTTCAAAAATCGTTTCCGAAACGATTTTTTGTTTCGAAAAACGATCCCGAAATGATTTTTTGTTTCGAGAAACGCTTCGGAAACGTTTTTCCCTACGGCTCATGTTCTGTTAACAAATCACTCGATGCTTTTTAAGTGCACGAACCGTTCAGTTAAATCGTTGCCAATACTGCAATGTACATTTAGCAATGAGGCACCAGGGGTTGTCCAAAACCTGTTTTGTCGCCGACTAAATTTGAAATCAGTGATTTTGAAACCACCTCAAATAGTTTGAATCGCTTTTGAGGAGTCCAGTATTACACAAGGAGTGTTAGTGGATTGAGTTCGGATTACTGGTCAGATTCTTATTAATTTCATCTTTAGCCAATTTTAACAAACTCGCAAACAGCTTTCACTTATCCGAAACAATCAAGTCAACACACAAACAACTGATTGACACATCAGTGTGTTTGTGCACTTGTGCTCTATGATAGGATAAACCGTTTTTGAGCTGTCCAGTGACACGAGATGAGTTTTAGTGGATTGAAATCGGATTGCTGGTCACATTCATTTTCATTTCAGTTTCAGCCGATTTTATTGAACTCATGAACAGCCTTCGCACATCCAAAACACTCACTTCAACACAAAAGCAAATAATATCCTCATCGGTGTGTTTGTGTAATTGTATTGTTCCAAAAAGCAATTGGTTTTTTAGCAGTCGAGTGTCGCAAGTTGAGTGATAGTGGATAGAATTCTGATTACTATCACGCTCATTTTATATTTCAGTTTTGGCCAATTTTAGCAAACTCTTGAACAGCTTTCACGCACCCACAACACCTAATTCACCACCCAATCAAGTAATTGACACATCAGTGTTCGTACTCTTTCAAAAATCACATTGTGGTTGAGCAGTCGAGTGTCACAAGATAAATGTTGGTGGATTGAAGTCACATTAGTCATCACATTTGCTCTTAACTCAGTTTCAGCCGATGCTAACAAACTCGCGAACAGTTTTCACACATCCAAAACATACAACTCAACACGCAATCAAGTAATGGACACATCAGTGTGTTTGTACGTTCGCACTTTATTGTAGAATGCATCGTGTTTGAGCAATCGAGTGTCACAAAATGAAAGAATGCATCGCGTTGGAGCAATCGAGTGTCAAAAAATGAGTGTTACTGGATTGAATTGGGCTTATTGATCACTTTGACTTAAAGTGTAGTTTTAACCATTTTTAACAAAATCTTGAACAGTATTCACACGCCCGAAACACTCAATTCACAGAACGAGTGTTATTAGATTGAATTCGGGTTATTTGTCAAGTTGGTCTGCCATTCACTTTTAACCGATCTTAACAAACTTGCGAACAGCTTTCACACGTCCAAAACATTCAAATCACCACACAAGGATGTGATTGACACATCAGTGTGTTTGTCTGCTCGTAATCTATCAGAGAATGCATCGTTTTTGGGCAGTCGAGTTTCACAAGTAATGTGTTAGTGGACTGAATTCGAGTTATTGGTCACATTCATATAAATTGTAGTTTTAACCGATTTTAACAAATCCGCGAACAACTTTCACACGTCCAAAACACTCACTTCACCACACAAGCATGCGATTAACTCATCAGTTTGTCTATCTGCTCGTAGTCTATCAGGAGACGCATCGATTTGGGTCAGTCGAGTGTCACGAAATGAGTGTTAGTGAATGGAGTTCGGGTTGTTGGCCAAGTTGATCTGCCATTCACTTTTAACCGATCTTAACAAACTTGCGAACAGCTTTCACACGTCCAAAACATTCAAATCACCACGCAAGCATGTGATTGACGCATCAGTGTAAGTGTCTGTTCGCAGTTTATCAGAGAATGCATTATTTTTGAGCGGTCGAGTGTCACAAAAAAAGTGTTAGTGGATTGAATTCGGGTTGTTGATCACATTAATCTTACTTTTAACCGATTTTAACATATTCGCGAACAGCTTTCACGTGTTCAAAACATTCAATTCATTACACAAGCATATGATTGACGCATCAGTGTGTTGGTCTGCTCGTAGTTTGTCAGAAAATGCATCGTTTTTGAGCAGTCGAAAGTCACTAAATGAGTGTCAGTGGATTGAATTCGCGTTGTTGGTCACATTGATTCAAACTTCAATTTTGATTGATTTTGCAAGAACTCGCGAACAGCTGTCGCAGGTCTGAAACACTCAATTCACCATTCAAGCATGTGATTGACACATCAGTGTATGTTTTTGCTCGTAGTCTATCAAAAAATGCATCAAATTTTCAGACGTCGAGTGTCGCAAAATGAGTGTTAAGTGATTGAGTTCGGGTTGTTAGTCATCATACTCTAATATTCACTTTTAACGGATTTTTGACAAACTCGTGAACAGCTTTCACACGCTTGAAACATTTAATTCACCACACAAGCATGTGATTCACACATCAGTGTTTTTTTCTGTTCGCAGTTTATCAGAAAATGCAGCGTTTATGAGCAGTCGAGTGTCACAAAATGAGTGTTAGTGGATTGATTTCGGGGTATTGGAAACATTGTTATAATATTCATCCTTTACTGATTTTAACTAATTCGCGAACATTTTTCACTCGTTCAAAACACTCAAAATACCACGCAAGCATGTGACTGACACATCAGTGCTTGTGTGTTCGTCTTTTTTGAAAAAATGCATCGTTTTTGAGAGCTCGAGTGTCACAAAATGATTGTTATTGGATTGATATCGGGTTATTGGTCATATTGATTCGAATTTTAGTTTCAACCGATTTGAACAAACTCGCGAAATCTTTCACACGTCCAGCATATTCAACTCACCACACAAGCATGTGATTGACACATCAGTGTGTTTGTCTGCTCGTAGTTTATGGGAAAATGCAGCGTTTTTAAGCAGGCGTGTGTCACAGAATGAGTAATAGTGGATTGAATTCGAACTAATGGTCACATTAATCTAATGTTCACTCTTAACCGATTTTAACAAACTCGTGAACAACTTTCAAACGTCCAATTTACTCAATTCACCACACAAGCATGTGATTGACACATCAGTGTTAGTGCCTGCTCGCAGTCTACAAGAGAATGCATCGTTTTTGAGCAATCAAATGTCACAAAATGAGTGTTAGTGAATTGACTTCCGGTTATTGGTCAAATTGATCTAATATTCATCCTTAACTGTTTTTAACAAGGTCGCGAACAGCTTTAACTTGTTCAAAACACCCACTTCATCACACGAGCATGTGATTGACTGATCAGTGTGTTTGTCTGCTCGTAGTTTGTCAGAAAATGCATCGTTTTTGAGCAGTCGAATGTCACAAAATGATGGCTAGTGGATCAAATTCAGTTTATTGGTCTTTGTGATTCAAGTTTTAGTTTAAACCGATTTTAACAAACTCGCGAACAGCTTCACACGTCCAAAACACTCCATTCACAATAGAAACAAGTGATTGACACATCAGTGTGTTTGTGTAATTGTATTCTTCCAAAAAGTAATTCGTTTTTCAGCAGTCGAGTGTCGCAAGAAGAGTGATAGTGGATAGAATTTTGATTACTATCATCACGGTCATTTTAATCTCAGTTTCAGTCAAATTTAACAATTGCTTGAACAGCCTTCACGCACCTATAACACCTAGATCACCACCCAATCAAGTAATTGACACATCAGTGTGTTTGTATGTTCGTGCTCTTTCAAAAATCAAATCGTGGTTCAGCAGTCGAGTGTGAGAAGAAAAGTGTTACTGGATTGAAGTCACATTAGTCATCACATTCACATTAAATTCAGTTTTACCCGTTGTTAACAAACACGCGAACAGTTTTCACACATCCAAAACATGCAGCTCAACACGCAATCAAGTGATGGACACATCAGTGTGTTTGTACGTTCGCACTCTATTGTAGAATAAATCGTTTTTGGGCAATCGAGTGTCACGCGACGAGTGTTAGTGGATTAAAGTGGAACCATCGGTCATATTCATGTGAATTTCAGTTTCAGCCGATTTTAACAAACACGCGAACAGCTCTCACACACCTACAGCACTTAATTCACCGCACAAGCAAGTGATTGACACATCAGTGTTTGTGTGCGTTGGTGCTTCATCAAAAACTGTTTCGTTTCTGTGCAGTCGAGTATGACGGGATGAGTGTTAGTGGATGGGAATTGGATTAATTATCTTAGTTTAAGTTTCAACCAATTTCCTCCGTCGTCAAACGCAGTTTGACTATGCGAAAACAAAAACATTAATTACTGCACTCGTTGTTTCAGCAAGAGTTTACGTGGTTTTTAAAACAAACAAAGCTCTTCGTACTTTGAAAACCTTTAGGCAGTGAAAAGCGTTTCTGAAACAACTTTTCGTTTCGACAAATCGTTTCCGAAACGATTTTATGTTTCAAAAATCGTTTCCGAAACGATTTTTTGTTTCGAAAAACGATCCCGAAATGATTTTTTGTTTCGAGAAACGCTTCGGAAACGTTTTTCCCTACGGCTCATGTTCTGTTAACAAATCACTCGATGCTTTTTAAGTGCACGAACCGTTCAGTTAAATCGTTGCCAATACTGCAATGTACATTTAGCAATGAGGCACCAGGGGTTGTCCAAAACCTGTTTTGTCGCCGACTAAATTTGAAATCAGTGATTTTGAAACCACCTCAAATAGTTTGAATCGCTTTTGAGGAGTCCAGTATTACACAAGGAGTGTTAGTGGATTGAGTTCGGATTACTGGTCAGATTCTTATTAATTTCATCTTTAGCCAATTTTAACAAACTCGCAAACAGCTTTCACTTATCCGAAACAATCAAGTCAACACACAAACAACTGATTGACACATCAGTGTGTTTGTGCACTTGTGCTCTATGATAGGATAAACCGTTTTTGAGCTGTCCAGTGACACGAGATGAGTTTTAGTGGATTGAAATCGGATTGCTGGTCACATTCATTTTCATTTCAGTTTCAGCCGATTTTATTGAACTCATGAACAGCCTTCGCACATCCAAAACACTCACTTCAACACAAAAGCAAATAATATCCTCATCGGTGTGTTTGTGTAATTGTATTGTTCCAAAAAGCAATTGGTTTTTTAGCAGTCGAGTGTCGCAAGTTGAGTGATAGTGGATAGAATTCTGATTACTATCACGCTCATTTTATATTTCAGTTTTGGCCAATTTTAGCAAACTCTTGAACAGCTTTCACGCACCCACAACACCTAATTCACCACCCAATCAAGTAATTGACACATCAGTGTTCGTACTCTTTCAAAAATCACATTGTGGTTGAGCAGTCGAGTGTCACAAGATAAATGTTGGTGGATTGAAGTCACATTAGTCATCACATTTGCTCTTAACTCAGTTTCAGCCGATGCTAACAAACTCGCGAACAGTTTTCACACATCCAAAACATACAACTCAACACGCAATCAAGTAATGGACACATCAGTGTGTTTGTACGTTCGCACTTTATTGTAGAATGCATCGTGTTTGAGCAATCGAGTGTCACAAAATGAAAGAATGCATCGCGTTGGAGCAATCGAGTGTCAAAAAATGAGTGTTACTGGATTGAATTGGGCTTATTGATCACTTTGACTTAAAGTGTAGTTTTAACCATTTTTAACAAAATCTTGAACAGTATTCACACGCCCGAAACACTCAATTCACAGAACGAGTGTTATTAGATTGAATTCGGGTTATTTGTCAAGTTGGTCTGCCATTCACTTTTAACCGATCTTAACAAACTTGCGAACAGCTTTCACACGTCCAAAACATTCAAATCACCACACAAGGATGTGATTGACACATCAGTGTGTTTGTCTGCTCGTAATCTATCAGAGAATGCATCGTTTTTGGGCAGTCGAGTTTCACAAGTAATGTGTTAGTGGACTGAATTCGAGTTATTGGTCACATTCATATAAATTGTAGTTTTAACCGATTTTAACAAATCCGCGAACAACTTTCACACGTCCAAAACACTCACTTCACCACACAAGCATGCGATTAACTCATCAGTTTGTCTATCTGCTCGTAGTCTATCAGGAGACGCATCGATTTGGGTCAGTCGAGTGTCACGAAATGAGTGTTAGTGAATGGAGTTCGGGTTGTTGGCCAAGTTGATCTGCCATTCACTTTTAACCGATCTTAACAAACTTGCGAACAGCTTTCACACGTCCAAAACATTCAAATCACCACGCAAGCATGTGATTGACGCATCAGTGTAAGTGTCTGTTCGCAGTTTATCAGAGAATGCATTATTTTTGAGCGGTCGAGTGTCACAAAAAAAGTGTTAGTGGATTGAATTCGGGTTGTTGATCACATTAATCTTACTTTTAACCGATTTTAACATATTCGCGAACAGCTTTCACGTGTTCAAAACATTCAATTCATTACACAAGCATATGATTGACGCATCAGTGTGTTGGTCTGCTCGTAGTTTGTCAGAAAATGCATCGTTTTTGAGCAGTCGAAAGTCACTAAATGAGTGTCAGTGGATTGAATTCGCGTTGTTGGTCACATTGATTCAAACTTCAATTTTGATTGATTTTGCAAGAACTCGCGAACAGCTGTCGCAGGTCTGAAACACTCAATTCACCATTCAAGCATGTGATTGACACATCAGTGTATGTTTTTGCTCGTAGTCTATCAAAAAATGCATCAAATTTTCAGACGTCGAGTGTCGCAAAATGAGTGTTAAGTGATTGAGTTCGGGTTGTTAGTCATCATACTCTAATATTCACTTTTAACGGATTTTTGACAAACTCGTGAACAGCTTTCACACGCTTGAAACATTTAATTCACCACACAAGCATGTGATTCACACATCAGTGTTTTTTTCTGTTCGCAGTTTATCAGAAAATGCAGCGTTTATGAGCAGTCGAGTGTCACAAAATGAGTGTTAGTGGATTGATTTCGGGGTATTGGAAACATTGTTATAATATTCATCCTTTACTGATTTTAACTAATTCGCGAACATTTTTCACTCGTTCAAAACACTCAAAATACCACGCAAGCATGTGACTGACACATCAGTGCTTGTGTGTTCGTCTTTTTTGAAAAAATGCATCGTTTTTGAGAGCTCGAGTGTCACAAAATGATTGTTATTGGATTGATATCGGGTTATTGGTCATATTGATTCGAATTTTAGTTTCAACCGATTTGAACAAACTCGCGAAATCTTTCACACGTCCAGCATATTCAACTCACCACACAAGCATGTGATTGACACATCAGTGTGTTTGTCTGCTCGTAGTTTATGGGAAAATGCAGCGTTTTTAAGCAGGCGTGTGTCACAGAATGAGTAATAGTGGATTGAATTCGAACTAATGGTCACATTAATCTAATGTTCACTCTTAACCGATTTTAACAAACTCGTGAACAACTTTCAAACGTCCAATTTACTCAATTCACCACACAAGCATGTGATTGACACATCAGTGTTAGTGCCTGCTCGCAGTCTACAAGAGAATGCATCGTTTTTGAGCAATCAAATGTCACAAAATGAGTGTTAGTGAATTGACTTCCGGTTATTGGTCAAATTGATCTAATATTCATCCTTAACTGTTTTTAACAAGGTCGCGAACAGCTTTAACTTGTTCAAAACACCCACTTCATCACACGAGCATGTGATTGACTGATCAGTGTGTTTGTCTGCTCGTAGTTTGTCAGAAAATGCATCGTTTTTGAGCAGTCGAATGTCACAAAATGATGGCTAGTGGATCAAATTCAGTTTATTGGTCTTTGTGATTCAAGTTTTAGTTTAAACCGATTTTAACAAACTCGCGAACAGCTTCACACGTCCAAAACACTCCATTCACAATAGAAACAAGTGATTGACACATCAGTGTGTTTGTGTAATTGTATTCTTCCAAAAAGTAATTCGTTTTTCAGCAGTCGAGTGTCGCAAGAAGAGTGATAGTGGATAGAATTTTGATTACTATCATCACGGTCATTTTAATCTCAGTTTCAGTCAAATTTAACAATTCCTTGAACAGCCTTCACGCACCTATAACACCTAGATCACCACCCAATCAAGTAATTGACACATCAGTGTGTTTGTATGTTCGTGCTCTTTCAAAAATCAAATCGTGGTTCAGCAGTCGAGTGTGAGAAGAAAAGTGTTACTGGATTGAAGTCACATTAGTCATCACATTCACATTAAATTCAGTTTTACCCGTTGTTAACAAACACGCGAACAGTTTTCACACATCCAAAACATGCAGCTCAACACGCAATCAAGTGATGGACACATCAGTGTGTTTGTACGTTCGCACTCTATTGTAGAATAAATCGTTTTTGGGCAATCGAGTGTCACGCGACGAGTGTTAGTGGATTAAAGTGGAACCATCGGTCATATTCATGTGAATTTCAGTTTCAGCCGATTTTAACAAACACGCGAACAGCTCTCACACACCTACAGCACTTAATTCACCGCACAAGCAAGTGATTGACACATCAGTGTTTGTGTGCGTTGGTGCTTCATCAAAAACTGTTTCGTTTCTGTGCAGTCGAGTATGACGGGATGAGTGTTAGTGGATGGGAATTGGATTAATTATCTTAGTTTAAGTTTCAACCAATTTCCTCCGTCGTCAAACGCAGTTTGACTATGCGAAAACAAAAACATTAATTACTGCACTCGTTGTTTCAGCAAGAGTTTACGTGGTTTTTAAAACAAACAAAGCTCTTCGTACTTTGAAAACCTTTAGGCAGTGAAAAGCGTTTCTGAAACAACTTTTCGTTTCGACAAATCGTTTCCGAAACGATTTTATGTTTCAAAAATCGTTTCCGAAACGATTTTTTGTTTCGAAAAACGATCCCGAAATGATTTTTTGTTTCGAGAAACGCTTCGGAAACGTTTTTCCCTACGGCTCATGTTCTGTTAACAAATCACTCGATGCTTTTTAAGTGCACGAACCGTTCAGTTAAATCGTTGCCAATACTGCAATGTACATTTAGCAATGAGGCACCAGGGGTTGTCCAAAACCTGTTTTGTCGCCGACTAAATTTGAAATCAGTGATTTTGAAACCACCTCAAATAGTTTGAATCGCTTTTGAGGAGTCCAGTATTACACAAGGAGTGTTAGTGGATTGAGTTCGGATTACTGGTCAGATTCTTATTAATTTCATCTTTAGCCAATTTTAACAAACTCGCAAACAGCTTTCACTTATCCGAAACAATCAAGTCAACACACAAACAATTGATTGACACATCAGTGTGTTTGTGCACTTGTGCTCTATGATAGGATAAACCGTTTTTGAGCTGTCCAGTGACACGAGATGAGTTTTAGTGGATTGAAATCGGATTGCTGGTCACATTCATTTTCATTTCAGTTTCAGCCGATTTTATTGAACTCATGAACAGCCTTCGCACATCCAAAACACTCACTTCAACACAAAAGCAAATAATATCCTCATCGGTGTGTTTGTGTAATTGTATTGTTCCAAAAAGCAATTGGTTTTTTAGCAGTCGAGTGTCGCAAGTTGAGTGATAGTGGATAGAATTCTGATTACTATCACGCTCATTTTATATTTCAGTTTTGGCCAATTTTAGCAAACTCTTGAACAGCTTTCACGCACCCACAACACCTAATTCACCACCCAATCAAGTAATTGACACATCAGTGTTCGTACTCTTTCAAAAATCACATTGTGGTTGAGCAGTCAAGTGTCACAAGATAAATGTTGGTGGATTGAAGTCACATTAGTCATCACATTTGCTCTTAACTCAGTTTCAGCCGATGCTAACAAACTCGCGAACAGTTTTCACACATCCAAAACATACAACTCAACACGCAATCAAGTAATGGACACATCAGTGTGTTTGTACGTTCGCACTTTATTGTAGAATGCATCGTGTTTGAGCAATCGAGTGTCACAAAATGAAAGAATGCATCGCGTTGGAGCAATCGAGTGTCAAAAAATGAGTGTTACTGGATTGAATTGGGCTTATTGATCACTTTGACTTAAAGTGTAGTTTTAACCATTTTTAACAAAATCTTGAACAGTATTCACACGCCCAAAACACTCAATTCACAGAACGAGTGTTATTAGATTGAATTCGGGTTATTTGTCAAGTTGGTCTGCCATTCACTTTTAACCGATCTTAACAAACTTGCGAACAGCTTTCACACGTCCAAAACATTCAAATCACCACACAAGGATGTGATTGACACATCAGTGTGTTTGTCTGCTCGTAATCTATCAGAGAATGCATCGTTTTTGGGCAGTCGAGTTTCACAAGTAATGTGTTAGTGGACTGAATTCGAGTTATTGGTCACATTCATATAAATTGTAGTTTTAACCGATTTTAACAAATCCGCGAACAACTTTCACACGTCCAAAACACTCACTTCACCACACAAGCATGCGATTAACTCATCAGTTTGTCTATCTGCTCGTAGTCTATCAGGAGACGCATCGATTTGGGTCAGTCGAGTGTCACGAAATGAGTGTTAGTGAATGGAGTTCGGGTTGTTGGCCAAGTTGATCTGCCATTCACTTTTAACCGATCTTAACAAACTTGCGAACAGCTTTCACACGTCCAAAACATTCAAATCACCACGCAAGCATGTGATTGACGCATCAGTGTAAGTGTCTGTTCGCAGTTTATCAGAGAATGCATTATTTTTGAGCGGTCGAGTGTCACAAAAAAAGTGTTAGTGGATTGAATTCGGGTTGTTGATCACATTAATCTACCATTTACTTTTAACCGATTTTAACATATTCGCGAACAGCTTTCACGTGTTCAAAACATTCAATTCATTACACAAGCATATGATTGACGCATCAGTGTGTTGGTCTGCTCGTAGTTTGTCAGAAAATGCATCGTTTTTGAGCAGTCGAAAGTCACTAAATGAGTGTCAGTGGATTGAATTCGCGTTGTTGGTCACATTGATTCAAACTTCAATTTTGATTGATTTTGCAAGAACTCGCGAACAGCTGTCGCAGGTCTGAAACACTCAATTCACCATTCAAGCATGTGATTGACACATCAGTGTATGTTTTTGCTCGTAGTCTATCAAAAAATGCATCAAATTTTCAGACGTCGAGTGTCGCAAAATGAGTGTTAAGTGATTGAGTTCGGGTTGTTAGTCATCATACTCTAATATTCACTTTTAACGGATTTTTGACAAACTCGTGAACAGCTTTCACACGCTTGAAACATTTAATTCACCACACAAGCATGTGATTCACACATCAGTGTTTTTTTCTGTTCGCAGTTTATCAGAAAATGCAGCGTTTATGAGCAGTCGAGTGTCACAAAATGAGTGTTAGTGGATTGATTTCGGGGTATTGGAAACATTGTTATAATATTCATCCTTTACTGATTTTAACTAATTCGCGAACATTTTTCACTCGTTCAAAACACTCAAAATACCACGCAAGCATGTGACTGACACATCAGTGCTTGTGTGTTCGTCTTTTTTGAAAAAATGCATCGTTTTTGAGAGCTCGAGTGTCACAAAATGATTGTTATTGGATTGATATCGGGTTATTGGTCATATTGATTCGAATTTTAGTTTCAACCGATTTGAACAAACTCGCGAAATCTTTCACACGTCCAGCATATTCAACTCACCACACAAGCATGTGATTGACACATCAGTGTGTTTGTCTGCTCGTAGTTTATGGGAAAATGCAGCGTTTTTAAGCAGGCGTGTGTCACAGAATGAGTAATAGTGGATTGAATTCGAACTAATGGTCACATTAATCTAATGTTCACTCTTAACCGATTTTAACAAACTCGTGAACAACTTTCAAACGTCCAATTTACTCAATTCACCACACAAGCATGTGATTGACACATCAGTGTTAGTGCCTGCTCGCAGTCTACAAGAGAATGCATCGTTTTTGAGCAATCAAATGTCACAAAATGAGTGTTAGTGAATTGACTTCCGGTTATTGGTCAAATTGATCTAATATTCATCCTTAACTGTTTTTAACAAGGTCGCGAACAGCTTTAACTTGTTCAAAACACCCACTTCATCACACGAGCATGTGATTGACTGATCAGTGTGTTTGTCTGCTCGTAGTTTGTCAGAAAATGCATCGTTTTTGAGCAGTCGAATGTCACAAAATGATGGCTAGTGGATCAAATTCAGTTTATTGGTCTTTGTGATTCAAGTTTTAGTTTAAATCGATTTTAACAAACTCGCGAACAGCTTCACACGTCCAAAACACTCCATTCACAATAGAAACAAGTGATTGACACATCAGTGTGTTTGTGTAATTGTATTCTTCCAAAAAGTAATTCGTTTTTCAGCAGTCGAGTGTCGCAAGAAGAGTGATAGTGGATAGAATTTTGATTACTATCATCACGGTCATTTTAATCTCAGTTTCAGTCAAATTTAACAATTGCTTGAACAGCCTTCACGCACCTATAACACCTAGATCACCACCCAATCAAGTAATTGACACATCAGTGTGTTTGTATGTTCGTGCTCTTTCAAAAATCAAATCGTGGTTCAGCAGTCGAGTGTGAGAAGAAAAGTGTTACTGGATTGAAGTCACATTAGTCATCACATTCACATTAAATTCAGTTTTACCCGTTGTTAACAAACACGCGAACAGTTTTCACACATCCAAAACATGCAGCTCAACACGCAATCAAGTGATGGACACATCAGTGTGTTTGTACGTTCGCACTCTATTGTAGAATAAATCGTTTTTGGGCAATCGAGTGTCACGCGACGAGTGTTAGTGGATTAAAGTGGAACCATCGGTCATATTCATGTGAATTTCAGTTTCAGCCGATTTTAACAAACACGCGAACAGCTCTCACACACCTACAGCACTTAATTCACCGCACAAGCAAGTGATTGACACATCAGTGTTTGTGTGCGTTGGTGCTTCATCAAAAACTGTTTCGTTTCTGTGCAGTCGAGTATGACGGGATGAGTGTTAGTGGATGGGAATTGGATTAATTATCTTAGTTTAAGTTTCAACCAATTTCCTCCGTCGTCAAACGCAGTTTGACTATGCGAAAACAAAAACATTAATTACTGCACTCGTTGTTTCAGCAAGAGTTTACGTGGTTTTTAAAACAAACAAAGCTCTTCGTACTTTGAAAACCTTTAGGCAGTGAAAAGCGTTTCTGAAACAACTTTTCGTTTCGACAAATCGTTTCCGAAACGATTTTATGTTTCAAAAATCGTTTCCGAAACGATTTTTTGTTTCGAAAAACGATCCCGAAATGATTTTTTGTTTCGAGAAACGCTTCGGAAACGTTTTTCCCTATGGCTCATGTTCTGTTAACAAATCACTCGATGCTTTTTAAGTGCACGAACCGTTCAGTTAAATCGTTGCCAATACTGCAATGTACATTTAGCAATGAGGCACCAGGGGTTGTCCAAAACCTGTTTTGTCGCCGACTAAATTTGAAATCAGTGATTTTGAAACCACCTCAAATAGTTTGAATCGCTTTTGAGGAGTCCAGTATTACACAAGGAGTGTTAGTGGATTGAGTTCGGATTACTGGTCAGATTCTTATTAATTTCATCTTTAGCCAATTTTAACAAACTCGCAAACAGCTTTCACTTATCCGAAACAATCAAGTCAACACACAAACAACTGATTGACACATCAGTGTGTTTGTGCACTTGTGCTCTATGATAGGATAAACCGTTTTTGAGCTGTCCAGTGACACGAGATGAGTTTTAGTGGATTGAAATCGGATTGCTGGTCACATTCATTTTCATTTCAGTTTCAGCCGATTTTATTGAACTCATGAACAGCCTTCGCACATCCAAAACACTCACTTCAACACAAAAGCAAATAATATCCTCATCGGTGTGTTTGTGTAATTGTATTGTTCCAAAAAGCAATTGGTTTTTTAGCAGTCGAGTGTCGCAAGTTGAGTGATAGTGGATAGAATTCTGATTACTATCACGCTCATTTTATATTTCAGTTTTGGCCAATTTTAGCAAACTCTTGAACAGCTTTCACGCACCCACAACACCTAATTCACCACCCAATCAAGTAATTGACACATCAGTGTTCGTACTCTTTCAAAAATCACATTGTGGTTGAGCAGTCGAGTGTCACAAGATAAATGTTGGTGGATTGAAGTCACATTAGTCATCACATTTGCTCTTAACTCAGTTTCAGCCGATGCTAACAAACTCGCGAACAGTTTTCACACATCCAAAACATACAACTCAACACGCAATCAAGTAATGGACACATCAGTGTGTTTGTACGTTCGCACTTTATTGTAGAATGCATCGTGTTTGAGCAATCGAGTGTCACAAAATGAAAGAATGAATCGCGTTGGAGCAATCGAGTGTCAAAAAATGAGTGTTACTGGATTGAATTGGGCTTATTGATCACTTTGACTTAAAGTGTAGTTTTAACCATTTTTAACAAAATCTTGAACAGTATTCACACGCCCAAAACACTCAATTCACAGAACGAGTGTTATTAGATTGAATTCGGGTTATTTGTCAAGTTGGTCTGCCATTCACTTTTAACCGATCTTAACAAACTTGCGAACAGCTTTCACACGTCCAAAACATTCAAATCACCACACAAGGATGTGATTGACACATCAGTGTGTTTGTCTGCTCGTAATCTATCAGAGAATGCATCGTTTTTGGGCAGTCGAGTTTCACAAGTAATGTGTTAGTGGACTGAATTCGAGTTATTGGTCACATTCATATAAATTGTAGTTTTAACCGATTTTAACAAATCCGCGAACAACTTTCACACGTCCAAAACACTCACTTCACCACACAAGCATGCGATTAACTCATCAGTTTGTCTATCTGCTCGTAGTCTATCAGGAGACGCATCGATTTGGGTCAGTCGAGTGTCAGGAAATGAGTGTTAGTGAATGGAGTTCGGGTTGTTGGCCAAGTTGATCTGCCATTCACTTTTAACCGATCTTAACAAACTTGCGAACAGCTTTCACACGTCCAAAACATTCAAATCACCACGCAAGCATGTGATTGACGCATCAGTGTAAGTGTCTGTTCGCAGTTTATCAGAGAATGCATTATTTTTGAGCGGTCGAGTGTCACAAAAAAAGTGTTAGTGGATTGAATTCGGGTTGTTGATCACATTAATCTTACTTTTAACCGATTTTAACATATTCGCGAACAGCTTTCACGTGTTCAAAACATTCAATTCATTACACAAGCATATGATTGACGCATCAGTGTGTTGGTCTGCTCGTAGTTTGTCAGAAAATGCATCGTTTTTGAGCAGTCGAAAGTCACTAAATGAGTGTCAGTGGATTGAATTCGCGTTGTTGGTCACATTGATTCAAACTTCAATTTTGATTGATTTTGCAAGAACTCGCGAACAGCTGTCGCAGGTCTGAAACACTCAATTCACCATTCAAGCATGTGATTGACACATCAGTGTATGTTTTTGCTCGTAGTCTATCAAAAAATGCATCAAATTTTCAGACGTCGAGTGTCGCAAAATGAGTGTTAAGTGATTGAGTTCGGGTTGTTAGTCATCATACTCTAATATTCACTTTTAACGGATTTTTGACAAACTCGTGAACAGCTTTCACACGCTTGAAACATTTAATTCACCACACAAGCATGTGATTCACACATCAGTGTTTTTTTCTGTTCGCAGTTTATCAGAAAATGCAGCGTTTATGAGCAGTCGAGTGTCACAAAATGAGTGTTAGTGGATTGATTTCGGGGTATTGGAAACATTGTTATAATATTCATCCTTTACTGATTTTAACTAATTCGCGAACATTTTTCACTCGTTCAAAACACTCAAAATACCACGCAAGCATGTGACTGACACATCAGTGCTTGTGTGTTCGTCTTTTTTGAAAAAATGCATCGTTTTTGAGAGCTCGAGTGTCACAAAATGATTGTTATTGGATTGATATCGGGTTATTGGTCATATTGATTCGAATTTTAGTTTCAACCGATTTGAACAAACTCGCGAAATCTTTCACACGTCCAGCATATTCAACTCACCACACAAGCATGTGATTGACACATCAGTGTGTTTGTCTGCTCGTAGTTTATGGGAAAATGCAGCGTTTTTAAGCAGGCGTGTGTCACAGAATGAGTAATAGTGGATTGAATTCGAACTAATGGTCACATTAATCTAATGTTCACTCTTAACCGATTTTAACAAACTCGTGAACAACTTTCAAACGTCCAATTTACTCAATTCACCACACAAGCATGTGATTGACACATCAGTGTTAGTGCCTGCTCGCAGTCTACAAGAGAATGCATCGTTTTTGAGCAATCAAATGTCACAAAATGAGTGTTAGTGAATTGACTTCCGGTTATTGGTCAAATTGATCTAATATTCATCCTTAACTGTTTTTAACAAGGTCGCGAACAGCTTTAACTTGTTCAAAACACCCACTTCATCACACGAGCATGTGATTGACTGATCAGTGTGTTTGTCTGCTCGTAGTTTGTCAGAAAATGCATCGTTTTTGAGCAGTCGAATGTCACAAAATGATGGCTAGTGGATCAAATTCAGTTTATTGGTCTTTGTGATTCAAGTTTTAGTTTAAACCGATTTTAACAAACTCGCGAACAGCTTCACACGTCCAAAACACTCCATTCACAATAGAAACAAGTGATTGACACATCAGTGTGTTTGTGTAATTGTATTCTTCCAAAAAGTAATTCGTTTTTCAGCAGTCGAGTGTCGCAAGAAGAGTGATAGTGGATAGAATTTTGATTACTATCATCACGGTCATTTTAATCTCAGTTTCAGTCAAATTTAACAATTGCTTGAACAGCCTTCACGCACCTATAACACCTAGATCACCACCCAATCAAGTAATTGACACATCAGTGTGTTTGTATGTTCGTGCTCTTTCAAAAATCAAATCGTGGTTCAGCAGTCGAGTGTGAGAAGAAAAGTGTTACTGGATTGAAGTCACATTAGTCATCACATTCACATTAAATTCAGTTTTACCCGTTGTTAACAAACACGCGAACAGTTTTCACACATCCAAAACATACAGCTCAACACGCAATCAAGTGATGGACACATCAGTGTGTTTGTACGTTCGCACTCTATTGTAGAATAAATCGTTTTTGGGCAATCGAGTGTCACGCGACGAGTGTTAGTGGATTAAAGTGGAACCATCGGTCATATTCATGTGAATTTCAGTTTCAGCCGATTTTAACAAACACGCGAACAGCTCTCACACACCTACAGCACTTAATTCACCGCACAAGCAAGTGATTGACACATCAGTGTTTGTGTGCGTTGGTGCTTCATCAAAAACTGTTTCGTTTCTGTGCAATCGAGTATGACGGGATGAGTGTTAGTGGATGGGAATTGGATTAATTATCTTAGTTTAAGTTTCAACCAATTTCCTCCGTCGTCAAACGCAGTTTGACTATGCGAAAACAAAAACATTAATTACTGCACTCGTTGTTTCAGCAAGAGTTTACGTGGTTTTTAAAACAAACAAAGCTCTTCGTACTTTGAAAACCTTTAGGCAGTGAAAAGCGTTTCTGAAACAACTTTTCGTTTCGACAAATCGTTTCCGAAACGATTTTATGTTTCAAAAATCGTTTCCGAAACGATTTTTTGTTTCGAAAAACGATCCCGAAATGATTTTTTGTTTCGAGAAACGCTTCGGAAACGTTTTTCCCTACGGCTCATGTTCTGTTAACAAATCACTCGATGCTTTTTAAGTGCACGAACCGTTCAGTTAAATCGTTGCCAATACTGCAATGTACATTTAGCAATGAGGCACCAGGGGTTGTCCAAAACCTGTTTTGTCGCCGACTAAATTTGAAATCAGTGATTTTGAAACCACCTCAAATAGTTTGAATCGCTTTTGAGGAGTCCAGTATTACACAAGGAGTGTTAGTGGATTGAGTTCGGATTACTGGTCAGATTCTTATTAATTTCATCTTTAGCCAATTTTAACAAACTCGCAAACAGCTTTCACTTATCCGAAACAATCAAGTCAACACACAAACAATTGATTGACACATCAGTGTGTTTGTGCACTTGTGCTCTATGATAGGATAAACCGTTTTTGAGCTGTCCAGTGACACGAGATGAGTTTTAGTGGATTGAAATCGGATTGCTGGTCACATTCATTTTCATTTCAGTTTCAGCCGATTTTATTGAACTCATGAACAGCCTTCGCACATCCAAAACACTCACTTCAACACAAAAGCAAATAATATCCTCATCGGTGTGTTTGTGTAATTGTATTGTTCCAAAAAGCAATTGGTTTTTTAGCAGTCGAGTGTCGCAAGTTGAGTGATAGTGGATAGAATTCTGATTACTATCACGCTCATTTTATATTTCAGTTTTGGCCAATTTTAGCAAACTCTTGAACAGCTTTCACGCACCCACAACACCTAATTCACCACCCAATCAAGTAATTGACACATCAGTGTTCGTACTCTTTCAAAAATCACATTGTGGTTGAGCAGTCGAGTGTCACAAGATAAATGTTGGTGGATTGAAGTCACATTAGTCATCACATTTGCTCTTAACTCAGTTTCAGCCGATGCTAACAAACTCGCGAACAGTTTTCACACATCCAAAACATACAACTCAACACGCAATCAAGTAATGGACACATCAGTGTGTTTGTACGTTCGCACTTTATTGTAGAATGCATCGTGTTTGAGCAATCGAGTGTCACAAAATGAAAGAATGAATCGCGTTGGAGCAATCGAGTGTCAAAAAATGAGTGTTACTGGATTGAATTGGGCTTATTGATCACTTTGACTTAAAGTGTAGTTTTAACCATTTTTAACAAAATCTTGAACAGTATTCACACGCCCAAAACACTCAATTCACAGAACGAGTGTTATTAGATTGAATTCGGGTTATTTGTCAAGTTGGTCTGCCATTCACTTTTAACCGATCTTAACAAACTTGCGAACAGCTTTCACACGTCCAAAACATTCAAATCACCACACAAGGATGTGATTGACACATCAGTGTGTTTGTCTGCTCGTAATCTATCAGAGAATGCATCGTTTTTGGGCAGTCGAGTTTCACAAGTAATGTGTTAGTGGACTGAATTCGAGTTATTGGTCACATTCATATAAATTGTAGTTTTAACCGATTTTAACAAATCCGCGAACAACTTTCACACGTCCAAAACACTCACTTCACCACACAAGCATGCGATTAACTCATCAGTTTGTCTATCTGCTCGTAGTCTATCAGGAGACGCATCGATTTGGGTCAGTCGAGTGTCACGAAATGAGTGTTAGTGAATGGAGTTCGGGTTGTTGGCCAAGTTGATCTGCCATTCACTTTTAACCGATCTTAACAAACTTGCGAACAGCTTTCACACGTCCAAAACATTCAAATCACCACGCAAGCATGTGATTGACGCATCAGTGTAAGTGTCTGTTCGCAGTTTATCAGAGAATGCATTATTTTTGAGCGGTCGAGTGTCACAAAAAAAGTGTTAGTGGATTGAATTCGGGTTGTTGATCACATTAATCTACCATTTACTTTTAACCGATTTTAACATATTCGCGAACAGCTTTCACGTGTTCAAAACATTCAATTCATTACACAAGCATATGATTGACGCATCAGTGTGTTGGTCTGCTCGTAGTTTGTCAGAAAATGCATCGTTTTTGAGCAGTCGAAAGTCACTAAATGAGTGTCAGTGGATTGAATTCGCGTTGTTGGTCACATTGATTCAAACTTCAATTTTGATTGATTTTGCAAGAACTCGCGAACAGCTGTCGCAGGTCTGAAACACTCAATTCACCATTCAAGCATGTGATTGACACATCAGTGTATGTTTTTGCTCGTAGTCTATCAAAAAATGCATCAAATTTTCAGACGTCGAGTGTCGCAAAATGAGTGTTAAGTGATTGAGTTCGGGTTGTTAGTCATCATACTCTAATATTCACTTTTAACGGATTTTTGACAAACTCGTGAACAGCTTTCACACGCTTGAAACATTTAATTCACCACACAAGCATGTGATTCACACATCAGTGTTTTTTTCTGTTCGCAGTTTATCAGAAAATGCAGCGTTTATGAGCAGTCGAGTGTCACAAAATGAGTGTTAGTGGATTGATTTCGGGGTATTGGAAACATTGTTATAATATTCATCCTTTACTGATTTTAACTAATTCGCGAACATTTTTCACTCGTTCAAAACACTCAAAATACCACGCAAGCATGTGACTGACACATCAGTGCTTGTGTGTTCGTCTTTTTTGAAAAAATGCATCGTTTTTGAGAGCTCGAGTGTCACAAAATGATTGTTATTGGATTGATATCGGGTTATTGGTCATATTGATTCGAATTTTAGTTTCAACCGATTTGAACAAACTCGCGAAATCTTTCACACGTCCAGCATATTCAACTCACCACACAAGCATGTGATTGACACATCAGTGTGTTTGTCTGCTCGTAGTTTATGGGAAAATGCAGCGTTTTTAAGCAGGCGTGTGTCACAGAATGAGTAATAGTGGATTGAATTCGAACTAATGGTCACATTAATCTAATGTTCACTCTTAACCGATTTTAACAAACTCGTGAACAACTTTCAAACGTCCAATTTACTCAATTCACCACACAAGCATGTGATTGACACATCAGTGTTAGTGCCTGCTCGCAGTCTACAAGAGAATGCATCGTTTTTGAGCAATCAAATGTCACAAAATGAGTGTTAGTGAATTGACTTCCGGTTATTGGTCAAATTGATCTAATATTCATCCTTAACTGTTTTTAACAAGGTCGCGAACAGCTTTAACTTGTTCAAAACACCCACTTCATCACACGAGCATGTGATTGACTGATCAGTGTGTTTGTCTGCTCGTAGTTTGTCAGAAAATGCATCGTTTTTGAGCAGTCGAATGTCACAAAATGATGGCTAGTGGATCAAATTCAGTTTATTGGTCTTTGTGATTCAAGTTTTAGTTTAAACCGATTTTAACAAACTCGCGAACAGCTTCACACGTCCAAAACACTCCATTCACAATAGAAACAAGTGATTGACACATCAGTGTGTTTGTGTAATTGTATTCTTCCAAAAAGTAATTCGTTTTTCAGCAGTCGAGTGTCGCAAGAAGAGTGATAGTGGATAGAATTTTGATTACTATCATCACGGTCATTTTAATCTCAGTTTCAGTCAAATTTAACAATTGCTTGAACAGCCTTCACGCACCTATAACACCTAGATCACCACCCAATCAAGTAATTGACACATCAGTGTGTTTGTATGTTCGTGCTCTTTCAAAAATCAAATCGTGGTTCAGCAGTCGAGTGTGAGAAGAAAAGTGTTACTGGATTGAAGTCACATTAGTCATCACATTCACATTAAATTCAGTTTTACCCGTTGTTAACAAACACGCGAACAGTTTTCACACATCCAAAACATGCAGCTCAACACGCAATCAAGTGATGGACACATCAGTGTGTTTGTACGTTCGCACTCTATTGTAGAATAAATCGTTTTTGGGCAATCGAGTGTCACGCGACGAGTGTTAGTGGATTAAAGTGGAACCATCGGTCATATTCATGTGAATTTCAGTTTCAGCCGATTTTAACAAACACGCGAACAGCTCTCACACACCTACAGCACTTAATTCACCGCACAAGCAAGTGATTGACACATCAGTGTTTGTGTGCGTTGGTGCTTCATCAAAAACTGTTTCGTTTCTGTGCAGTCGAGTATGACGGGATGAGTGTTAGTGGATGGGAATTGGATTAATTATCTTAGTTTAAGTTTCAACCAATTTCCTCCGTCGTCAAACGCAGTTTGACTATGCGAAAACAAAAACATTAATTACTGCACTTGTTGTTTCAGCAAGAGTTTACGTGGTTTTTAAAACAAACAAAGCTCTTCGTACTTTGAAAACCTTTAGGCAGTGAAAAGCGTTTCTGAAACAACTTTTCGTTTCGACAAATCGTTTCCGAAACGATTTTATGTTTCAAAAATCGTTTCCGAAACGATTTTTTGTTTCGAAAAACGATCCCGAAATGATTTTTTGTTTCGAGAAACGCTTCGGAAACGTTTTTCCCTACGGCTCATGTTCTGTTAACAAATCACTCGATGCTTTTTAAGTGCACGAACCGTTCAGTTAAATCGTTGCCAATACTGCAATGTACATTTAGCAATGAGGCACCAGGGGTTGTCCAAAACCTGTTTTGTCGCCGACTAAATTTGAAATCAGTGATTTTGAAACCACCTCAAATAGTTTGAATCGCTTTTGAGGAGTCCAGTATTACACAAGGAGTGTTAGTGGATTGAGTTCGGATTACTGGTCAGATTCTTATTAATTTCATCTTTAGCCAATTTTAACAAACTCGCAAACAGCTTTCACTTATCCGAAACAATCAAGTCAACACACAAACAATTGATTGACACATCAGTGTGTTTGTGCACTTGTGCTCTATGATAGGATAAACCGTTTTTGAGCTGTCCAGTGACACGAGATGAGTTTTAGTGGATTGAAATCGGATTGCTGGTCACATTCATTTTCATTTCAGTTTCAGCCGATTTTATTGAACTCATGAACAGCCTTCGCACATCCAAAACACTCACTTCAACACAAAAGCAAATAATATCCTCATCGGTGTGTTTGTGTAATTGTATTGTTCCAAAAAGCAATTGGTTTTTTAGCAGTCGAGTGTCGCAAGTTGAGTGATAGTGGATAGAATTCTGATTACTATCACGCTCATTTTATATTTCAGTTTTGGCCAATTTTAGCAAACTCTTGAACAGCTTTCACGCACCCACAACACCTAATTCACCACCCAATCAAGTAATTGACACATCAGTGTTCGTACTCTTTCAAAAATCACATTGTGGTTGAGCAGTCGAGTGTCACAAGATAAATGTTGGTGGATTGAAGTCACATTAGTCATCACATTTGCTCTTAACTCAGTTTCAGCCGATGCTAACAAACTCGCGAACAGTTTTCACACATCCAAAACATACAACTCAACACGCAATCAAGTAATGGACACATCAGTGTGTTTGTACGTTCGCACTTTATTGTAGAATGCATCGTGTTTGAGCAATCGAGTGTCACAAAATGAAAGAATGAATCGCGTTGGAGCAATCGAGTGTCAAAAAATGAGTGTTACTGGATTGAATTGGGCTTATTGATCACTTTGACTTAAAGTGTAGTTTTAACCATTTTTAACAAAATCTTGAACAGTATTCACACGCCCAAAACACTCAATTCACAGAACGAGTGTTATTAGATTGAATTCGGGTTATTTGTCAAGTTGGTCTGCCATTCACTTTTAACCGATCTTAACAAACTTGCGAACAGCTTTCACACGTCCAAAACATTCAAATCACCACACAAGGATGTGATTGACACATCAGTGTGTTTGTCTGCTCGTAATCTATCAGAGAATGCATCGTTTTTGGGCAGTCGAGTTTCACAAGTAATGTGTTAGTGGACTGAATTCGAGTTATTGGTCACATTCATATAAATTGTAGTTTTAACCGATTTTAACAAATCCGCGAACAACTTTCACACGTCCAAAACACTCACTTCACCACACAAGCATGCGATTAACTCATCAGTTTGTCTATCTGCTCGTAGTCTATCAGGAGACGCATCGATTTGGGTCAGTCGAGTGTCACGAAATGAGTGTTAGTGAATGGAGTTCGGGTTGTTGGCCAAGTTGATCTGCCATTCACTTTTAACCGATCTTAACAAACTTGCGAACAGCTTTCACACGTCCAAAACATTCAAATCACCACGCAAGCATGTGATTGACGCATCAGTGTAAGTGTCTGTTCGCAGTTTATCAGAGAATGCATTATTTTTGAGCGGTCGAGTGTCACAAAAAAAGTGTTAGTGGATTGAATTCGGGTTGTTGATCACATTAATCTACCATTTACTTTTAACCGATTTTAACATATTCGCGAACAGCTTTCACGTGTTCAAAACATTCAATTCATTACACAAGCATATGATTGACGCATCAGTGTGTTGGTCTGCTCGTAGTTTGTCAGAAAATGCATCGTTTTTGAGCAGTCGAAAGTCACTAAATGAGTGTCAGTGGATTGAATTCGCGTTGTTGGTCACATTGATTCAAACTTCAATTTTGATTGATTTTGCAAGAACTCGCGAACAGCTGTCGCAGGTCTGAAACACTCAATTCACCATTCAAGCATGTGATTGACACATCAGTGTATGTTTTTGCTCGTAGTCTATCAAAAAATGCATCAAATTTTCAGACGTCGAGTGTCGCAAAATGAGTGTTAAGTGATTGAGTTCGGGTTGTTAGTCATCATACTCTAATATTCACTTTTAACGGATTTTTGACAAACTCGTGAACAGCTTTCACACGCTTGAAACATTTAATTCACCACACAAGCATGTGATTCACACATCAGTGTTTTTTTCTGTTCGCAGTTTATCAGAAAATGCAGCGTTTATGAGCAGTCGAGTGTCACAAAATGAGTGTTAGTGGATTGATTTCGGGGTATTGGAAACATTGTTATAATATTCATCCTTTACTGATTTTAACTAATTCGCGAACATTTTTCACTCGTTCAAAACACTCAAAATACCACGCAAGCATGTGACTGACACATCAGTGCTTGTGTGTTCGTCTTTTTTGAAAAAATGCATCGTTTTTGAGAGCTCGAGTGTCACAAAATGATTGTTATTGGATTGATATCGGGTTATTGGTCATATTGATTCGAATTTTAGTTTCAACCGATTTGAACAAACTCGCGAAATCTTTCACACGTCCAGCATATTCAACTCACCACACAAGCATGTGATTGACACATCAGTGTGTTTGTCTGCTCGTAGTTTATGGGAAAATGCAGCGTTTTTAAGCAGGCGTGTGTCACAGAATGAGTAATAGTGGATTGAATTCGAACTAATGGTCACATTAATCTAATGTTCACTCTTAACCGATTTTAACAAACTCGTGAACAACTTTCAAACGTCCAATTTACTCAATTCACCACACAAGCATGTGATTGACACATCAGTGTTAGTGCCTGCTCGCAGTCTACAAGAGAATGCATCGTTTTTGAGCAATCAAATGTCACAAAATGAGTGTTAGTGAATTGACTTCCGGTTATTGGTCAAATTGATCTAATATTCATCCTTAACTGTTTTTAACAAGGTCGCGAACAGCTTTAACTTGTTCAAAACACCCACTTCATCACACGAGCATGTGATTGACTGATCAGTGTGTTTGTCTGCTCGTAGTTTGTCAGAAAATGCATCGTTTTTGAGCAGTCGAATGTCACAAAATGATGGCTAGTGGATCAAATTCAGTTTATTGGTCTTTGTGATTCAAGTTTTAGTTTAAACCGATTTTAACAAACTCGCGAACAGCTTCACACGTCCAAAACACTCCATTCACAATAGAAACAAGTGATTGACACATCAGTGTGTTTGTGTAATTGTATTCTTCCAAAAAGTAATTCGTTTTTCAGCAGTCGAGTGTCGCAAGAAGAGTGATAGTGGATAGAATTGTGATTACTATCATCACGGTCATTTTAATCTCAGTTTCAGTCAAATTTAACAATTGCTTGAACAGCCTTCACGCACCTATAACACCTAGATCACCACCCAATCAAGTAATTGACACATCAGTGTGTTTGTATGTTCGTGCTCTTTCAAAAATCAAATCGTGGTTCAGCAGTCGAGTGTGAGAAGAAAAGTGTTACTGGATTGAAGTCACATTAGTCATCACATTCACATTAAATTCAGTTTTACCCGTTGTTAACAAACACGCGAACAGTTTTCACACATCCAAAACATGCAGCTCAACACGCAATCAAGTGATGGACACATCAGTGTGTTTGTACGTTCGCACTCTATTGTAGAATAAATCGTTTTTGGGCAATCGAGTGTCACGCGACGAGTGTTAGTGGATTAAAGTGGAACCATCGGTCATATTCATGTGAATTTCAGTTTCAGCCGATTTTAACAAACACGCGAACAGCTCTCACACACCTACAGCACTTAATTCACCGCACAAGCAAGTGATTGACACATCAGTGTTTGTGTGCGTTGGTGCTTCATCAAAAACTGTTTCGTTTCTGTGCAGTCGAGTATGACGGGATGAGTGTTAGTGGATGGGAATTGGATTAATTATCTTAGTTTAAGTTTCAACCAATTTCCTCCGTCGTCAAACGCAGTTTGACTATGCGAAAACAAAAACATTAATTACTGCACTCGTTGTTTCAGCAAGAGTTTACGTGGTTTTTAAAACAAACAAAGCTCTTCGTACTTTGAAAACCTTTAGGCAGTGAAAAGCGTTTCTGAAACAACTTTTCGTTTCGACAAATCGTTTCCGAAACGATTTTATGTTTCAAAAATCGTTTCCGAAACGATTTTTTGTTTCGAAAAACGATCCCGAAATGATTTTTTGTTTCGAGAAACGCTTCGGAAACGTTTTTCCCTACGGCTCATGTTCTGTTAACAAATCACTCGATGCTTTTTAAGTGCACGAACCGTTCAGTTAAATCGTTGCCAATACTGCAATGTACATTTAGCAATGAGGCACCAGGGGTTGTCCAAAACCTGTTTTGTCGCCGACTAAATTTGAAATCAGTGATTTTGAAACCACCTCAAATAGTTTGAATCGCTTTTGAGGAGTCCAGTATTACACAAGGAGTGTTAGTGGATTGAGTTCGGATTACTGGTCAGATTCTTATTAATTTCATCTTTAGCCAATTTTAACAAACTCGCAAACAGCTTTCACTTATCCGAAACAATCAAGTCAACACACAAACAATTGATTGACACATCAGTGTGTTTGTGCACTTGTGCTCTATGATAGGATAAACCGTTTTTGAGCTGTCCAGTGACACGAGATGAGTTTTAGTGGATTGAAATCGGATTGCTGGTCACATTCATTTTCATTTCAGTTTCAGCCGATTTTATTGAACTCATGAACAGCCTTCGCACATCCAAAACACTCACTTCAACACAAAAGCAAATAATATCCTCATCGGTGTGTTTGTGTAATTGTATTGTTCCAAAAAGCAATTGGTTTTTTAGCAGTCGAGTGTCGCAAGTTGAGTGATAGTGGATAGAATTCTGATTACTATCACGCTCATTTTATATTTCAGTTTTGGCCAATTTTAGCAAACTCTTGAACAGCTTTCACGCACCCACAACACCTAATTCACCACCCAATCAAGTAATTGACACATCAGTGTTCGTACTCTTTCAAAAATCACATTGTGGTTGAGCAGTCAAGTGTCACAAGATAAATGTTGGTGGATTGAAGTCACATTAGTCATCACATTTGCTCTTAACTCAGTTTCAGCCGATGCTAACAAACTCGCGAACAGTTTTCACACATCCAAAACATACAACTCAACACGCAATCAAGTAATGGACACATCAGTGTGTTTGTACGTTCGCACTTTATTGTAGAATGCATCGTGTTTGAGCAATCGAGTGTCAAAAAATGAGTGTTACTGGATTGAATTGGGCTTATTGATCACTTTGACTTAAAGTGTAGTTTTAACCATTTTTAACAAAATCTTGAACAGTATTCACACGCCCAAAACACTCAATTCACAGAACGAGTGTTATTAGATTGAATTCGGGTTATTTGTCAAGTTGGTCTGCCATTCACTTTTAACCGATCTTAACAAACTTGCGAACAGCTTTCACACGTCCAAAACATTCAAATCGCCACACAAGGATGTGATTGACACATCAGTGTGTTTGTCTGCTCGTAATCTATCAGAGAATGCATCGTTTTTGGGCAGTCGAGTTTCACAAGTAATGTGTTAGTGGACTGAATTCGAGTTATTGGTCACATTCATATAAATTGTAGTTTTAACCGATTTTAACAAATCCGCGAACAACTTTCACACGTCCAAAACACTCACTTCACCACACAAGCATGCGATTAACTCATCAGTTTGTCTATCTGCTCGTAGTCTATCAGGAGACGCATCGATTTGGGTCAGTCGAGTGTCACGAAATGAGTGTTAGTGAATGGAGTTCGGGTTGTTGGCCAAGTTGATCTGCCATTCACTTTTAACCGATCTTAACAAACTTGCGAACAGCTTTCACACGTCCAAAACATTCAAATCACCACGCAAGCATGTGATTGACGCATCAGTGTAAGTGTCTGTTCGCAGTTTATCAGAGAATGCATTATTTTTGAGCGGTCGAGTGTCACAAAAAAAGTGTTAGTGGATTGAATTCGGGTTGTTGATCACATTAATCTACCATTTACTTTTAACCGATTTTAACATATTCGCGAACAGCTTTCACGTGTTCAAAACATTCAATTCATTACACAAGCATATGATTGACGCATCAGTGTGTTGGTCTGCTCGTAGTTTGTCAGAAAATGCATCGTTTTTGAGCAGTCGAAAGTCACTAAATGAGTGTCAGTAGATTGAATTCGCGTTGTTGGTCACATTGATTCAAACTTCAATTTTGATTGATTTTGCAAGAACTCGCGAACAGCTGTCGCAGGTCTGAAACACTCAATTCACCATTCAAGCATGTGATTGACACATCAGTGTATGTTTTTGCTCGTAGTCTATCAAAAAATGCATCAAATTTTCAGACGTCGAGTGTCGCAAAATGAGTGTTAAGTGATTGAGTTCGGGTTGTTAGTCATCATACTCTAATATTCACTTTTAACGGATTTTTGACAAACTCGTGAACAGCTTTCACACGCTTGAAACATTTAATTCACCACACAAGCATGTGATTCACACATCAGTGTTTTTTTCTGTTCGCAGTTTATCAGAAAATGCAGCGTTTATGAGCAGTCGAGTGTCACAAAATGAGTGTTAGTGGATTGATTTCGGGGTATTGGAAACATTGTTATAATATTCATCCTTTACTGATTTTAACTAATTCGCGAACATTTTTCACTCGTTCAAAACACTCAAAATACCACGCAAGCATGTGACTGACACATCAGTGCTTGTGTGTTCGTCTTTTTTGAAAAAATGCATCGTTTTTGAGAGCTCGAGTGTCACAAAATGATTGTTATTGGATTGATATCGGGTTATTGGTCATATTGATTCGAATTTTAGTTTCAACCGATTTGAACAAACTCGCGAAATCTTTCACACGTCCAGCATATTCAACTCACCACACAAGCATGTGATTGACACATCAGTGTGTTTGTCTGCTCGTAGTTTATGGGAAAATGCAGCGTTTTTAAGCAGGCGTGTGTCACAGAATGAGTAATAGTGGATTGAATTCGAACTAATGGTCACATTAATCTAATATTCACTCTTAACCGATTTTAACAAACTCGTGAACAACTTTCAAACGTCCAATTTACTCAATTCACCACACAAGCATGTGATTGACACATCAGTGTTAGTGCCTGCTCGCAGTCTACAAGAGAATGCATCGTTTTTGAGCAATCAAATGTCACAAAATGAGTGTTAGTGAATTGACTTCCGGTTATTGGTCAAATTGATCTAATATTCATCCTTAACTGTTTTTAACAAGGTCGCGAACAGCTTTAACTTGTTCAAAACACCCACTTCATCACACGAGCATGTGATTGACTGATCAGTGTGTTTGTCTGCTCGTAGTTTGTCAGAAAATGCATCGTTTTTGAGCAGTCGAATGTCACAAAATGATGGCTAGTGGATCAAATTCAGTTTATTGGTCTTTGTGATTCAAGTTTTAGTTTAAACCGATTTTAACAAACTCGCGAACAGCTTCACACGTCCAAAACACTCCATTCACAATAGAAACAAGTGATTGACACATCAGTGTGTTTGTGTAATTGTATTCTTCCAAAAAGTAATTCGTTTTTCAGCAGTCGAGTGTCGCAAGAAGAGTGATAGTGGATAGAATTGTGATTACTATCATCACGGTCATTTTAATCTCAGTTTCAGTCAAATTTAACAATTGCTTGAACAGCCTTCACGCACCTATAACACCTAGATCACCACCCAATCAAGTAATTGACACATCAGTGTGTTTGTATGTTCGTGCTCTTTCAAAAATCAAATCGTGGTTCAGCAGTCGAGTGTGAGAAGAAAAGTGTTACTGGATTGAAGTCACATTAGTCATCACATTCACATTAAATTCAGTTTTACCCGTTGTTAACAAACACGCGAACAGTTTTCACACATCCAAAACATGCAGCTCAACACGCAATCAAGTGATGGACACATCAGTGTGTTTGTACGTTCGCACTCTATTGTAGAATAAATCGTTTTTGGGCAATCGAGTGTCACGCGACGAGTGTTAGTGGATTAAAGTGGAACCATCGGTCATATTCATGTGAATTTCAGTTTCAGCCGATTTTAACAAACACGCGAACAGCTCTCACACACCTACAGCACTTAATTCACCGCACAAGCAAGTGATTGACACATCAGTGTTTGTGTGCGTTGGTGCTTCATCAAAAACTGTTTCGTTTCTGTGCAGTCGAGTATGACGGGATGAGTGTTAGTGGATGGGAATTGGATTAATTATCTTAGTTTAAGTTTCAACCAATTTCCTCCGTCGTCAAACGCAGTTTGACTATGCGAAAACAAAAACATTAATTACTGCACTCGTTGTTTCAGCAAGAGTTTACGTGGTTTTTAAAACAAACAAAGCTCTTCGTACTTTGAAAACCTTTAGGCAGTGAAAAGCGTTTCTGAAACAACTTTTCGTTTCGACAAATCGTTTCCGAAACGATTTTATGTTTCAAAAATCGTTTCCGAAACGATTTTTTGTTTCGAAAAACGATCCCGAAATGATTTTTTGTTTCGAGAAACGCTTCGGAAACGTTTTTCCCTACGGCTCATGTTCTGTTAACAAATCACTCGATGCTTTTTAAGTGCACGAACCGTTCAGTTAAATCGTTGCCAATACTGCAATGTACATTTAGCAATGAGGCACCAGGGGTTGTCCAAAACCTGTTTTGTCGCCGACTAAATTTGAAATCAGTGATTTTGAAACCACCTCAAATAGTTTGAATCGCTTTTGAGGAGTCCAGTATTACACAAGGAGTGTTAGTGGATTGAGTTCGGATTACTGGTCAGATTCTTATTAATTTCATCTTTAGCCAATTTTAACAAACTCGCAAACAGCTTTCACTTATCCGAAACAATCAAGTCAACACACAAACAATTGATTGACACATCAGTGTGTTTGTGCACTTGTGCTCTATGATAGGATAAACCGTTTTTGAGCTGTCCAGTGACACGAGATGAGTTTTAGTGGATTGAAATCGGATTGCTGGTCACATTCATTTTCATTTCAGTTTCAGCCGATTTTATTGAACTCATGAACAGCCTTCGCACATCCAAAACACTCACTTCAACACAAAAGCAAATAATATCCTCATCGGTGTGTTTGTGTAATTGTATTGTTCCAAAAAGCAATTGGTTTTTTAGCAGTCGAGTGTCGCAAGTTGAGTGATAGTGGATAGAATTCTGATTACTATCACGCTCATTTTATATTTCAGTTTTGGCCAATTTTAGCAAACTCTTGAACAGCTTTCACGCACCCACAACACCTAATTCACCACCCAATCAAGTAATTGACACATCAGTGTTCGTACTCTTTCAAAAATCACATTGTGGTTGAGCAGTCAAGTGTCACAAGATAAATGTTGGTGGATTGAAGTCACATTAGTCATCACATTTGCTCTTAACTCAGTTTCAGCCGATGCTAACAAACTCGCGAACAGTTTTCACACATCCAAAACATACAACTCAACACGCAATCAAGTAATGGACACATCAGTGTGTTTGTACGTTCGCACTTTATTGTAGAATGCATCGTGTTTGAGCAATCGAGTGTCAAAAAATGAGTGTTACTGGATTGAATTGGGCTTATTGATCACTTTGACTTAAAGTGTAGTTTTAACCATTTTTAACAAAATCTTGAACAGTATTCACACGCCCAAAACACTCAATTCACAGAACGAGTGTTATTAGATTGAATTCGGGTTATTTGTCAAGTTGGTCTGCCATTCACTTTTAACCGATCTTAACAAACTTGCGAACAGCTTTCACACGTCCAAAACATTCAAATCGCCACACAAGGATGTGATTGACACATCAGTGTGTTTGTCTGCTCGTAATCTATCAGAGAATGCATCGTTTTTGGGCAGTCGAGTTTCACAAGTAATGTGTTAGTGGACTGAATTCGAGTTATTGGTCACATTCATATAAATTGTAGTTTTAACCGATTTTAACAAATCCGCGAACAACTTTCACACGTCCAAAACACTCACTTCACCACACAAGCATGCGATTAACTCATCAGTTTGTCTATCTGCTCGTAGTCTATCAGGAGACGCATCGATTTGGGTCAGTCGAGTGTCACGAAATGAGTGTTAGTGAATGGAGTTCGGGTTGTTGGCCAAGTTGATCTGCCATTCACTTTTAACCGATCTTAACAAACTTGCGAACAGCTTTCACACGTCCAAAACATTCAAATCACCACGCAAGCATGTGATTGACGCATCAGTGTAAGTGTCTGTTCGCAGTTTATCAGAGAATGCATTATTTTTGAGCGGTCGAGTGTCACAAAAAAAGTGTTAGTGGATTGAATTCGGGTTGTTGATCACATTAATCTACCATTTACTTTTAACCGATTTTAACATATTCGCGAACAGCTTTCACGTGTTCAAAACATTCAATTCATTACACAAGCATATGATTGACGCATCAGTGTGTTGGTCTGCTCGTAGTTTGTCAGAAAATGCATCGTTTTTGAGCAGTCGAAAGTCACTAAATGAGTGTCAGTAGATTGAATTCGCGTTGTTGGTCACATTGATTCAAACTTCAATTTTGATTGATTTTGCAAGAACTCGCGAACAGCTGTCGCAGGTCTGAAACACTCAATTCACCATTCAAGCATGTGATTGACACATCAGTGTATGTTTTTGCTCGTAGTCTATCAAAAAATGCATCAAATTTTCAGACGTCGAGTGTCGCAAAATGAGTGTTAAGTGATTGAGTTCGGGTTGTTAGTCATCATACTCTAATATTCACTTTTAACGGATTTTTGACAAACTCGTGAACAGCTTTCACACGCTTGAAACATTTAATTCACCACACAAGCATGTGATTCACACATCAGTGTTTTTTTCTGTTCGCAGTTTATCAGAAAATGCAGCGTTTATGAGCAGTCGAGTGTCACAAAATGAGTGTTAGTGGATTGATTTCGGGGTATTGGAAACATTGTTATAATATTCATCCTTTACTGATTTTAACTAATTCGCGAACATTTTTCACTCGTTCAAAACACTCAAAATACCACGCAAGCATGTGACTGACACATCAGTGCTTGTGTGTTCGTCTTTTTTGAAAAAATGCATCGTTTTTGAGAGCTCGAGTGTCACAAAATGATTGTTATTGGATTGATATCGGGTTATTGGTCATATTGATTCGAATTTTAGTTTCAACCGATTTGAACAAACTCGCGAAATCTTTCACACGTCCAGCATATTCAACTCACCACACAAGCATGTGATTGACACATCAGTGTGTTTGTCTGCTCGTAGTTTATGGGAAAATGCAGCGTTTTTAAGCAGGCGTGTGTCACAGAATGAGTAATAGTGGATTGAATTCGAACTAATGGTCACATTAATCTAATATTCACTCTTAACCGATTTTAACAAACTCGTGAACAACTTTCAAACGTCCAATTTACTCAATTCACCACACAAGCATGTGATTGACACATCAGTGTTAGTGCCTGCTCGCAGTCTACAAGAGAATGCATCGTTTTTGAGCAATCAAATGTCACAAAATGAGTGTTAGTGAATTGACTTCCGGTTATTGGTCAAATTGATCTAATATTCATCCTTAACTGTTTTTAACAAGGTCGCGAACAGCTTTAACTTGTTCAAAACACCCACTTCATCACACGAGCATGTGATTGACTGATCAGTGTGTTTGTCTGCTCGTAGTTTGTCAGAAAATGCATCGTTTTTGAGCAGTCGAATGTCACAAAATGATGGCTAGTGGATCAAATTCAGTTTATTGGTCTTTGTGATTCAAGTTTTAGTTTAAACCGATTTTAACAAACTCGCGAACAGCTTCACACGTCCAAAACACTCCATTCACAATAGAAACAAGTGATTGACACATCAGTGTGTTTGTGTAATTGTATTCTTCCAAAAAGTAATTCGTTTTTCAGCAGTCGAGTGTCGCAAGAAGAGTGATAGTGGATAGAATTGTGATTACTATCATCACGGTCATTTTAATCTCAGTTTCAGTCAAATTTAACAATTGCTTGAACAGCCTTCACGCACCTATAACACCTAGATCACCACCCAATCAAGTAATTGACACATCAGTGTGTTTGTATGTTCGTGCTCTTTCAAAAATCAAATCGTGGTTCAGCAGTCGAGTGTGAGAAGAAAAGTGTTACTGGATTGAAGTCACATTAGTCATCACATTCACATTAAATTCAGTTTTACCCGTTGTTAACAAACACGCGAACAGTTTTCACACATCCAAAACATACAGCTCAACACGCAATCAAGTGATGGACACATCAGTGTGTTTGTACGTTCGCACTCTATTGTAGAATAAATCGTTTTTGGGCAATCGAGTGTCACGCGACGAGTGTTAGTGGATTAAAGTGGAACCATCGGTCATATTCATGTGAATTTCAGTTTCAGCCGATTTTAACAAACACGCGAACAGCTCTCACACACCTACAGCACTTAATTCACCGCACAAGCAAGTGATTGACACATCAGTGTTTGTGTGCGTTGGTGCTTCATCAAAAACTGTTTCGTTTCTGTGCAGTCGAGTATGACGGGATGAGTGTTAGTGGATGGGAATTGGATTAATTATCTTAGTTTAAGTTTCAACCAATTTCCTCCGTCGTCAAACGCAGTTTGACTATGCGAAAACAAAAACATTAATTACTGCACTCGTTGTTTCAGCAAGAGTTTACGTGGTTTTTAAAACAAACAAAGCTCTTCGTACTTTGAAAACCTTTAGGCAGTGAAAAGCGTTTCTGAAACAACTTTTCGTTTCGACAAATCGTTTCCGAAACGATTTTATGTTTCAAAAATCGTTTCCGAAACGATTTTTTGTTTCGAAAAACGATCCCGAAATGATTTTTTGTTTCGAGAAACGCTTCGGAAACGTTTTTCCCTACGGCTCATGTTCTGTTAACAAATCACTCGATGCTTTTTAAGTGCACGAACCGTTCAGTTAAATCGTTGCCAATACTGCAATGTACATTTAGCAATGAGGCACCAGGGGTTGTCCAAAACCTGTTTTGTCGCCGACTAAATTTGAAATCAGTGATTTTGAAACCACCTCAAATAGTTTGAATCGCTTTTGAGGAGTCCAGTATTACACAAGGAGTGTTAGTGGATTGAGTTCGGATTACTGGTCAGATTCTTATTAATTTCATCTTTAGCCAATTTTAACAAACTCGCAAACAGCTTTCACTTATCCGAAACAATCAAGTCAACACACAAACAATTGATTGACACATCAGTGTGTTTGTGCACTTGTGCTCTATGATAGGATAAACCGTTTTTGAGCTGTCCAGTGACACGAGATGAGTTTTAGTGGATTGAAATCGGATTGCTGGTCACATTCATTTTCATTTCAGTTTCAGCCGATTTTATTGAACTCATGAACAGCCTTCGCACATCCAAAACACTCACTTCAACACAAAAGCAAATAATATCCTCATCGGTGTGTTTGTGTAATTGTATTGTTCCAAAAAGCAATTGGTTTTTTAGCAGTCGAGTGTCGCAAGTTGAGTGATAGTGGATAGAATTCTGATTACTATCACGCTCATTTTATATTTCAGTTTTGGCCAATTTTAGCAAACTCTTGAACAGCTTTCACGCACCCACAACACCTAATTCACCACCCAATCAAGTAATTGACACATCAGTGTTCGTACTCTTTCAAAAATCACATTGTGGTTGAGCAGTCGAGTGTCACAAGATAAATGTTGGTGGATTGAAGTCACATTAGTCATCACATTTGCTCTTAACTCAGTTTCAGCCGATGCTAACAAACTCGCGAACAGTTTTCACACATCCAAAACATACAACTCAACACGCAATCAAGTAATGGACACATCAGTGTGTTTGTACGTTCGCACTTTATTGTAGAATGCATCGTGTTTGAGCAATCGAGTGTCACAAAATGAAAGAATGAATCGCGTAGGAGCAATCGAGTGTCAAAAAATGAGTGTTACTGGATTGAATTGGGCTTATTGATCACTTTGACTTAAAGTGTAGTTTTAACCATTTTAAACAAAATCTTGAACAGTATTCACACGCCCAAAACACTCAATTCACAGAACGAGTGTTATTAGATTGAATTCGGGTTATTTGTCAAGTTGGTCTGCCATTCACTTTTAACCGATCTTAACAAACTTGCGAACAGCTTTCACACGTCCAAAACATTCAAATCACCACACAAGGATGTGATTGACACATCAGTGTGTTTGTCTGCTCGTAATCTATCAGAGAATGCATCGTTTTTGGGCAGTCGAGTTTCACAAGTAATGTGTTAGTGGACTGAATTCGAGTTATTGGTCACATTCATATAAATTGTAGTTTTAACCGATTTTAACAAATCCGCGAACAACTTTCACACGTCCAAAACACTCACTTCACCACACAAGCATGCGATTAACTCATCAGTTTGTCTATCTGCTCGTAGTCTATCAGGAGACGCATCGATTTGGGTCAGTCGAGTGTCAGGAAATGAGTGTTAGTGAATGGAGTTCGGGTTGTTGGCCAAGTTGATCTGCCATTCACTTTTAACCGATCTTAACAAACTTGCGAACAGCTTTCACACGTCCAAAACATTCAAATCACCACGCAAGCATGTGATTGACGCATCAGTGTGTTTGTCTGCTCGTAATCTATCAGAGAATGCATCGTTTTTGGGCAGTCGAGTTTCACAAGTAATGTGTTAGTGGATTGAATTCGAGTTATTGGTCACATTCATATAAATTGTAGTTTTAACCGATTTTAACAAATCCGCGAACAACTTTCACATGTCCAAAACACTCACTTCATCACACAAGCATGCGATTAACTCATCAGTTTGTTTATCTGTTCGTAGTCTATCAGGAAACGCGTCGATTTGGGTCAGTCGAGTGTCACGAAATGAGTGTTAGTGAATGGAGTTCGGGTTCCATTAAAACATTCCATTCAACACACAAGCAAGTGTTTGACACATCAATGTGTTTGTGCACTAGTTTGTGTTTTGTGATAGAATGATTCGGTTTTGAGCTGTCCTGTGACACAATTTGAGTGTTAGTGAATTGATTTCGCATTACTGGACATATTCACTATATTTTTAGTTTCAGCCGATTTTAACAAATTCGTAAACAGCTTTCACGCACCTACAAGTCCTAAATCACCACACAATCAAGTAATTGGTACATCAGTGTGTTTGTGTTTTTGTGGTTTATCAAAACTCAAATCGTCGTTGAGCAGTCGAAGGTCGGGAAATGAGTGTTGGTAGATTAAATTATGTAAAATGATTAAATTCGTTATGAATTCATTTTCAGCTGATTTTAACAAACTCGCGAACAAATTTAACACACCTACAACACTTACTTCACCGCACAAGCAAGTGATTGAGACATCAGTGTTTTTGTGTGCTCGTGCTTAATCTGAACTTTTTTTGTTTTTGAGCAGGCGTGTGTGACGGGATGAGTGTTAGTGGAAGGAACTCGGATTGCTGGTCACATTTATCGTATTTATTTTTTTTCATTCGTGAAACGTAATTTGACTATGCGAAAACAAAAACACTAATTACGTTTTTTCAGAAACGGTTGGCGTGGTTTTTAAAACAAAAAAAGCTTTTCGCATTTTGAAAACGTTTAGCCAGTGAAAAACGTTTCATAAACAATTTTTTGTTTCGAGAAATCGTTTCCGAAACGACTTTTTGTTTGGAAAATCGTATTTTTCTTTTCGAAAATCGATTCCAAAATGATTTTTTGTTTCGAGAAACGTTTCGAAAACGTTTTTTCCAACGACTCATGTTCTGTTAGGAAATCACACGATAGTTTTTAATTTGCACGAATCGTTAAGTGAAAACATTGCAAATTTTGTAATAAACATTTAGCAAGGTGGTACCAGGCATTGTCCAAAACCTGTTTCTTCGTCGGCTAAAGTTGCAAACAGTGATGTTGAAACCACCTCAAACAGTTTCAGTCGAGTGTCACACGATGAGTGTTAATGCATTGAGTTCGGATTACTGGTCAGATTCATATTAATTTCACTTTCGGCCGATTTTAACATACTTGCAAACAGCTTTCATTTATTTAACACATGCAATTCAACGAACACGCAAGCAATAGTCACATCATTATGTTTGTGTAATCATACTATACATTTTTGAGCAATCGAGTGTCACATACTGAGCCCTGTGGATTGAAATCGGATTACTGGTCACAATCATCTTGATTTTAGTTTCAATCGATTTTTACAAACTCATTATTTTTGCCGACATTTTTTATAAAACAATAAAAGCTTTTCGTACTTTGAAAACGTTTAGGCAGTAAAAAGCGTTTTCGAAACAACTTTTCGTTTCGAAAAACGTTTCCGAAACAATTTTTTGTTTCAAAAAACGATTCCGAAATGATTTTCCGTTTCCAGAAACGTTTCCGAAACGTTTTTTTCAACGGCTCATGTTCTGTTAACAAATCACTCGATATTTTTTTATGTGCACGAGTCGTTCGGTTAAAACTTTGCCAATACTGCAATGTACATTTAGCAATGCGGCACCAGGCATTGTCCGAAACCTATTTCATCGTCGACTAAAGTTGCAATGAGCGATTCAAAATCACCCCGAACAGTCTCAGTGGAGTGTCACACGATGGTTGTTAGTGAGTTGAATTCGGATTATTGGTCAGATTCATGTTCATTTCATTATTAGCCGATTGTAAACAATATTCGCAAACAGGTTTCACTAATCCAAAACATTCAATTCAACAAAGAAGCAAGCAATAGTCACATCATTATGTTTGTGTAATCATACTGAATCATTGAGTAAATCCTTTTTGAGCAATCGAGTGTCACATAATGAGCCCTGTGGATTGAATTCGGATTACTGGTCACAATCATCTTGATTTTAGTATCAACCGATTTTAACAAACTCATTATTTTTGCCGATATTTTTTATGAAACAATAAAAGCGTTTCGTACGTTTAAAATGTTTAAGCAGTGAAAAGCGATTCCGAACTAATTTTTCGTTTCGAAAAATTGTTTCCGAAACGAATTTTCGTTTCGAAAATCGTTTTCGAAACGATCTTTTGTTTCGAAAAACGATTTCGAAATCATTTTTTGTTTCGAAAAACCTTTCAAAAACCTTTTTCGCGATTGCTCATGTTCTGTTAAGAAATGACATGATACTTTTTTATGTGCACGAATCGTGCAGTTAAAACATTGCCAATACTGTAATGTACATTTAGCGATGAGGCACTAGACATTGTCCGAAACCTGTTTGATCGTCGACTAAAGTGGCAAACAGTAATTTTAAAATCACCCCAAACAGTTTCAGTCGAGTGTCGCACGATGATTGTTATTGGATTGAGTTCGGATTATTGGTCAAATTTATGTTAATTTCACTTTTAGCCGATTTTAACAATTTCGCAACTAGGTTTCACTTATCCAAAACATTCAATTCAACGGACAAGCAAGCAACAGTCACATCATTATGTTTGTGTGATCATACTATATCATAGAGTAAATCGTTTTTGAGTAATCGAGTGTCACATAATGAGCCTTGAGGGTTGAATTTGGATTACTGGTCACAATCATTTTGATTTCAGCTTCAACTGATTTTAACCAACTCATTATTTTTCCCGATTTTGTTGAAAGAATTACTTGAAAAACTTTTCATACTTTGAAAACATTTAGGCAGTGAAAAGCGAATCTGAAACGATTTTTTGTTTCGAAAAACGATTCCGAAATGATTTTTCGTTTCCAGAAACGTTTCGGATGCGTTTTTCCCAACGGCTCCCGTTCTGGTAACAAATCACACGATACTTTTTCATGTGCACGAATCGTTCTGTTAAATCGTTGCCAATACTGCAAAGTAGCCTACATTTAAGAATGTGGCACCAGGCATTGTCCGAAACCTGCTTCATCGTCGACTAAAGTTGTAATCAGTGATGTTGAAACCACCCCAAACAGTTTCAGTCGAGTGTCGCACGATGAGTGTTATTGGATTGAATTCGGATTATTGGTCAGATTCATGTTAAATTCACTATTAGCCGATTTTAACAAAGTTTGCAAACAGGTTTCACTAATCCAAAACATTGAATTCATCAGACAATTAAGCATTAGTCACATCATTATGTTTGTGTGATCATACTATATCATAGAATAAATCATTTTTGAGCAATCGAGTGTCACATAATGAGTCCTGTGGATTGAAATCGGATTACTGGTCATAATCATCTTGATTTTAGTTTTAAACGATTTTGACAAACTCATTATTTTTGCCGACATTTTTTATAAAACAATAAAAGCTTTTCGTACTTTGAAAACGTTTAGGCAGTAAAATACGTTTCCGAAACGATTTTTTGTTTCAAAAAACGATTCCGAAATGATTTTTCGTTTTGAGAAACGTTTCGAAAACGTTTTTTCCAACGGCTCATGTGCTGTTAACAAATCACACAATAGTTTTTTATGTGCACGAATCGTTCAGTTAAATCGTTGCCAATACCGTAATGTAGGATTAACAATGAGGCACCAGGCGTTTTCCGAAACCTGTTTCATCGTCGACTAAAGTTGCAAACAGTGATGTTGAAACCACCCCAAACAGTTTCAGTCGAGTGTCACTCGATGAGTGTTAGTGGATTGAGTTCGGATTGTTGGTCAGATTCAAATTAATTTCATATTTAGCCGATTTCAACAATTTCGCGAACAGCGTTTACTTATCCAAAACATTCAATTCAATGAACAAGCAAGCAATAGTCACATCATTTTATTTGTGTAACCGTACTATATCATAAAGTAAATCCTTTTTGAGCAATCGAGTGTCACATAATGAGCCCTGTGGATTGAATGCGGATTACTGGTCACAATCATCTTGATTTCAGCTTCAGCCGATGTTAACAAACTCATTTTTTTGTCGATTTTAACAAATTCATTTTATTGCCGATTTTTTTGGTAGAATTGTTTTAAACACCACGGATTACGTGGCTTATATAACAAACAAAGCTCTTCGTACTTTGAAAACCTTTAGGCAGTGAAAAGCGTTTCCGCAACAATTTTTCGTATCGAAAAATCGTGTCTGAAACGATTTAATCGTTTCTGAAACGATTTTTCGTTTCGAGAAATCGTTTTTTTGTTCCGATACGGTTTTTTGTTTCGAAAAACGATTCTAAAATGATTTTTCGTTTCGAGAAACGTTTCGGAAACGTTTTCCCCAACGGCTCATATTCTGTTAGGAAATCACAACATACTTTTTTATGTGCACGAATCGTTCAGCTGAAACATTGCAAATGCTGTAATGTACATTGCAAATGCTGTAATGTACAAAACGATTTTTCGTTTCGAAAAACGTTTTCGGAAACGATCTTTTGTTTCGAAAAACGATTCCGAAACGATTTTTCGTTTCGAGAAATCGATTCGGAAACGTTTTTTCCCAGTGGCTCATGTTCTGTTAACAAATCACATGATAGGTTTTACCTGAAGGATTCGTGCACACTTTGTGTGCACGAGTCGTTCAGATAAAACATTGCAAATGCTGTAATGTAAATTTAGCAATGTGGCACCAGGCATTGTCCGAATCCTGTTTCATCGTTGACTAAAGTTGCAATGAGTGATGTTGATACCACCTCAAACAGTTTTAGTGGAGTGTCACACGATGAGTGTTCGTAGATTGAGTTCGGATTATTTACTGGTCAGATTGATGTTACTTTCACTTTCAGCCGTTTGTGACAAACTCATGAACAGCTTTTTTTTATCCAAAACATTCAATTCAACGAACAAGCAAGCAATGGTCACATCATTATGTTTGTGTAGTCATGCTATATCATAGATTGAATCGCTTTTGAGCATATGAGTGTCACATAATGAGCCCTGTGGATTGATATCGGATTACTGGTCACAATCATCTTGATTTCAGTTTCATTCGATTTTAACAAACTCGTTTTTTTTTGCCGATTGTTTTTTTGAAAAATTGTTTTAAAAACCACGGTTCACGAGGTTGTCTGGGGCCCCAATCGCGGCACTTCAACCCCAATGTGATTAAAAGATTTTTACTGGTATTGATCCAATGCTTTTGAAAAAGTTTCAAAACTATAGATCTAGTGCTTTAGAAGTTATGGACTGAGGCCCAAAATAAACAAAGTGGCGTCTGGGGCTCAAAATGTGGCCCCTGCCCCCCACCAATTTAATTAAAGCACTTCTCTGGCATTGGTCCAACATTTTTAAAAAGTTTCAAAAGTATAAACCTAGTACATGGAAAGTTATGGGCTGAGGCCCAAAACAATAAAGTTGGCAACTGGGGCCCCAATTGCGGCACATGTCTCCCCCAACTTGATTAAAACACTTCTCTGGTAGTGCTCCAATATTTTTGAAAAAGTTTTAAAACCATAAATCTAGTGCTTTGAAAGTTATGGACTGAGGCCCAAGATAATAAAATGGCGATTGGGGCCCCAATCGCGGCACTTCACCCCCCAATGAGATTAAAACACTTTTTCTGGTATTGACCCAATGCTTTTGAAAAAGTTTCAAAACTATAGATCTAGTGCTTTAGAAGTTATGGACTGAGGCCCAAAATAAACAAAGTGGCGTTTGGGGCTCAAAATGTGGCCCTTACTCCCCACCAATTTAATTAAAGCACTTCTCTGGCATTGGTCCAACATTTTTAAAAAGTTTCAAAAGTATAAACCTAGTACATGGAAAGTTATGGACTGAGGCCCAAAATAAACAAAGTGGCGTCTGGGGCTCAAAATGTGGCCCCTGCCCCCCACCAATTTAATTAAAGCACATCTCTGGCATTGGTCCAACATTTTTAAAAAGTTTCAAAAGTATAAACCTAGTACATGGAAAGTTATGGGCTGAGGCCCAAAACAATAAAGTTGGCAACTGGGGCCCCAATTGCGGCACATGTCTCCCCCAACTTGAATAAAACACTTCTCCGGTACTGCTCCAATATTTTTGAAAAAGTTTTAAAACCATAAATCTAGTGCTTTGAAAGTTATGGACTGAGGCCCAAATTAATAAAAGTGGCGATTGGGGCCCCCATTGCGGCACCTGCCCCCCCCCCCATTCGACTCAAACACTTTTGTGGTATTGGGCCAACTTTTTTTAAAAAGTTTCAAAACCATAAATCTAGTGCTTTAGAAGTTATGGACTGAGGCCCAAGATAATAAAATGGCGTCGTCTGGGGCCCCAATCGCGGCACTTGACCCTCCAATGTGATTAAAAGACTTTTACTGGTATTGACCCCATGCTTTTGATAAAGTTTCAAAACTATAAATTTAGTGCTTTAAAAGTTATGGACTGAGGCCCAAAATAATATAATGGCAACTGGGGCCCCGATTGCGACACCTTCCCCCCTTCCCCAGTTTCATGAAAACACTTCTCCGGTACAAATAGAACTTAGGTTCAAAAGTTTAAAAAAATTTATCTTTTGCACCACCTAGCGAAAATAATATTATGGTCTAGATTCGAAACAAAAAAATTGTTTCCGAAACCAAAATGTTTGTTTAAAAATCGTTTCAGAACATTTCAAGCAAAGTGTTTCGAAAATAAAACAGAACTTTATAATTATGCAAAATATCGTTTCGAAAAACTTTTCGGAAACGATTTTGTTGAAATTCGAAACGATTTTAAATGGGTCGAAACGTTTTTCGTAACGTTTTTGCGATTTCAAATGGGAAAATGCATAATTGGATTGCCACGTTCGATTATTCCCATAAACCCTGAAAATAATGTTAAAACATCATTTAAAATCATTTCACGATAGTCAATCAAGTTTTCGCTTATTTACTGTAAATTGCATGGTATAATACCATTTGTTTCGCTGTTTAGGCCTAATTGCTAAATTTATCGTGTTTTTGCATGATTTGTCCAAAAGTTTAGCAGATCGCGAGTTATAAACGAAACAAAACATTAACGAAAGTTAATTTCTAGAACCCAAAAATTTTGACCTTATGTTTACCTTATCAGTGAATAAAAAGCAGGCTTCATCGCAATGCTATGCTTATCTATACATCAAAAACTTATTCATAATCTTGGAGATCAGTATTTCAAAAAGTGCTGGATAACTAGATTCAGTTAGAGCCAATACTTTGCAATATATCACCACAGTTAAAAAGTAAAAGTTATTAAACCCAACAGTTTGTTTCAGCCGGCACACAGTGTTAGTTACGTTACGGTTTATACGCAGGTTTGTGAGGCGCTGTGTCTTAGTGAGCTAACTAATCGATTTCAGCTTTACTTTTTAAACCCCTACTTGTTTTTAGACATCCTTGATGATCTCTTTTGGGTAAATAAATTTCAGTTTTTAACTGTGGTCAAAAACTTATCCGGTGGAAATACGAAATTTACTTTTGTTTCAGTAGGTAGCGACATTGCTAAATATTTCATTTCGGTAACTTTTCATTTCTTTCTTAAAAATTGTTCAAAAAATAAGTATAGTAGCTAAGTTGTCACAAACATTCCTCGTCTTCTTCTCCATATGAATTGTTGTGGATTAAGTTGGTCAAATCTTTCATAGTTGTGCAAAAAAAATTGCAAGATGCTGTAAAAGTGTGATTTGTAGACTGCAGAACCACACTGACTTCGGAATGTTTGCATTGTTTTTGTCCCATACTTGCATCATTTAAAATTGTGCTTTATCTCATCATCTACCAGACTTTCAAATTTTGTTAGCGATTTTTGATGTCCTGTAGCTATGCTGTGTAATGTACCAGCCAAGGAAATGTCTCGGGTTCGCATGGGCCACTGAGTTGAAAAATTATTTCTTGCCCTCCACGCCTTCTTCATAAGAGAACAGCAACATGGTAGGCCAACGCTTTTTCAAATTAATTAGTTGGGTTATATTTCTATTATCGTTTAAAGTATAACTTCAAACCATGCACACAATTTTACACGCAAAATCAAGTGAAGAGCAAAAAGTGGTCATCACGTCCGCAGGTGTCCCATCAAGCACTATTCAATAGATTGATTTATTAAAAATCCGCGACGTCTTTGCAGCCCGTACCCCTTGAAACTGCTTCGCGGACCCCAAGGGGCCGCGGTCCCCAGTTTGAGAACCGCTGTGTTAGTGTATAAATTATTCGGTGGAAAAGTTGAGGTGCAAACAACAAAATTCATGTCCCAGATTTTTGATTTAGCACTGTGGTCAATACAGAGACTCTTGCTTGCCTTGAATATACGCCATAGCTACTATAATAGTCGTCAACGAAGTTTGGTGATAATTTGATGATGTGGAAAATTTTGATATAACGTTCAATCTTAAATGATGCAAATATGGAACAAAAACAATGCAAACATTCCGAAATCAATGTGGTTGTGCTGTCTATAAATCACATTTTTACAGCATCTTGCAATTTTTTTTGCACAACTACGAAAGATTTGACCAACTTAATCCACAACAATTCTTATGGAGAAGAAGACGAGGAATGTTTGTGACAACTTTGCAACTATTTTTTGAACAATTTTTAAGACAGAAATGAAAAGTTACCGAAATGAAATATTTAGCAATGTCGCTATTGACTGAAGCAAAAGTAAATTTCGTATTTTCATCGGATTAGTTGTTGATGCATAGATGGGCTCAGCATCGCGATAAAACCTACCGAATTTTTAGTGAAAAGGTCAAAATTTTGGGGTTCTAGAAATTAACTTTCGTTAATGTTTTGTTTCGTTTATAACTCACGATCTGCTAAACTTTTGGACAAATCATGCAAAAACACGATAAATTTAGCAATTAGGCCTAAACAGCGAAACAAATGGTATTATACCATGCAATTTACAGTAAATAAGCGAAAACTTGATTGACTATCGTGAAATGATTTTAAATGATGTTTAACATTATTTTCAGGGTTTATGGGAATAATCAAACGTGGCAATCCAATTCACTAATCAAACCTGGTGATCCTCCATTGATTAAAGTAAATTAACTCAACTTCGAGATACGAAATTGCAAACGAATTAATTAAGTGATCGATGAAACCAACATTAAACTTACCCACGGGTTTTTCTTAAGTGTTATTCAGTTCACAAAAAATCGTAAACTTTGGGGTGGTTATAACTGAAGCCTTTTATATTTCTATACCCCAATTTGAAACCCTTTATATTCTTATACCTCGCATTAATTATTTGCAATTTTCTTGAAGAATATTATGGGGCGCCGTTTGGAAAAAAACTATTTGTTTTGTGACCCATGTTTTTTGAGCTTATGTAGACCAAAATTTGTCCGATATACATATCGGAAATATCCTACTTATATATCCGACAAAATGTATGCTAAGTCGGACCAAAATACACGCGCAAAATAAGTCGGACAAAATAGTATTTTTCCAAACGGCGCGCCACAAGCCGTTCGAAAAAAAAACTATTTTGTGACCCATGTTTTTTGAGCTTATTCAGATCATCATTTGTCCAATATATATATCGGAAATATCCGACTTATATATCAGACAAATTGTTCTCTAAGTCGGACCAAAAAACACGCGCAAAATAAGTCAGATATTGCCGACATATATATCGGACAAATTATGCACAAAGTCGGACCAAAAAACACGCGCAAAACAAGTCGGATATTTCCGACTTATATATCCGACAAAATGTATGCGAAGTCGGACCAAAATACACGCACAAAATAAGTCGGACAAAACTGTTTTGTCTGACTTCTTCGTGTCCGATATGGTTCCTATGAGCTATCTCAGACAAATCGAAAAGTATCACGTGACTTTTGTGATAAACGCGTGAAAAGAATCGATCATGAATTTTGAACTGATTAACTGTAGTCAGTGTGAGTGCTTGACTAGCAGCACTGCAGAGCGTTGCAATGTCCATAAATGCCAAACGTAAAACCGATTAAACTGAATTTGCGGGCCTAGATTAGTTCATTTTTAAACTATTGTTAAATTATGCCAATAATAATAATATGATGTCATGATAACCAACACTGTCCATACTGAGGGCTAATCTTACCCTCTACCCGGCTAAACTGTATCTAAAACATTTTGCTGCATTGTGTGAAAAAACTAGCCAGATGCAGAGCAGAGGTACACAATGGTACAAAAAGACTAGATAAAGAGGTCATGTTCTGTACCCAGTTTGTGCAAGTTACTGCATTGATGCAAAGCTTTAAGTCAAGCATTAACAAATAGGTAAGTTCCAGACTACTGAAATGCTGAATATTTCAAAGTGATTTTAGATACCCAGTATTCTGTATTAAAAAGATGATTCCTAATATTAATTTACTCTTAAAGTATGGCTAGTAAATGCTCAACTTTTCGTATGTACAATCAGCAGCATGGCGCAGTGGTTAATTATCGTGAAAAATTATCTTTATTTTCTTTGCTTGATGGAATATGACAAGTAGCAAATTAGCAAAGTCAGAAGCAACCCTCAAACGAAAAACTCTAAAACAAAGGCAACTCCCATGCAAGTCTGGATTTGTCCTATGGATAGCTCCTCCGTCGCTTTCTCATGACAGGAGGATACAAATGAAGAAATCGATCAATCTCTTACTTTAACAGTTTTATTTTGTTCATTTTTTACTTACTCTGCATGTTATGTTTGATATTGTTATGTACCAGTGTACCGTGGTTGTTAAGCTAAACCTTTTTGTTTGCATTTAAATTTTTTTAAAGGTAAATTGTTTAAAATCTTTTCAAAAACATCCTAGAGCCAGACATTTTTTTATAGAGCCGGAGCTACAAAACAGGCAATCAGCTTCAAAAGTCAACCAATTAAAGAAGAGAGAGGAGTCTGGATTAAGGGCATATGTACAAAAGGGTTTTAGACGCCATTGGTCTTTTTGTTTTTATTGTGTGCCACACCACACTCTCATAAACCATGAAAAATTTCTGCCTCTGCCCACTTCTTTATTGGCAGTGTCTAGAGCACCTGCACTTCTGTTAAAATTGCTTTTTCGGACACATCGATCCCACTTTTCGATTTGTCTGAGATAGCTCATAGGAACCATATCGGACACGAAGAAGTCAGACAAAACAGTTTTGTCCGACTTATTTTGTGCGTGTATTTTGGTCCGACTTCGCATACATTTTGTCGGATATATAAGTCGGAAATATCCGACTTGTTTTGCGCGTGTTTTTTGGTCCGACTTTGTGCATAATTTGTCCGATATACATGTCGGCAATATCTGACTTATTTTGCGCGTGTTTTTTGGTCCGACTTAGAGAACAATTTGTCTGATATATAAGTCGGATATTTCCGATATATATATTGGACAAATGATGATCTGAATAAGCTCAAAAAACATGGGTCACAAAATAGTTTTTTTTTCGAACGGCTTGTGGCGCGCCGTTTGGAAAAATACTATTTTGTCCGACTTATTTTGCGCGTGTATTTTGGTCCGACTTAGCATACATTTTGTCGGATATATAAGTAGGATATTTCCGATATGTATATCGGACAAATTTTGGTCTACATAAGCTCAAAAAACATGGGTCACAAAACAAATAGTTTTTTTCTAAACGGCGCCCCATAGAATACAGCGAAAGAAACGTATTTCAACATAAAAATAGCCCAAACGCCATGCAATTTCATAGAGAAATCAATCATGCGGAACTCGCATTGTGTGAAAAAGCGTCTGAAACTAACCATGCGTCTTTGTATATTAGCGCGATATTTTGTCTGTGTTCATCATAAAAAGCGTCCAAATAGTTTCATTTTGTGGGTAGGAAACTACTTTCCTACTGGAACAAGTTTTATCAACCTGCTTCAATAAACTTAGATGCTATGGCTAAAGTTATGCACCCCGACCACAAAAAAATTGAGCTAAATCAAGTTCAAGCTCAATTATGATGACGTCATAATAAAATAAACTTGAAATTTTTTTGTCAGATACATTTTGTATTTTTTCTTCTTTTGTTAAAGCCAAAAATGAGAGCTCTACTGCGACCATAAACGACTAAAACTACTTTTATAGGGTAAGTAACTTGTTGTGCCAGCTCAACGATTTTACCCTCTTTACCCCCTAACCCTGGCCACACCCACCACCCCTGACTCAGCAGAAATCTGCTTTTGTGGATGGTTTGGAGTACTTTAGTACTTTAAACGATAATAGGGATAAAAATTGGTAAGCTTCCAGCTAGGCTCAGATCTCTGTGTTGCTGGGTGAAGATCTTTTATATTTGCTCTTTGCACAGATTTCGGCCGAGCTTGGGTTCAAGTCCCTCGTTAATATTACCACATCCGTAACCCACGTTTTTTCTCTCTTCGGTCTACAACCTTCAATTTGACCCACCACTTAAAAAAATTCGCCATCCCTGTCCTAGAGATTCCGAAAATAGTTGCAGTAACGATCCTGTTGAAATCATAAACTATTATTATAGTTACAAACTGAAAAAACTACAGTAAGAAGTACAATACCTACTTTGGGAATGCCGATTAAACTACACCTACGGAAAGTTAATGTGCCTGTCGTCTTATGTTTTTGTGTAGCTTTGCAAAAATCACAAGTTATGACGTCATTTCGCCCCCCCAATGTTTTTTTTTTTCTGACGGCGCCACTGCTTTTCACCTATTACTAACAGCTTCTTCGATCTGCACTGGCTGCTTTATGTCTTAATAACCAGTTTGTGATAGCAATTTTACAATTTTGACGGAACTGTGTGATGCAATAAAAGCACTAGTTTATTGAAAAGAAAAGACAATAACCGAAGTAAACTATGCGAGTTTCACCATAGCCTAGTAAACTAAGAAGCAAAGATCTGAGGTTAGACAATCGATTAGTATATTTTTATACCCTGTCATAGCCTACATGAGCTTGTTAAAACTGGGGAGCCAACTGGAGGCCAGGCCAAAATCTAAGGGGGTATGGCCCCCTCTAGCCTTTCCTTAGAATCGCCACTCTAGGTGAGCCGAATCTACAGTAAATGCTGCAATTTTTTTAAACTTAAGCCTGAAGCCAAAACAAGCCGCAAGCGAATAACATGGTAAACCGTGCAATTATATCCAAGGCAGCCAAACATTGGTTTAAGTATCAGTTAATTTGCTCCTAGTTTAGTTTGCGTCGATCATTATATTAAACAATGATTTTTTGATTGATTTTCTTCATATCTATCCTTCTATCACGAGAAAGCGGCGGAGGCGCTATGCTTAGGACGAATCCAGACTCGCTTAGGAGTTGCCTTTGTTTCTGATTTTTCCGGTTGAACTTTCTTCTGACTTCTTTAATATGCTGCTTGCCAGATTCCACCGAGCAGAGATAGTCAACGTGAAGCATCTTATCCAAGGACGCAACAACGAGACTAGGCTGGGAGTTGAACCATTAACCTTGCGATCATGGTCGTCGTAAAAACTACGCTACAAACCAATGCGCCACGTTGCCGACACTGCAGCCACACTGCAGCGCGTCACATAACTATTTACCAGCGATGCTTGTTTTGTATTTATAGGTTTTTGCTAAGATTTTCTTATTTGTTTAACAAATTTTCATCTTCATTAAAATGTCGGAAACACCAAGCACGAGTGCAATGCGGGAGCAGATTCAATCATCAAACGTCAATCCAGGTATGAAAAAAATTCAAATCACACAAAAAAACAGAGAATATTTGGTTATTTTGTTTCAGGTACGTGCGGGCAAAGTTTACAATACAACGTGGACCAACGTCAGTTTCATGTCAACCAGTCAACAATAAATGTCAAGGTCGTGCAACCGCTTTCAGGTAATTTTACGTCAGATTTTAGAGATGTTAAAATCATCCTGAATCGGAATCATTTTACAGCTTGCTGGTAAAAATTAAAACAGAGCCATGGCTCAGTTTTAATTAGGAAAGAAAAATAAAGCCGCAATAAATCTCAAAACTGGACGTTTCGACAACATAGATTCAGCTGCCATCATCAGCAGTGTACGCAAAGCAGTACAAAACTGGAAGTATTACATACACTGCTGATGATGGCAGTTGAATCTCTGTTGTCGAAACGTCCAGTCTTGAGATTCACTGTAGCTTTACTTTTCCTCCTTATTTGAGCCTCCTTGCTATACAATAAAACGCACAGCTGCTTTACTGAATATTGCTGACAACTAAAGTGTGGACGAGAATGTTAGCCACGTAATACGCTTACCGTGTAGTTTTTGATTAACTACGGTATTAGCTTTAGTAATACTAGGCTACATTTTAGCTGGCCACGTCATTATGTTGTAAACATTTTATAACGTTTTTTTTTCAAAATGTATTTGCTTACAGATAAAGAAATGAAGGAGCAAACTAAAGTGGACTGTAAGTGTAATATTTATTTGAAGTTGATTATTTTTCATTTTGAAAAAGTAATATAGGTAATGTGAACGCATTGCATTAAAAATAGAGTGATGAATCTGTCTGTCGGTTTTAGTTTTGCGTTGACCTATTACGTTTACCTTGTTGCTTGAGTGAATGTTCTGCGTAACGGTCATGCTTGCTGCAGTACATTCAGCCTAATTTGCGCGACTCGTAAAATTGTAATGAAAATGCTAAAAGTGCTTGCTAGGCGAAGTGTGCGTCACGCCCATGTAATGTTAGCGCTGTACATTGATACATCTACTGTATTTTACCAACGTTTTGTTTTCCTAAAAATAAACCAAGTTTAACTTTGCTAATGTAATGTGGGCAAATTCGATATTTGACACTTGATTCAAAAACTAAATTCTTTCAACTTTCTTGGGAGTAAGATCAAAATCTTAAAATTTGCGTTTGCAGTAACAAAGACTGGTTGCGTAGACTGTTACACGTTTGACCCCGCCCAAGCTTTAATTTACCAAACAGCCTAAGATTTAAAAAAAGGAATTGCCATGATTTATTATAGTAGCCTATACACATTTAGCTACCGGTACCGAAATGTGAAAGTGTCTATCTAAGACTGAATATGAAGACAGCAATTTGTCTACGTAAAACGCAATCATCACATCAGTTCATCCCGATTGACCAAATTTAATTGCTGCTTGAACAGCTGTCGCGTCGTTTTAGGCGATTATATTTTAAATATACTTTTATTTTAGACGACGAATTGAAGCAAAAGTTATGCAAAGCAGCCAAAAAAGAATGTGAAGTTGCGCAGGTATTTTGTGTCAATCGTCCAACTACTGTTGTTCCCTTGCAAATATCGGAGCAGCAGGACCCGGTAACGGCAGAGCAACAAGGTCATTTTCATCATCGCGATGAGGTCATGCAAATGATCAACAAACCTCCAGCTGGTAATGTTTCCATTGAAAACTTGTTTACTAAAGCGAAAGAGTTAGCGGAAAAGTCTGCTTCCCAGCAACACTTTCACACAGATGAGGGAAGGAATGCCTACATTGCTGCTCTCAGCAAGATTGTAGGCATTACCGGCCAGGCTGGGGTCGGTAAAACTACTCTCACCAAAACTATTCTTAAAAAAGTACTTGATGAAGACTTATATTCACCTGACCTTGTATTTTATGTAAGGTTTAGGGACATTGACTATTGCATGGAAACTGATCTTCTTTCGCTTTTAACTCCTTCAATCAATTTCTTATGGAAAAAACACGATTCTCGTCGCAATGCCGTTTTGAGTGCTATTGCAGCAAGCAGTAACACTCTCATCATCATGGATGGCTTTGACGAGGCTACCTATGACTCTCAAACTTTAACTGCAACCCACCAAATTGACCTCCACCAACAAGCTAAACCATTCGTTTTCATCAAACACATTTTACAAGGCAAACTTCTACCCAATGCAAAACTGCTGGTCACATCGCGGCCAAAACAACTACTTCAGCTTCCCCAAGGTCTCAAGCCAAAATTCATTGCCAACGTTCTGGGTCTTGATAAACAAGCCCAAAAACAAATTTGCTCTGATGTATGCGCCGAAAATAGCGATGATATTTATAACTACATAGAAAACCGTCCTGATCTTTCATCCTTTTGTTTTTCTCCCCTGAACTGCATCCTAGTGATGCACACTATCCAAGCACTTCGATCGTTGAAATCCCAGTTTTCTGACACCTTAACGGGTGTATTTGCGGTTGCACTTGGGCTTTTTATTCTGACTGAGAACGTTGGCAATCAGTTTGACCTGGAAAAGTTTTCAACTCTGGCATGGATCGCTTTCCAGGATAACAAGTTCTATTTGAACGAAGACGATTTGCTTAGAGCAGGGCTACAAGTAAATGAACGGAATGCTTTTCTTCAAACAACTCGTTTCAGCACAAAGGTGACACTCTTGGGCGGCGGAACATCAAACGTCCACTACTTTTCTCACCTTCTCTTTCAGGAATGTTTGGTCGCCATAAAAGTTATTTTCTTTACAAAACCAGCTGATTTTAAAAAACTTTTTATAGGAAAACCAAGTCTAAACCCCTTTAAACGATTTCGACCAGTTTATGATTTATCTGAAAACAGATTAGAGATGATTACCAAGTTTATGTATGGCTTTTGCAATGAGAAAACCTTTTCATATATGAAAGAAAAATTTCCTACTCTTGTTCTTTCTTCAGAGCAAGTCGAAATGCTACAAAACTTTGCATTGAAGCGACTATCTTCTTGTTCAAAATCTTCTTCCTACAGGTATCTTCAGGATGCTCTTCCTGTGTTTCATTGGGGATTCGAACTTAATGATCAAGCTTTTAGTTCTAAACTAGCCCGTCTTCTGCCTTCTACGATTGAGTTTAAGGGACAAATTCTTTTGAGTGATATCGGTTCAATTGATCACATTTTGCAAGCGAAACAATCTCCGGTGGTTATTTCTGTTCCGTGGCTTGGCGCGAAATTCATTGGAGACAGTTATCGACTGTTTTTGCGGGAGTTGAAATCTACGATGGAATCATGTCGTTATGTTGAGGTAAATTGAAATATGAAAATGTACACTTACGTAGCCTACTAGCTTATGAACTTAGACATTAACTTGTGAGTGTTGTTGCGATAACAAATGTGCCGTAAATTTGTTATAAATTCACAAGACTGTGTGCGGTTGTTATCAGTTCAGCTACAAAAATTTCCTGTCTACTTGCAGTTGTAAAGCCGATGTTGCATTTTGTTTCTTGTTTTATGTTAGAGTTAACTTTATGAAATGTTATTAAACAAAAAGGCACAACTATTGCTGTTTATAACAAAACCGCTACATCAGATGTGTGCAACTACGCAAATTTTATTAATTGCGGGCCAAATAGCAGTAAGCACAGCATTGTGCGGGCTGCACGTTTCAATAGAGAAAACAAGTTCGTATATGTTGCCGTAACTTACAATTCAATAAACAAAGCACTAGAATTAAACAATAATAATGACCAGGAAGCACCGAAGAACCATGAGGTTTTCAAGTCGAGGGGCTCCCGTACTAGAATGAGTAGTACATCAGGACAAACCAAACTAAGTGCGCGAAAATCAAAAGATGGGTTTATAACCCAACCCATCTTTTCATTTTCGAGCACTTAGTTGGGCTTGCCCTTTTGATTTTTGCGCACTTGCTTTGGCATTTAAATAGGATGATATTTTACCAGCTATTGATATTGCCTGGGATAATGATAAAACCCCATGAAGTTAAACAAGTGACGTAACCAAGGGGGGGCAAGGGGGGCAATTGCCCCCCCTGTAAAATGTCTTGCCCCCTCCTCTTGACCCCCCTGTAAAATTGTACATAAAAGTTATATTTTTCGCGTTTTCCTCAAAGCTTACCAGATCAATCAAGTTATGGAAGAAAAAGTTTTTGATTTCCTCTGTGTAACAGTGTGTAAACTATGCGAGCACAGGTTTCCCGCTGTAAAAGTGATAAAAATAGTGGTAGTCGCCACTGCAGCGCTGCGGGAGTTGTCAACGTTGCTTCGTTGTGAATTTATCTACTGTAATTACCGCTGCATCTTGAAGTCTTGTTTGTCGTTTTTTGTAATGAACCGCGAAAACTTTAAGCAGGCTTTTTTTCATCAGTTAATGTGCTTTCTTTCTGTCTTCAATTTTGTCGTGACTTTAAATTTTCACGTGATTCGTCATGTTATTTTTGTTATCATGTCTTTTGATAAAAGTCATTAGTCGGTCTGAAATTGCCTAACTTTTCTTTCAATACAATTCTACAATCATTACAACAACAATTACTGTATTACAACAATAGCAGATTCAGTCAGAACGGTATTATTGACTGTAATCCAAGCCAGCGCGTTATATTATGACGTCATTAATTAGGATGTCATTAAACCGTTGCCCCCCTTGAACAAGGCTTGCCCCCTCGTTGCCCCTCCTGTAAAATGAACCTGGTTACGCCATTAAGCTAAACTTTTGTATGTAGATTGATCGATTTAGACAAAAGTAACAAATATGTTGAAAGGAAAATTCGCGAAGATAAAAAATGCGCATATTCATTCATTCATTCATTTATTGACGTACCAGTATCAAGTCAGTACAAAATTTCAACAATGCCAAAAAATGAATATAGCGTAAAAGTTGACACAAAGGCACGCTAGGAGACCATAAAAGAACAAAAGCTCACCGAGTCATGGCCAACCATTGTTATTCAATCGCATTTGTCTGATTCTCGTAAATTAAAATAAAACAAAACAAAAAACAAAACGAACGGCAACGAAAACCTACGAAAAACGAAAAGTGTTACCTCATGGCCATGCACATTTAGTAGCTGTTTTGTCAAGATAAACACCTCTATCAAGAACTAATACGTTTCAACTTATTAACCTGACAAAGCCTAAAATCAAAACGAAAATACCAGTTAAGCTACGTTTGTGTTCACAAAACTTAATGTCACACTGCTGTCTTTGCAATATATAACAACAAATCTTAAGAGCAATTTAAAAAACCCTGTTTCCAACTAGAGTAACGTAGCTTTTTTCTCCTAATGTAAAAGATCTACTTAAAGATTTTAAACAAACAATTAACACTATTAGTCTCTAAGCTGAAAATTCTACGTGCTTAAGAATAGAAATAAAACAGATGCATACAGACTACGTGCAAACGCAGGTCATTTTGAACTAGTAAAAAAACAAATTTGCGTGAGCTTGATCACATATTTTTCATCAATCAAGCCTTGTGAATCTTAGAAATCCGCAATGTGATTTTTTCAAACCCGCCTAAAATTCAAGGGCTGCTGGCCGCATTCTATTTAAAAACCGCAAATCTTCGTGGGCCGCACGATTTGTGGACGCGGTCCGCAGTTTGCACAGTCCTGCGCTACATGATGGAGCGTCGTCGGCATCTTGATATTGTTTAAACTTTGAGCTGCTCCGTTGAGATTTTGTGTTCATATGTAGGAATGCACTCAGTATGCACTACAATAGATTTATTCAACAAAGTTCTTAGCTCACAAATTTATTACTCACTCTTACAGCATTCTAGTAAATTCCAAAATGATTTCTTTTTTTTCGTTTATAATTTATAAACACTTTGTTCGCATTTCTTCCGTTAGTCAGCATGAACCACTATGACGCGTATCGACTGCATGACCGCAGCATTGGTTGTTGGTTTGTTTAATTTTTAATTTACACTGCTGTCGCTTTACACTCAATCCTTATGTAAATTTAATTCGTTCAAAAACTTTTTATCAGTTTTGTTATGAGTCGTCGATTATAGGCTTGTCACAACCGAAAATAGAAAGCCAGTTAAAATGCTTACAGTTTATTCATCTGTTGACCAAGGTTTTTAAATAGAATTATGCCTAAAAACAAATTCAAGGCAAAATTCTGCGCGAGATTAAAATATTAAAAAACTTTTGCCAACACGAGATGAAAAAAATTGCGCTGAAAGTTTAATTGAAAAATTCGACGCAGAGTTTTACTCGATGCGGCTTTTACCAATCTTTTGCTCAATTTGTAAACCAGCCAAAGCCGCATCGTGGAAGATTCTGCGGCTTCTGCACCGAATTTTTCTATCAAAATTTCCGCGCTGGTTTTTTAATCTCGTGTTGAATTTCATGTTCAAATATTTTTTAACTGAAGCGACAACGATGAAGTCAGAAAAATTGATAACTTATGTTTGATTTATTGGAATGAAATTGGATAACAATTTTATCAGGCACTTTTGACTTGAAAGTAATTTAGCCAAAATAACTGTCTTTTTCGGTTTACTAAAAACATTTACACAGAAAAACTTAAAAGCGATGAGTATCGGAGATAGAATATTGGTATGAGTTTTTGTATTTTTAGTTCAAAGGTCTTGTAAATCCGGTCCCTAGTGATTAAAATGGCAATGAGGTCAGGGAATGCAGGTTCGATACGCGGGGTAATCGTAGAGGTATAAGTTAAAACAAATAATAATCGATTTGGGCAACAACAAACCTGTATTGGCACAATTGTTTACGAAAATATTTTATCTGGGCCTGTATATCTTTTTTTGTGGATGTCTTGTCTTTGTTTGGCAGATAAATAAGCTTCAATACATCTATGACGGCATCACTGATGAGGAACTCGCAGCAATATCGTCATACGTGAACAGGATCAAGGAACTGACAATCGCAAGCAATTGGGAAAACCCGATCACGCTCAGTGGAATTACAACGTTGTCTGCGTCCATACAGCGGCTTCAAAGTCCGGTAATTACGCTGATTATATCAAAAAAAATCACTCAATTAAACCGATCGGTTTTGAAAACATAAAAAGTTGAAATTTGATTTGAAAATTTAGTAATTTCAGTCTTCTGAAACTCGCAAATGCAGCTGGTGAAAATGAAGCTAATTTCCTACATTGTTATTGCAATGCAGCCAATAGGGCTGTTTTTTTAAACTATCATAACAGCGTCTGCGTAGATCGCCAACAGCTTATATTGCTGTCAATGCCTTGCCAACCTGGACTCAGCTTAGCAAAAAAAAAAAAAAACTTTTTATGAAAATGAAAAACTTCAGTACAAAAATGTCGTTAAATACAAAAATACTTGAAGATCACAAAATATAATTGTATCTTGATGTATTTTCAGCAACTTTCAGAGCGAAACTAAGACAGTGTCATGCAGATTAATAAGCGAATTTTAAAACTCAAAGTTTGATATCACAAAAACAATCCGGATATTGTAGGCTACTCCTAAAGAAGCCCTGTTAGTTTAAAAGTAAAATAAATTAATATATACGTATGCAATTTGCCCAATCATTATATATCTTGGTGATAAGTTTAGCAACAATGATCACCAAACTTATTTGTTTAGATAAATCAAGTTTTACTGCGAATTAACTTTTTTTCATGTCATGATGATATGTAAAGACCGGTCTCTGTTGATATATTCAGAAATTTTCTGCTGTTTTAATTTGCTGAGTGGTTTATTTATTTTTATTTTGACATCTTAATGACTTGCGGAGCATAAAAATTTATTTCCAACTAAAAAAATTAATACGTTGATTGCAAAAGTGCCTTAGTGTAAGCTAGTTTTTTTGCTATGCAAACGTGCTTAAATTAATGTTCTTCTGCTGATTAAAAAATAAGATATCAGCAGAGAGAAACAATGAAGGGTGATCCATGTACGTCACATTCGGCTTTACAGATGGCCGAGTGGTAAGAGCGTCCGCCTCGGGAGCTGTAGACTCGAGTTTGATTCTGAGTCGGGTCAAACCAGTGTCTTTAAAATTGGTATTTACAGCTTTCCTGCTTTGCGTTAAGCACTAAGGGACAGTGTGAAGAACAAGTCCGCAAGTTTACTGGTTGTGTCGTTGGGAAAGGCACCTATAGCGGGATTCCCCCATCTTGGTTTGGTAGACAGATGGGAGATGGCTGGCAATTTCCACGATTCAGATTCAGATTTGATTAACGAGTCTACAGCCATTTTTTATCAAATCCACCTCAAACCTGCTGCTGCGCTTCTAACATTACGCAGTGACACCATCGCTTTTCTTCTCCCAAACTATTGTTACAACATCTCGTACATACCGAAGGCAGGACATTTTATTGGGAAACAGGCGCAAAATTTAAAGGGCTCTTGGGCTTCCTCAAGCATCCCTGGGTTGAAATTTACAGAGTGATCTTGGGTGAAAATTACAAAAAAAAAAAAAAAAAAAAAAAAAAACGCCAGAAACCACCCAACAAAATTTAAATCTTTACAATGACATGGCTTGTTCAAAGTGTGTATGATGGAGCAAATATGGGTGTTTTATAAAAATGTTTTTACCGTATTACTATAAATATGGGACGAAAATAGCAGGAGGAAAAATAAAGCTCTTGTAATTCTCAAAACTGGACGTTTCGACAGCATAGATTCAGCTGTCATCATCAGCATTGTATATGCAAGGCAGTGCAAAACTGTAAGTAAGAACTAGAATTTACAATTCTAACTACAAGTAGTCCTTACTACTTTTAGTTTCAAAATGTAAATCAGTAAAATCAGCAAAAAAATACTTAAAGTATTCCACGTTAAATTAATACAAACAGTTAAAACTGTAAACTCTAGTTCTTACAGTTTTGTACTGCCTTGCATGCACTGCTGATGATGACAGCTGAATTCATGTTGTCGAAACGTCCAGCTTTGAGAATTACAGCGGCTTTATTTTTCCTCCTTTTACCCAATTTTAAAACTAACTTTTGGAGCCGAACTGCATTAAATTATCATTGATTTGAATTGTGCTCATTACTTTTATTACGAATCACCATTGCAATGGCGGCGAGTAGGTATTGGGTGCTAGAGCGGAGCGCTGTTAGCCTTCACTGCTGTCCAAGCTCACTCAACTTCAAAACAAACTGCAATTTATTTTCCTTCTGGAAAGTTGAAGATTCAAAATAATGAAATCAGAAAAAAAATATCTGAAGTTTTCCACGTAAAATTGATAAAATTCGAGATGCTTATTCTGTGGTTGCAGCATAAAAAAGAACTTGCCAGTTACACACAGTATTTAGCGTACCAGAAATACGAAAAAACTTATAGCAAAACGAAAGACGTGGTTTACAGTTGCAGTTGATTACACGAGGTGATTCTGTGAGGTAATTAAAGCATCACGTGATAAGTGAACGAACTGTTACAAAATGCTATTGCAAAAAGAATTACAAAATTATGACCAAATTATTTGTTAGAATGAAAGAATGCCAGTGCTGACCATAGCGGCCCCTTCGAAACGGAAAACGAAGTGAAGAATCAAACATAAAAGCACCAAGGCATGATGCGTTTCATAAAAAGTGGATTAAACTTCGTAACGTTATTGGCAATGAATAATTAAATAGCACATTTCATAATCAAGTTCATAGAGGTAAAGCATAAAAACGTCAAACAATATAAAACATCCAACAAATTACAGTAGTGCAATCTTTTAACAGATCACGCAGAACATGTTCAAGCTCCCCTGAGCCATGGGTTCGATGCTCAACTAGATCATGCTGAGTGGTTGATGCATTGCACTCCGGAGCCCACCATATCCTCGTTGCTACGCACTTGGGTAGGATGCTTTACGATACTTATTTCTGCTTGTTGGTATCTAACAAGCAGCAAATTGAAGAAGTCAGAAGCAAAACTTAACAGGGAAACTGGGAAACAGAAGTACTGTAACCATAGTTCTCTATAATATGGTTGTACAACTCTGTCACGTGATCCACTCGTCACGCATGAGTTACAAGGTACGCTCTGAATTGCTCCCAAGGAGCACATCAGATTAGCAGTTGAAACAACATGAAGCTAGTGTGGAAGGCCTAGTCGTAGGAGACCATGGGTTAGTCGAAGGAAACAGGAGTGCAGGGAGGGAAAAGGTACTGGGGGTGTAGGGGCGGGGGTGCAAATCTATGTTGAGCAATGGAGGGATGATTTAGCAAAATTGACTCGTTCGCAGATGCCCAATTTTTTGTCAAAATAAAGTGAAGACCAAGAAAACAAAAGGTTGCAGATGCCCAATTTTTTGCCCAAAATGAAGTAAAGACCAAAAAAGGTCATCACGTTCGCTGATGCCCAGTTTTGAGTACCGGTAGGCTACTTGGACATTGAAAGTATTGGGGGGATGCTGCCGAATTCTTGGGGGGGATGCATCCCTCATCCTACCTGGATTTGCACCCATGTGTAGGGGGAGGTGTGGGATAGAGTATGGGGTAAGTCTGGGGAGGTGTGGTAGAGTGTACGAGGTGAGTTTTGACAGGTTGAGGGTGTGGGAAAAGGGGTGGAGAAGTGAGTTGGGTTGTGGAGAGGTGTGGAAAAAGGCATAGGCCTAGTCGTAGGAGACAGGGGTGCAGGGAGGGCAACCACCCTCCATTTGTAAAATTTGAAAATGCCGCGTTAAAAATTCAAGCACTGTAAAATGTTTTTTGGGCATGATTTGAATGCTCAAAATTAGTTTTGACTGATTTTTTGAATTATTGAGTTCCTGAAAATATTTTTTTCCAGTTGAGCAGGTTTAATGATTTGCGAGCAAATAACAACTTGTCGATACAATGCCAGTTTGGCAGTATCTATATTTAATGAGGTGGTTGCCTGGCATATTTTTTCATTATGTTTAGTCTACTTGTCCTGAGTTATGTACAGTGATGGGCATGATACCCTAAATTTGCGTTAAGCGATATCGATATGCGATACATTCAAATTGGGCTAAAGCGATACCAATGCGCTATACTTAAAAATACTACTTTAGCCATACCAATACGTGATACAGTATCGTCGATACTTGTACCTCAATTCATTTTTGTTACAAGTTTTAATGACCAAGTTTGACATCATCATAATGCAGTAGTGATTTTTTTCTCAGTAACCTTAACTTTTCTGTCAAAAGTTGTTTTTTTTTCGATACAGTATTCCTATTATGAGCAACAAAGCAATATTAGGGGTATTGCAAAATGAATATTGGTGGGTCGCGTAAAGCAGTGCTCTCTCCAGACATAAAAATTTAAAAAAAAATGCTCACAACTAACAAAATTTGGACAAAAATGCAAGCTATCAAAATTTTAAAAATTTGGGGTATTTAAGCTGATCAAAGACCTTTTATGTTTGTTTTATTTTTCACTTTTTTAGGGAATAATTAAAGACCTATTTTTTAGAGACTTGGACAAAAAAGTGGGTCGTCGTAAGCTGTGGTTATAAAAAGTGGGTCCCAACTCTGAGAAGTTTGGGAACCAAGTCTGCTCAATCTGTGTTGTTGCTTTTTTTCAATGCAAGCAGCCTATCCCTAGTGTAGCATACTACCCCTACCTCACCTTCACTGTTCACCTACTGACTTAAACTTTTTTGTATTTTTTATTATGACCTAAAATATTGATTAAAAAAAGAGGCTTTTGCATTCACCCACAGAACTGTTGCACTTTCGTAAGTTTTACTTCTTGTATCTACCTGAACCTCCTTTTGACTTTCAATACTCTAAAAGCAGCTTTTTTCCTAAAATCAAAAAAGTTCAGGATCTGTAGCCTACCGCATGCTAAAATTCAGTTCTTTAATTTTGAAATTGCAGTGTATGGCTTTATGGCTACCAGCTTTCAAAGAACAGTAGCTGAACTTTTATTACTTTTGGGGGAGTGTAGATGGTGGGGGAATTGGGAAATTTTTGGTAGTTGGTGCAGTTGGGTCAAGTATAGGGGAAATATGGAAGGAATGGGGAAGTGTATTGGGGTGTGGGGGGAGGTAAGGGAAGGTGTGTTGGGGGTGTGGGAAGTGTGTTGGGGTGTGCGAAAGTATGGGGTGGTGTGGGGAATGGGGGTAGGTGTGTGGAAGTGTGTTTGGGGTGTGGAAGTGTGTTTGGGGTGTGGCGAAATGTGTTTGGGATGTGGGGAAAGGTGTGGAAAGGGTTTTGGGGTGGGGTCAAAGTGGGGGGTGCGAGGAAGAGTGGGAAGAAATATGGGACAATCTGGGAGAGCGGGAAAATATGGGGAGAAGGGTAGTGTCACGATTTTGGACCTCAACTCTCCTGACCCCAACCCTCCAACCCCAACCCCCCTGACCACAATTCCTCCGATCCCTAACTTCCCTGACCCCCCGAATCCAACTCCCCCAACCCCAACTTCCCGACTTCAACTCCCCCGACCCCAACCCCTTCGACGCCACCCCCCCGACTTCAACCTACCCAACCCCAACTTCACTAACCCCAACACCCCCGACCCCAACCCCCCAACTTCAACCCCCTCGACCCCAACTCTTCTGACCCCACCCCCCAGTCCCCCTAACTCCAACCCCTTGACTTCAATTCCCCCGACCTCAACCTCCTCACTGCCAACTCCCCGATCCCAACTCTTCCGACCCTTAACTCCCCCGACCCCACACCCCGACTCCACCCCCCCAACCCCAACTTTTCTGACCCTACGCCCCAACCACTATTCTGCCGATCCCAAACCCCCAACCACAAATTCTCCTACCCCAGCCCCCCTGACCCCAACCCCCCTACTTCAACCCCCCTGACCCCAATTCCCCTTACCCCAACCCCCTGACCCCAGTCACCCTGACTCCAACCCCCTCAATGCCAACCCCCCGATCCCAACTCTTCCAACCCTAAACTCCCCAAACTCACACCCCTGACCCCAATTTTTCTGACCCCACCCCCAACCACAACTCCGCCGACCCCCAACTCCAAATTCTTCGACCCCAGCCCCCCTAACTCCAACCCCCCTACTTCAACTCCCCCGACTTCAACCCCCCCGACCCCAACACCCCCGACCCCAACCTCCCCCCAACTCCAACCTCCTCGACCCCACCTCCCCTGAGGCCCTGACCCCACCCTCCAACCACAACTCTGTCGACCCTAACCCCCCTGATCCCAACTTTCCTCACTCCAACCCCCTGATCCCAACTCCGCCGACCCCAACCCCCTGACTCCACCCTGCGACCCCAACTTTTCTGACCCCACCCCCCAACCACAACTGCCCCAACCTCAAATTTTCCGACTCCAACCCCCAGACCTTAACCCCCCCCGACCCCAACCCCCCAACTCCAACCTCCTCGACTTTTGACCCCAATCACAACTTCGCCGACCCCAGTCCTCCCGACTCCAACCCCCCGACCTCAACCCCCTCAACGCCAACCCCCAGATCCCAACTTTTTCGACCCCATTCCCCGACCCCAACTTTTTTGACCCCACCCCCCAACCACAACTCCGTCGACCCCAAACCCCCAACCCCAAATTCTCCGACCCCAACCCCCCTGACTCCAACTCCCCCGACTCCAACCCCCCTACTTCAACTCCCCTGACGCCACCCCCCGACTTCAACACCCCCGACCCCAGTCCCCCCGACTCCAACTTCCCTGACCCCAACCCCCCAAACTTTTCCTCACCTTCCCCAACACTTTCCCACATCTCCCCACACCCCAGCACACTTTTTCACACCTCCCTCAGTACTTCCCCACACATCCCCCCACCCCCCACAACTCTCACTTTCCCCACTTCCCCATATCTCCCTTCACCTTCCCCACACTCCAACACACTTTTCCACACCCCTTCTCACCTCCTCCTGCCCTTCGCCACACCCTCACACCTTTCTCCACATCTCCCTCACCCCCACCCCAACACGTTTTTTACACCTCCCCCACACTTCTCCCACCTCCCTTTGCACTTCCCCTCACCCCAACGCACTTCCTCACTCCTCCCCCCACACTTCTTCCTAAAAATTGTTTGTTATTACACCTGTGGTTGCTGCATTACTGTACTAAAATATCGTTGGAATTCTACTTCCGTACCTTCTCATTGAAGCGTGACAAGATAAAAAAGAGAAAAAGAAGAAAAAGAGTTGTACAACCATATTATAGAGAACTATGCTGTAACTCCTAAGCGAGTTTACAGTAGATTCGTCCTATGTATAGCGCCTTCTTCGCTTTCTCGTGACAGCAGGACAAAAATGAAGACATAAATCAATCACGCGTTTTGAAATAAATTCCTTAGGAAAGGAAACGCAAGTCAGTTAAACACATCTGTCATTTTTGTAAATCATTGGTAATGACTAGGGCGATTTGTGGTGGTAACAAAACTTGCATTTTTTTGCTGGCTCCAGTTAACGTAAAAAGCGTGGAAACACAATTTCACAGATGTGGGATCAGATTTAAAAAACTACTAAGTTACAAAAAAAATACATTTCGTGTTTTCGGTTACATTTTATCTTTTATGTGATAATGTTTTTGTGTTAAATTTTTGTCCAATTTTCCGACTTAATTATATTTGATTGTTTCTATTAAATAAATTTACAACCTGCATCAAAGCGGTTACGTGCTAAATATAAAGCCCACAAAGTGTAACACCTTCCATTAATGCGTGAACATTAGGGCTGCTGAGATGATTTTGAGGCCTCAGGCAAAAAAAATCAAATAATAGGTATAATCAAAAATCATCCTCTAAAAAATTACACAAATCACCCACTCCCGGCGTGGGCCTCCGCAGAAATGTTAACGGGCCGAAGATGCTAAGCCCGACCCGACCCGAGCCCGAATCCTATAGTTTATCAGCCAGTCCGATACCGATTTAAACTCGAAATCAAAAACATCACATTACACTACATTTTGAAGAAATTTCGATAAAAAAAACTAGTTCTACCCATCCACAGTTACCCCAGTTACGAACAGCAATATTTATACCAGCGATTCACTTTGCTTTATTCCAGCAACCACGAAAGCCCTATCACTCACTGAAAACCTCGATTTTTCTCCGGCGTCCGGCCCGATCGAAGCCCAAACACTTTACAAAATCCAAGCCCAGCCCGAACTCGACCCGTCCCGAAAGGCCCGAGCCCGATTGACAAAATGAGCCTCCGGGCATTTGCACCGGCTTTCCCCTTCTCAGTGGTACAGGCTGAAATGGTAAATGGAGTAGTTTTCTGCGTTGAAGCCACTTGCTAAAGACAGAAACTTTTTATTAAAACCGGTTCCCCTTTAACGTGCACTCTAGGTCGTAGTGTACTTGGGATAGGTAGCGGGGTTGCGCGTTTTTTCATGACTGCTGAGTATGCTACTTACAGATACTTGCGATGTGTTGTGAATGTAAAACTTTTTATTCGAAGAATGCAAACACTGCAGTATTATGTGCGTGCACCATATGGGTTGAGCACCTATCAAGACTATTTTATTGCTTTTTAGCATAAACCACTGCAACTTTTCTTGGTTTCCCGTAAATTTTTTAAATGAAATCATATTTTGGCTACATTTTTGCAAACATAAAGTCAAGTTTTTAGGTCGCAAAAAATCGCCCTAGTTATAACAGAGCGTGTTTTGAAGCTTTACGCTATAAAACAGGTTCTTTCAAAGCCATTCTTTGTTTATTGCGTGTAGGTTATTCATAAAGTCTCGCACGCATTTAAAATTTCAGTACCTCAAAAACTCCATAAGGCAGAAAATAGATTTTGAACAGTGAATTATTACCTTCATCGATGTTTTTGGTTGATTTTTATAGGTCAGGGATGGCGAACCACTGACCCGCGCGGGTCATACCGAGACCCACTTGCAGATTTCAGTGACCCACTTGCAGATTCCAGTGACCCACTGGCAGTTTCAAAACTTTTTGGAAAATGTTTACGAACATTTACGTAGTGACAAAAGGTGTACTTTCCTTTCTTTGGCATTCACTACCTTTTTTTTGCTCTTACACTCACCATTTGCGAAAATTTGTGCATAGTGAAAACCAATTTTTGCTCATTTTCGACAAGTCTTTCATTAATAATTTATCATGAAATTCGTGACGCCTTTTTATCATTTTTCAAATTAAGGCTTTGTATATGACCCAACAACTGGAAAAGGTTCGCCATCCCTGTTATAGGTCATTTTATTAAAAAAATAAGCAAAAATGAGTCATTCATACAGTGAAAGTAAAAGTGGGAACAACATGCGAAACATGTTGACCGCTGAAGAAAACGCACGATAATATGCTCGTTGGTATCATGAGTTTCATGACTGATGCAAATCATCAACTGAAGTAGAACGTGAATTCAGAATTCAATTTGGAACAGAGCTTCTTCATGCTAACAGCATGAAGAGATGGTTTAAACATATGGTACCAAAGAACACATGATGCTTTTTTGTTATTGGTCAACATGTTTTATGCTTCATTACAAACTGCATGCAATTCATCTAAAATAGCATATTCTTGCTCAATGCTCATGTTAAAAACAGAAGAACCTGAAAAAACTATCAAAACCCACTCTGTTGTGATTTTTGTAGTTGCATATTTATCCTTCTATCGCGAGAAAGCGACCAATGCGCTGTACGAGCTCGCTTAAAAGTTGCAAGCCATCTGTCCACCACACCAAGTTGGGAGAATCCCGCTAAGTGCCTTTCCCAACGGCACAACACGTGAACTTGTCGGCTTGTTCTTTACACTGTTCCTTGCTGAGCGCCAAACAGGGAACTAGTGAATACCAAACATTGGTTTTACCCGACTTGGAATCAAACCCAAGTCTACAGCTCCCAAGGCGGACGCTCTTACCACTCGGCCATTTGATCTGGTATTATTCATTGTCGAAAATTTAAAGTTTCGAAATTCAATCTTTTGCGGATTTTGCAATCCTGATATATAAACATGTGCAGAAACTTATGGACTATCTGTTATGAGCTAATAGCAGGCTCTAGGAATAAACAACTAGGTAACAAATCCTGTAGATAAAATATTAATATGCGTTAAGCAGTTGGGCTTTAGCATTGAGCATAGGCTAACTGCTCAATGCTTAAGACTGCAGTTGCAGGGGCTTAAGTACCGGTATGTAGTAGTAGTAGTCATTTATTGCCGAGCATCAACAAATATATAAAAAACAACATAATTGCGCCACGAGAAGGAACGAAAGATCTTGAAAATGTCGCTAGAGAGGCAACTCGATTGCAAAAAGGCAAAAAAAAATATATATATATATAGTGATTGTTTGCGACACCGAGCAATGCCAGCACGACATGGGCCGGGTGTACACTATCGCTTAGTGCACGAAAAAGGGTAACCGGTTATCATTTTTTTCGTCCTTCCAGACTCATCAGGTGCACAACTACGAGAGCCAAAACTAGCTCTAACTAAACTAACAACAATCGAAGCTTATATACAGCTTGCTGTTCAGAAGGGCGCGGCAAGACAGAAATCGCTCGAGGTCCAAAATTTGATTGCAAACTCCAAGATTTCGTAAACCGCAGAAGCACGGCGAAGCAGAACGCGCTCGTGGGTTAGGTTTAAAGCCGCGTCTACACTATGCGAGAAGTTCTAGCTTACTAGCTTGGCTTACGTGCTTGAAAAGCGCGAACTGTCTACACTATCATTTTTGCAATCGTCGCGACGGCTTTCCAAGCGACATGATACGCTTCAATGCTTTACTCTCGTGACAAAACCATGGCAACGTAGTTGAGCGAAATTTGATTTTTTTGTTACAGATCAGGCGCGAAATGATTACGGAAAATTGAAGTCGAATAATCCGAAATTATCTACAAAGCACCATACAAACTCGTGAATTAAGTTAAACAAAATAATTTGGGAAGCAAAAAACGAAGCCAAAGAACACACTATTTTAATTTTTAACTGTAGTCGCTTGATAAAGGAAATTTAGTTACCTGCAGAATCTGAAGTCAAAATTATTCACGAAGCGCCATAAAAACTAGTGAACAAAGTTTAACAAATTACAGTGACTTGGGAAGCAATAAACGAAGCCAAAGAACATTATTTTAACAACCGCAGTATTAACTATCAATCAAGACCAAAATTACATAAGAAAGGCCAAAAACTGCCCGGGATAATCGAAAACCAGCAAAGCTCATGTTTCGTTTCGTAGGCACGAACGCATGGAAACAGAAAGGCACAAGAACCTCCTATAAAAGTAGGTTCAGCCCAGTGAGGCGAAGCAAGCCGGTCTCACTGTTTTTGACCGCCATTGTCACGACGTTTCAACCGCTGGCGACATTAACCAACGTGGCCACCAATAGTTCAATGCACGAGAAACTCATCAGGCGAATAGCTGTGGACTCACGTCGCAGAGAATAAACATTGTACTCTGAATTAGACAACACAGCAAAGTGCTCAACGAGGAAGGCGGCGAGTGGTGCATTGTCCCACATTCTCGAAGGATGCTCACCTCCTCTCCTTCCAGGGAGATAATCTAGTAAAGCCGAGCAATTTATCAAAACTTTGTAAGTTCAAAGTTGGCAAGTAATTATTAGCTGGGAGTGAAAATTTTTTTATCCGCACAGCAGTATACGAAGACTTTAGGATATGTTTCAAAATAAAACAACAAACACAGAACAAAACAATTTTACACAATTTGGCAAAGCTATAGGCCTACAATAAAAAGCAAAATAAACGGAGTTATCTTTAAAAATTAAGACAGTAATAAAAAGTGTATTTTGAGTATTTTTGAGTAAGTTTTGCAGCTGGAAATAGCTGCTTTATCTCTGACGCAATCAGGTAAATTGTTCCAAACATTGACATCAGATGCTTTAAGGGATCGGTTAGTTCTGACATACGAGGTTCTTTCCACATAAAACTTATTTGAGAGACTACAACTACAAAGTTACGAAACTACAAAGTTACGAAAAAAATACATTTCGTGTTTTTCGGTTACATTTTATTTTTTATGTGATAATGTTTTTGTGTTGATTTTTGTCTAATTTTCCGACTTAATTGTATTTGATTGTTTCTATTAAATAGATTTACAACCTGCATCAAAGCGGTTACGTGCTAAGTATAAAGCCAACAAAGTGTAACACCTTCCATTAATGCGTGAACATTAGGGCTGCTGAGATGATTTTGAGGCCTCAGGCAAAAAAAATCAAATAATAGGTATAATCAAAAATCATCCTCTAAAAAATTACACAAATCACCCACTCCCGGCGTGGGCCTCCGCAGAAATGTTAACGGGCCGAAGATGTTAAGCCCTACCCGACCCGAATCCTATAGTTGATCAGCCAGTCCGATACCGACTTAAACTCGAAATCAAAAACATCACATTACATTACATTTTGAAGAAATTTCAATAAAAAAAACTAGTTTTACCCATCCACAGTTACCCTAGTTACGAACAGCAATATCTATACCAGCGATTCACTTTGTTTTGTTCCAGCAACCACGAAAGCCCTATCACTCACTGAAAACCTCGATTTTGCTCCGGCGTCCGGCCCGATCAAAGCCCAAACACTTTACAAAATCCAAGCCCAGCCCGAACTCGACCCGTCCCGAAAGGCCCGAGCCCGATTGACAAAATGAGCCTCCAGGCATTTGCACCGGCTTTCCCCTTCTCAGTGGTACGGGCTGAAATAGTGAATGGAGTAGTTTTCTGCGTTGAAGCCACTTGCTAAAGACAGAAACTTTTTATTGAAACCGGTTCCCCTTTATCGTGCACTCTAGGTCGTAGTGTACTTGGGATAGGTAGCGGGGTTGCGCGTTTTTTCATGACTGCTGAGTATGCTACTTACAGATACTTGCGATGTGTTGTGAATGTAAAACTTTTTATTCGAAGAATGCAAACACTACAGTATTATGTGCGTGCACCATATGGGTTGAGCACCTATTAAGACTATTTTATTGCTTTTTAGCATAAACCGCTGCAACTTTTCTTTGTTTCCCGTAAATTTTTTAAATGAAATCATATTTTGGCTACATTTTTGCAAACATAACCTCACAGCTTTTTAGGTCGCAAAAAATCGCCGTAGTTATAACAGAGCGTGTTTTGAAGCTTTACGCTATAAAACAGGTTCTTTCAAAGCCATTCTTTGTTTATTGCGTGTAGGTTATTCATAAAGTCTTGCACGCATTTAAGATATCAGTACCTCAAAAACTCCATAAGGCAGAAAATAGATTTTCAACTGTGAATTATACCTTCATCGATGTTTTTGGTTGATTTCTATAGGTCAGGGATGGCGAACCACTGACCCACGTGTCATACCGTGACCCACTTGCAGATTCCAGTGACCCACTTGCAGTTTCAAAATGTTTTGGAAAATGTTTACGAACACTTACGTAGTGACAAAAGGTGTACTTTCCTTTCTTTGGCATTCACGACCTTTTTGTTGCTCTTACATTCACCATTTGCAAAAATTTTACATAGTGAAAACCAATTTTTGCTCATTTTTGACAAGTCTTTCATTAATAACTTATCATGAAATTCGTGACGCCCTTTTGTCATTTTTCAAATTAAGGCTTCGTGTATGACCCAACAACTGGAAAAGGTTCGCCATCCCTGTTATAGGTCATTTTATTGAAAAAATAAGCGAAAATGAGTCATTAATACAGTGAAAGTAAAAGTGGGAACAACATGCCAAACATGTTGACCGCTGAACAAAAAGCACGATAATATGCTTGTTGGTATCATGAGTTTCATGACTGATGCAAATCATCAACTGAAGTAGAACGTGATATCAGAATTCAATTTGGAACAGAGCTTCTTCATGCTAACAGCATGAAGAGATGGTTTAAATATATGGTACCAAAGAACACATGATGCTTTTTTGTTAATGGTAAACATGTTTTATGCTTCATTACAAACTGCATGCAATTTATCTAACATAGCATATTCTTGCTCAATGCTCATGTTAAAAACAGAAGAATCTGAAAAAACTAACGAAAACCACTCTGTTGTGATTGTTTTAGTTGCATAATTATTTATCCTTCTATCGCGAGAAAGCGACCAATGCGCTGTACGAGCTCGCTTAAAAGGTGTCCACCACACCAAGTTGGGAGAATCCACCACACCAAAATGCGAGAATGTCCACCACACCAAGTTGCGAGAAAGCGACCAATGCGTCAATGCGACCAATGCGTCAAAGCGACCAAAGCGACCAATGCGACCAAAGAGAGTGTCCACCACACCAAGTTGCGAGAAAGCGACCAATGCGCTGTACGAGCTCGCTTAAAAGGTGTCCACCACATCAAGTTGGGAGAATCTCGCTAAGTGCCTTTCCCAACGGCACAACACGTGTCTTTCCCAAGTGCCTTTCCCAAACGGCACAACACGTGTCTTTCCCAAGTGCCTTTCCCAACGGCACAACCTTTCCCAAAGGCACAACTTGCCGGCTTGTTTTTTACACTGTCCCTTGCTGAGCGCCAAACAGGGAACTTGAGAATACCAAACATTGGTTTTACCCGACTTGGAATCAAACCCAAGTCTGTAGCTCCCAAGGTGGACGCTCTTACCACTCGGCCATTTGAGCTGATATTATTCATTGTCGAAAATTCAAAGTTTCAAATTTCAATCTTGTGCGGATTTTGCAATCCTGATATTTTAGCATGTGCAGAAATTTATGGACTATCTGTTATGAGCCAATAGCAGGCTCTAGGAATGAACAACTAGGCAACAAATCCTGTAGATAAAATATTAATATGCTTTAAGCAGTTGGGCTTTAGCATTGAGCATAGGCTAACTGCTCAATGCTTAAGACTGCAGTTGCAGGGCTTGAGTACCGGTATGTAGTAGTAGTAGTCGTTTATTGCCGAGCATCAACAAATATATAAAAAAACAACATAATTGCACGACGAGAAGGAACGAAAGACCTTGAAAATGTCGCTAGAGAGGCAACTCGATCGCCCAGTCAGTTCCTCCAAAAAAAAAAAAATAGAAAAAAAAATACATATAGTGATTGTTTGCGACACCGAGCAATGCAAGCACGACATGGGCCGGGTGTACACTAACGCTTAGTGCACGAAAAAGGGTAACCGGTTATCATTTTTTTCGTCCTTTCAGACTCAGCAGGTGCACAACTACGAGAGCCAAAACTAGCTCTAACTAAACTAACAACAATCGAAGCTTATATACAGCTTGCTGTTCAGAAGGCCGCGGCAAGACAGAAATCACTCGAGGTCCACAACTTGATTGCGAACTCCAAGATTTCGTAAACCGCAGATGCACGGCGAAGCAGAACGCGCTCGTGGGTTGGGTTTAAACCACACAATTATTGTAGCCATATCATGCGCGCGTAAAAAGCAAATTTAGTTCACTGCGGAAATCGAAGTCGAATAATCCGAAATTATCTACAAAGCACCATACAAACTCGTGAATTAAGTTTAACAAAATAATTTGGGAAGCAAAAAAACGAAGCCAAACAACACACTATTTTAATTTTGAACTGTAGTCGCTTGATAAAGGAAATTTAGTTACCTGCAGAAACTGAAGTCAAAATTATTCACGAAGCGCCATAAAAACTAGTGAACAAAGTTTAACAAATTACAGTAACTTGGGAAGCAATAAACGAAGCCAAAGAACATTATTTTAACAACCACAGTATTAACTATCAATCAAGACCAAAATTACATAAGAAAGGCCAAAAACTGCCCGGGATAATCGAAAACCAGCAAAGCTCATGTTTCGTTTCATAGGCACGAACGTATGGAAACAGAAAGGCACAAGAACCTCCTATAAAAGTAGGTTCAGCGCAGTGAGGCGAAGCGAGCCGGTCTCACTGTTATTGACCGCCATTGTCATGACGTTCAACCGCTGGCGACATTAACCAACGTGGCCACCAATAGTTCAATGCACGAGAAACTCATCAGGCGAATAGCTGTGGACTCAAGTCGCAGAGAATAAACATTGTACTCTGAATTAGACAACACAGCAAAGTGCTCAACGAGGAAGGCGGCGAGTGGTGCATTGTCCCACATTCTCGAAGGATGCTCACCTCCTCTCCTTCCAGGGAGATAATCTAGTAAAGCCGAGCAATTTATCAAAACTTTGTAAGTTCAAACTTGGCAAGTAATTATTAGCTGGGAGTGAATATTTTTCATACGCACAGCAGTATACGAAGATTTTAGAATATGTTTCAAAATAAAACGAAAAACAACAAACACAGAACAAAACAATTTTACAAAATTCGGCAAAGCTATAGGCCTATACAAAGGAAAGCAAAATAAAGGGAGTTATCTTTAAAAATTAAGACTGTAATAAAAAGTGTTTTTGAGTATTTTTGAGTAAGTTTTGCAGCTGGAAATAGCTGCTTTATCTCTGACGCAATCAGGTAAATTGTTCCAAACATTGACATCAGATGCTTTAAGGGATCGGTTAGTTCTGACATACGAGGTTCTTTCCACATAAAACTTATTTGAGAGAGCGCTACGGGTAGAGTACTTATGGACTGAGGTTAATGCAGTAATGTATAGGGGAGAACAGGTTCAGATGAACCAATTTTTTGTTTCTTAAGTATTACTGCTTACTTTCTGCAAAGATTCACCTCTGCTTTTGCATACAAACAAACATTGCTGTAATGCATAAATGTAGATTTTAAAACAAGGAATATCACTCTTATTATCGCTGTAACTTGACCCCGACTACGGGGTCTATTGAACCAAAGGGTATGGCCAGTTGAACCACTTATGGTAAATGCACCATGTTTGCAACGAAACAAGATAGCACTAATTAGATAAGGGTGTAGGCAGGCAGCGAAACGAGAAATTACTGAAACAAACATAATTATGAGTAAACAGAGGCATTCGCTTTATTGTACAAGTCACACAGATTACTCAGGTTAGCGCCGTAGCCTATATTAAAAGTACTCAATGCATCAAGTCACACAAAACAAAGTAGGGGGAGATGTGGGATCAATGAGCCATTTTTCACTTTTTGATTTTTAACTCCTGAATTTGTAGGTGTTAACAAACAAAATTTTATACTGTTTATTGTTAGTTTTTCAAAGGCACGCAAAATGCAATATTACACACATGCACCTTAAGGAAAAACGTGTCAAAGCCCGACGGCTTAAAACATACCGATACGTCAGCGAGAAAAATAAACACAAAACGTAAACGTTGGCATGGTCACAAAACCTTTCCAACAAAAGTAAACAGGCCAGTATGATGTAATTTAGGCCTACTCATTACCATAGAAAAATAATAGCACAAAAGGGATCACAAAAACTATTTACAAATATACAAGAACATGCAACATTATGCACGCACCTAACAAATTTTAATTTAGCTTAGTGTATTATAAATTAGCTTAAGTTACATTCTGCAGTAGGTTTACAAAATAAAACATCAAATTGTATTGAAAAGTACCACGAAAATTTGCGTTGAAGTCAAAAAGATTAAACTGACTGGGGATCAGATTTAGTTAATAACATTTTTTTCAATGATGTATTAAAAGAAGCGATATTTTGCGCTTTTCTAACTGCACTCGGGATTAAGTTCCATGTTTTAACTCCACTGAAGGGGGTAGACTGCTGGGTAATTGATTTTGAAAAGTAAGGGAAATAGTAAGAGTCACTATTACGTGTTGCAATATTATGAACTTGATGGTTGCATTGAAACAGAGGAAAAAAATTATATTTGAAATTATATTTGATTCTATATATTTGAGCAGACCAGCAGGCGATACAACCCCAAACTGAAGTTGGGCAAAAACAAACATGTTTTAGCTGAGTTAATAAAAATCTAATTTTTTTAGAAATGGCTCACTGGTCCCCATAGTTTGTGGGACCAATGAGACACGCTGTGGGACCTATGAACCACTAGAAGGAAGCTGCAGAAACAGTTGGATCTACGTTGAAATGAAATTTTATCACAGTAGTAAAACTAAGAAGTAAAATCAGTGTGGTAATAATTAAAATCATTTAAGAATGAAATTGCAACTGCGCGTTCTCATGCTTATCTAGCAGTGCGTAGTCAATGAAAAGGGCTCTACACACTATCAGCGCCATTCCCTTTTTTTAGTTTACGCTTTTTTTTCAATTTACGCTACGTCTTTGTCTTTTACATAGCTGCGATCTTTTTATTGTCAAAATCACATCACAATAAATAGATTAAACAAACAGATTGAATAACAAAGCTAATCACGCAAAAATCACACAAAAAAATCTATCAATCACCTTTAACAATTAGATGTCATAACGAGCCAAAGTAATATTAAATTTTAACACAATCATTAACTAAACGCTTAGTAACAGCTGCTGAAGATAGCGGTAAAAAAAATTGAAATATTACGTCACTTTTCTGAGCAGTAGCCAGATGATCAACGTCAGGGAAGACGAAACCATGGTAAATCTGCTCAGACCGTTTCCAGATTTCAATTTCATAATCATCTTCGTCATCAGGATCATTAAGTAGCAGTCTAACAAAATGTCTGAAGCTCCCAACTACAGAAAACACTTTAAAAATAACGTAGGGGCCAGCCTTAACTATGTCCACATCCGGTGCATACCAAACTGCCACTGGCTCATTGGTCTTTCTTTGCACTGGCTCAAAGGTCCCACAACTGAGTAGGCATAACATTTTACTAACTGGCCGTTACCTGCCAGGGTATATGCCTCCGAGCTTGGCAAAAACTTTTTCTACATCAAATAAACTTCAAAAACAAGCAATACTGTGCTACCTTCCGGTTAACTTCAAGTTCACAGACGAAAAAAACAATCAGCAACAAAAAAAACTTTTGAGCCATTAAAGAAGGTTATCCTTGTTTGCACGAGTGTGGATGATCATAACTCGATCAAAACCCTTATATAAAACTTTGAAACTATTTTGAATCAATTCCTAAAAGAGAAAGAAAATCCGCAAAGAACTTTGCGAGAAATCAACTATGGTCATTGGCCCCATCCTGACCAAAGGTCCCACATCTCCCCCAATGCGTAGTTACCCGCTTGAACCATACGCCTGATGGGATCCATAAGCTCGAAACAATGCAGTAGCGTATTATTAGCTACGCATTGTACTTCATTTTGCGTGACTTGATGCATTGAGTGGGCTATTTTCAATATACGGCGCTAACCTGAGTAATCTGTGTGACATGGACATTAAAGCAAATGCCTTTGTTTACTTTAAATCGTTGTGAATGACGTCAACAAGCTGACATGGAATTGTCGTGCGTTGCTTTGCAGCCCTTGTTCTCCAATAATTACGAGTTTTAAGAAAAAACTTTGAAAGGTGGGGCACACGGGGTCAGTTGAACCATGTTTCAACTCACAGCTTCCAAGTTTGGTTCAATTGGAACATTGCAGCTGCCCACTGGAATTTTCTCATTTTTTCCAGGCTTGACATTAATGGAGCCACTTTAACCAAGATAATATCAGACTACCACAACCTCCTCCTCCTCCTCCTACAACTCCAGTAATGAATTAAACACTCAACAAATCATTGATTTACAAAAAAAATAGCTTTGTTCTTTTGTTTAACTTTTGACCAAAAAAAGGTTTGAAATCACTGTTGGTGTTGTTCTGACTGGCAAACCTGCCAAAGCAGAAAACCCATTTGAAGACAAAATGGCTGCAACCTCGTCACTTCTATAGAGGTGGCGCTGAAACGATTTAGTTTTTTAAATAAAGGCAGGGGAGGAGGTGGTTCAACCGACCCGCTGGCTTAACTGACTCTGTTCTTCCCTAGCTAAACATTGCACTAAAAACGCTGTCAGCTCGGTGGCCGAGTGTAAACTCTCAAACACAAAGTCCTGGGTTCAAAACTTGAGTCTGCTTGATAAACGGTCAAACCGCGGAACAAGTCGTGGACTTAGTTTTGCAGCGTTTATTAAATGGTCTGCCATAATATCTAGTGATACTTAAAATCTTATAGTTACTGCATTCAGTGTAACTGGATTGACACTCTAGCTCCAATTTTGCACAAACACGTTTTATATAAGTTCAACTCTCTAGTTTGAATATTTTCAGACACATAAACAAAAGTGTTTGCATTTGTCCCATAATAATTATTCAAAAATTGTGGTATCATTCGAAAATAAAACTACAAAAATTTATTCGCAAATTCAACTCAACAGCTCATGATTTGACATTGCAGCATCTCTTTACACTCCCAGCTAAAAACTCTTGATTTCGTAGGTCATCAGAAGCATGCTGCGAACTTTGTTATTATTATTTGATAAGCTCGTGCGAATTCATTCGTATCAGTGTTCATATTGGTTCGTGTTATTAAAAACGTCATAATCGATCCGATAATATTCACGTCTGGTATCAAAATGAAAATCAAATTAGTGCTCTTAATCTAACCTGCTAACTGGATTAACATGCTATGGCTTCAATTTTGTACAAACACGTTTTATAAAAGTTCAATTTTCTAGTTTAAGTGTTTTCAGACACATAAATAAAAGTGTTTGGAGGAGTACAGAGCCAGCGCAATGCTATTTGAAACCCTAGGCAAGTTTTAATTTTGATGCCAATTTGCATACATATTTACCTTTAGACAAGTGAGCGATATAAGTTATAGTTATGATTTTTTCGGACTCCTGTAACCCAAAATCCATCCTGCGTTTGTTTATTAAATTACTCGAGGCAACGTTCAAAAATCAAATTCTAAACAGCATCTGCATGATTTACGCTATAGATATCGGTGTGCTACTGTAATTCAGTTTAAACTAGTCAAGTGCACAGGACATCAAAAACTCATTTTTTTGTTGTTTTTTCTTAGCAAAGTTGTTTACCTATACTCCGCCATGTCAAGCGTGGAAGCGTAGTCACGCTCAATCGATATGGTTGCTAACAGGGGGGCCGGAACGGGAAGGGCAGGAGGGGTAGCTGCTCCCCTGCCGTTTTGACTAGGGGGGCAAGGGGGCCAGTTCTGCTCTTAGCATACAATTGTGATAGTAACGAAGTGAAACGTCTGCTCTGTAGTATAGCGAAGGTATCAGTAGTTTCAGTTTCGCTTCCATTGTCTGCAGTTATTGCAGCTTCAGTAGGATTCGATTCCAGTTATTGAGGGCACGTCCGTTAATCGTATAACCTACATCAGCAAAAAGGCGCGACAAAATTTCATTTTAGAGAAGTGGCGTAACTAGGACTTTTATGGAGGGTAAATGCCCAGGGTCTGCCGCTTCTCCCCACAGACAAATGCACAAAACTTTCGTTATGTAAAGGTGATAGGCTATGGGTATAAAGGACAATCGGAGGGCGTGAAAACCTTTGTGTTTGCTCTTCACTTGACTTTGGGTGAAAAACGGACGTGATGACCGGTTGCAGAATCAACCTATCCTCCTTTTGCGCAGTAAAAATATATCCAGCCCTGCTGGAATGATTTTAAATAGCCCACCCCCTTATAAATTCCTGGGTACGCCCCTGTTGTAGAACAAATGAAAAAGTTTCATTTTTTGGATATCTTAAAATTCTGTACCACCACTCGGGTGTTGTGCAAATATTTGAGTCTTCAACTGAGGTCACAGTCACTGGAGTAGGCATAAAGGATACAATATCAAATTTCAATGACCAGGGTTACTGCAGTATTCTGAAGGTTTGGGTTGTTTTGTGTAAGCATGCGAGTAAAAATTCCTGCGTTACATGTAGAATTTTTGTAACTTCTACAATTTGCGTTTTTATTGCGTCATTTTCGACTATTTGGTTGTCAATCCCAGCAGGTAGCAATAAATACAGGCGAAGAAAATTAAGAACGTATATTCTGGTTTCGTTTTTGGTACAAAGTTGCGGTCTTGAATTTTTTTCTACATAGGGGCTTGAACTTGAACAGTGGACATGTGCTCGACAAAAACCGAGTCCAACAGTGTCGAGCGCCCCAAGCAAGCCCAAGTCCACTGGATTTACCAACACCGTGAAGCGTATTTAGAGGGGCATTGTTCGGTGCCCTCCCCCCTTTTGACTCTGTCTTGGTGAAAAGTGACTGAAATATGCCAGACTCTTTTGATGGTTTCCGTATAGCATATGGCCAAAATGCATCATATTTGGCAGAGCACTCAGAATCAAAGTCAAAAAATTTAAACAAAATTTGCGAGAAAACTGTTTAAAAAGCACTAAAATAGCCATTATAGTACAGCATGTAAACTTTCAAAACTCTTCCGGTGGAGCATGCCCCCGTTATTGTTTCTCAATCAGCTTCAATTAACTCGGCCGAAACAAACAAAAATGCTAAAATCATGGTCCCTCCCTTTTAAAATTTCTTGCTATGCCACTTCTTCAGCAGTTTGAGAATATGCTCTTCAACAGTTACAGATTATTCGGTTGGCCATTTTTTAGTGGGCCTAGTATGCGACATACTTACTACTCAGCTACTCTGACTCTGTTGAAACTTAGTTTTTGTTTGGCGGTATTAAAAAAGAATGCTGATGATACTTGACTGTACGTTGATATTAAAAGTGCCCTTTGAAAAAGCTACCCCCCCCCCCTTTGCCTTTACGTTCGTTCCCGCACCTTTGGTTGCTAAGCTGTCAAGTCTTTCTTGAACCCTTCAACTTTTAAAAGTTTATCAAGCAAAATGTTTTTTCACACAAAAATGATTTTATAACTTATAAAAGCGACAATGTTTTTACAAAAACATTTTGATGCCCCAAAAAATACAATTTGATGGCCCTGAAACATGCCCTAAAGAGTGATGATCTAGGCGGCTGCCTCAGACATGGAACCGGTCAGGATTTTCTCGATCCGACCGATAAAACTCAAATTCAAAATGTGTATTTAATGCAATCAGGGAGTCGAACCGATCCCGAACCTGAACGGTGAACCGGTAAAAACCGCTTTTTTCGGTGAACCCGAACCGAACCTGAACCGTTTAACTTCGAGATCCTTGAACCTGAACCGAAGTCGCACCTTTAATATTTCAACTCTGTGAACCTGAACCGAAGCCGAACCTTTAAACTTTTATGCAAGTGAACCCGAACCAAACCCGAATCTATAATATTTTGTGTACATAATCCTGAACAGAAATCGTTTGGTAACAATGTTTGAGCCTGAGCTGATTCTTAAAAAATATTAACAATTGATTGGCGGTGCAGGACTTGAGAATAGCTTTGAAAAAAGCTGTTTTCCCGTTAGGCTTCAAGAAACCCTATGTCATAACTCTTTCTTTGAGAAAAGCTCTTGTTTCAGTGACTCTTTCGAGTAGCTTTGAAAAAAGCTGTTTGTCCCACAAGCTTTTCGTGACGCACTCGTCAGTGGGTAATCGCGTCAAAGTGAGAACGAGAAAACCGCGTCAAAGTGAGAACGTCACGAACAGCTTCTGGGACAAACAGCTTTTTTCAAAACTACTCAAAAGAGTTACGACCGAGGGTTTCTTGAAGCCTAACGCGAAAACAGCTTTTTTCAAAGCCATTCTCAAAAAATATTAATAAAAATCTCCAGGCATGTGCTGCGATGCGTAACATTCTTTTTGCTTTTCAAAATTTAATGAGTTTGAAACAAGCAGGGAGCCGAACTAAACCGAACCTGAACTGTTTAAATTTGAGATCATTGAACCTGAACCGAACCCGAACCTTTACATCTTGGTGCAACTGAACCCGAACCGAACCTGAACCCAAAGTTTTGAAAAGTCTTCAACCTGAACCGTTAAAAATTAAATTTCTTGAACCAGAACCGGAGCGATATTTTAACGGATCGACTTTCTGAATACAATACAAAATGACAATCAGATATCTTTGCTGTGTTGATGGTGTTTGTAAAGATTGAGACACCGGTTCGATTTTCGGCCATATTCGCTCTTCCAAAATTGACAACGAATCGACTATCCTTTTGATAATTTTAACAAAGTGTTTACAGCGAATCAACAATAATTTGTTTTCATGTATGACGTATGCGATCAGAAGCAGGATATTATGGAATGGGCTCATAATGATTTCACCTGCTCACTATTGCATCATAAACTTACCATAAAACTCATCACAATATAAGCATTCAAGTTGAAAACGGTTAATCAGTTTTGTTGCATCTTGCAGATGGAGAAGCTGGATATAAGTAACTGCAAAATAGGTGATGATGGTTGGATTTCCATCTCGTCATGCATCCACAACATACAAAAGCTTTGGATTGGAAGCGAATACGACGACCAGCTTACAATAAGGGGAATTACAGCGTTGTCGGAAGCCATTAGAGAATTAACTAAACCAGTGAGTACATGATTTAATGCAGGAACGTACATGATTTAATGCAGGAACGTATTGTATTTAGCGGGAGAGCATATAGTGCCCCCCTTTTGATTCTGCCATTTAAAAAACATAAGAACAAAATTAATGTTTCAAGTGACTGAAATATGCTAAAATCGCTTGATGGTTTGTGTAGCTTTGGCCAGGGGCGGATCCAAGACTGTAGGATAATGAGGGGTATACCCCCTCCACCAGCCATTTTCAAAAACGTTTTTGATGTAACTTATGCAGTTTTTCTATATTTTAAACTTATACGATAGGGATAAGCCTTTCGCCTTAAACACGTGTGATCGAAATTGTGCGAATTAAATGCATGATCTTTGGTAAAGCACTCAGAATTAGCGTCAAAAAGTTTGAACAAAATTTGCCTGAAGATTATGCAAAAAGCGCTAAAATAGCCATTACAGCATGTAACTTTCAAAAATGCCAAGTGGTTGGTGGTTAGATCATGCCAAGTGGTTGGTGCATTGCACTCCGGAGCGGGCTTCGTGGGTTCGATGCTCAGCTACGTGGGTTCGAGGCTTCGTAGGTTCGATGTTCGGGTGTTGCGACCATGCCTACTCGGGTGTTGCGACCATGCCTACTAATCCCCTCATCTTCAAGTTTCACTTTCGCTAGCATGTTACAACTTTGATCGTTTTGTCGCTTCTTCCCTTTTCTGTGTCCGTTTGTATTTGAAATCCTATATTGCTGTGTTAATTTATTTTAACGGTGCAGAAATAAAAGACACTACTACTACTACTACTAAATCATCTCCATGATGCTTCAATACAACAAAAATCCTAAGCTGCAGTCAAGTGGTTCAAAATAACAAAAATCAACGTTTGAGTTTCAAATGTCAATGAACAAACATAAAATGTCGGAAAATACTGTAGTTTATTTTAACATTGAATTCCTTGAAGCGTGTTTAAGTAGTTCAGCATATCTATGAACCAGTTGTTGACCGAATATTTTTGTTGTAACAGCTTGCGCTGATATTCTTAAACTTACGGACTTTAAACGTTTTCTCCACCGGCCCGTTAGCTCAGTTGTTCCCGTTAGCTCAGTTGTTAAGCGCACACGCTATCGGTGCGGTAGGTCAGGGGTTTGATTCCCGGCTGGTCGAATCGTCACAGTGTCGCCAACGGCTCGCTACCGCTGCGATATTTCTTTGGAGCTGTGTAGTCCACGCACTCAGCCGCGGAGATGGATCCCGCCGCTCGGAACACGCTTCGACAGAATGCGACGAGTACAGTGAAGATTTGAATTTTTTGCTGTTTTTTTAATTAAGTGAGATTTTTAAGTTGAGTAAAGAGATCGTTTTGATCATTTTTATGACTTTTGGTAATAACTTGAAACCTTTAAGCGATAAAAATCATTTTTGACCATACAATTAATCTTCGACACGTGTTTAATATGCAACGGTTTTAAAGGAAAACGTTTGATCCACAATGTTGGTTTGCAGGGGCGGATCCACAAAGTTTTGGAGTGGGGGGATGTAATTTTGAATTAGGTCGAATGTTAACTAAATACTAAGACGTTAAAACGTTTAAACCCGGATGCGGGCGTAAATGAGTCCTTAGAAATTGTTTCATGTAAGTGGTGTATTTAGGAATTGTTTTATCAGGAAAGGGGTACCAATTTTTGTTGTTTCTTCAAGCTTTTTTTTTTCGGCAGAGTTAATGTAAAGCAACTAAAGCAACAAAAACGACTTTAGGCGGGTCCGGGGGCATGCTTCCCGGGAAATTTTTGAAATTTGACCTACTGTAATGGCCATTTTAGTGGTTTTTGAACAATTTTCAGGCAAATTTTGTCGATGTTTTTGGCTCCCAATTTGGAGTGCTTCAGTAAATATGATGCATTTTTTTTCGCACAGTTTCGATTATGCGTGCGTAAGGCGACTCAGGCATATTGTTATGAAAAGGGTCGAAATTTACGGAAAATTTTTATTCATCTAAAGCCTTGTTGAAAAGGGCTGTGACATGCTATGAGATGTCCTCCCACCTAGATACGTCCCTGTTGGTTTGTGAGACCCGAAACATACTTGATTGTGTCAAAAGTGTTAAATGTGTTTGGAGTTACGAACACCGAAACTTTCATAGTTAAGTGGAGAATATTTTTTTTTTGTTTTCATTTAAAATATCGGGAAGCCCTTTATGATGCATTAATTTAGTTTTGATGAAATAATTCAGTTTAAGAACTAAAAAAGAAAAAATACCATCTCTATTTCTACAAAAAGGAAAAAATGCTGCCTTCTGTTCGACGACTCGCTGAACTGTCAAATTCGAATTGGTTTTTATAAAAGCAAGAGCCAGAGCAGCATGAAGAAACCAACAGATTTTTTCTGAATAGACTAAAACCAGGGATGTATTAACAGTTGCGAGACTGAGTCTCGAGACGAAACAGTTGCGAGACTGAGTCTCGAGACCTAATCGAAAACAAAAAAAAAATTTTTGAAATCGAAATTTTTTTCATTGAACAGTGAACACTAAACGCTAAAATTACAATTAAACAGAGTTTTTGTTGCACTTTAAATCAACTAACATTGAGAGCAAATCGGATGATAGCCTGGCCCGATGTGGCCGAAAAAACAAACCACTTTGACTAAAAACTCGTTCTACCGGTGCAAGTCGAAAAGAAAAGACTGACTTCGGAAATAAAAAATCAAATTCATTGCTTGAAGAAAGTTAAAATTCAAACACGATTATCAATTATCAATAAATGATGAACGGATTCAAATTCAATCTAACCCTAGTACAGACGTAAACAATCCAATTACTTATTGCTGGAAAATAGTTAGGGGCTGTGATGACTCATTACAGTGGCAGTCAGAGACGAAACTGTGTACTAACGTACCGTACATAATCCAATTAATTAAATTAGGGAAAGCAATATCAAACAATTTCACAGCTACGTAATTCGGGCACAAGGCAGATACGCAAATTAATTTCCTTACGCCTTCGGTTTATAAAATGAATTAAACTTTTTTATCGCTATTTTCATGTCTCAACATCTTGAAACCAAGCAGATTTTGATAAGTGTTAATCATTAGAAGAATAGTTGAAATCAAATAAGTACATGTAATTCTGGCAAACGTCTTATTGAACTCATTTTCACGAGTCAGCATCGGATAGAAAATGACGCAATAGTGAGACTGGCCTTGATTCTGTAATCAACATGAAAGCACGACTGCTTCGCTGACATGAAGCAAGCAACTAAAGTGCGGTACCAATAAAAGAAGTTACGAGACGCAATTTCTGCTTCAAACCGAGATCCAGTTGCTTCGAGACCGAGATCCGACTTTTTCACCCAGTCTCGAGACCGAGACCTTAAAATTTAGGTCTCGGGACCGAGACTTGTCTCGAGACCTCCATCCCTGACTAAAACACTGCGCCAGAAAGAGAAAGAATTTGGAAAAGGAATGATTAACAATGCAAGTAAAATAAAAGCGCGATTCAATTTTTTGCGAATAAACTGCTACAATTCAAACTATAGTTAAGAACAGTAACCCTAATATCACAACATTAAAATATTGTTCTTCTTGTTACCATTAAAAAGGTATTAGTTATTATCGTTGCAACGTTGTTCAAAGTCTTGGTAAAAAGTAATTTTAGTTGCGATGGCGCTAAACCCATATTTTCTTTGGTGTGCACAGGTTGTTCATAAAGTCCTGCACTCATATCTCAAAAACTTCATAAGGTGAAAACATTAAATTTTCGACAGTGAATTATACTTACATCGAGTTATTTTGTTGTTGATTTTTACAGGTCACTAAACTGCTTACTGTCACTGTCACTTTGTTGAAACAATAAGCAAGCATGAGTCGTTTTTGATAAAAGCGAAAGTGGCTACAAAATAATGAAACAGATTGATCATTGAACGAAAGCACAACGTGTTCTTTGGTAGCATGATTGATTCAAATCATCAACTGCAGGAAAAATTAAATTTAGAAATGAGTTTGGGTCAGAATCTCATCATACCAACAGCATTAAGAGATGGTTTAAACACGGTACCAAAGACCACATTGTGCGTTTTGTTGAATAGTCACTGTATTTTATGCTTTGTTACAAACTAGTTTATTGAATGACATATTCTTGCTTATTTTAACAATGAAGTGATCTGTAAAAATTGACAAAAACAACTCTATAGCGATAAATTCAGTGTCAAAAATTTAAAGTTTCAACCTTATGCGGTTTTTGAGGTATTAACATGCAAACACGTGCATAAATTTATGGACAGCTTGTATTATGAGCTAATATCAAGCTGTAAGAATAATTAACTCAATTAGCAACTAACCCTGTAGTTCAATAACATGTAGTTTTTCCTTGAAGAAAAAGTGAAGTCACAACAAATCTCAAAACTGGACGTTTCGACAACACAGATTCAGCTGTCATCATCAGCAGTGTATGTATGGCAGTAGAAAACTGTTGTAAAAACAGTAAAAAAAACTATTTGCGTGGCGTAGTTGTTTGGAGCGTCGTTTTTACGACGACCATGATCGCAAGGTTAGTGATTCAACTCTCCACCTTTTGGATAAGATGCTTCACGATGATTGTTTCTGCTTGGTGGAACCTGGCAAGCAGCAAATTTAGGAAGTCAGAAGAAAATTGAACCGGAAAACTCAGAAACAAAGGCAACTCCTAAGCGAGTCTGGATTCGTCCTACGCATAGCGCCTCCGTCGCTTTCTCGTGATAGGAGGATAAAGATGAAGAAATCAATCAATTTAATAATACAAAACTGTCTCACAGGTTTGTACTGCCTTGCATACACTGCTGATGATGACAGCTGAGACTATGCTGTCGAAACGTCCGGTCTTGAGATTTATTGTGGCTTTACTTTTCCTCCTTACGCTATTTTCGTCCCATATATGTTGCATTCTGAAGTTTTCCTTTTATTTTATGTTTTTAAATTTTAGTTAAACGGTGTTTAAATTCGTTTTCATTGTTTTCACACTACAACATTCACCTAAGTAGCTCAAACTATTGAATTTGAAAACGATTATAAGCTCTACAGCTAGAAACGTTTGCATTATTATTCACTGTCAGTTTGTGGTGGAAACTTTCAAGATAAATGTTGGTTTGTGATGCAGCGACTTAAATAGAGTCATCAAAATTATTATACTATGGGACATTTGAAGGTTTGATGATGAAGAAACAATCACAGAATAAAACCATAAACATCAAAATTATGTTGTTATAAGATGATTGAAGTTTTGATGCAAAATCTAAAGTCAATGTGTAAACATGAAAAGTGCTTTGAAAATACAAATCAAGCAAAACGGTTGGTTGGCGAAGTAGTTGATGACATTGTTATCGGTGCGAGAGATCTGGGGTTCGATTTCCAGTCAAGTCAAACGCCGTGTTGCCACTTTGCCGCATATTTCGGAATGGTTGCACTGAAAATTTCCGCTTTGTTTTTCAGCGATGTGATTGGCTGGATCAGTTGCGCGAGTATGCTGCGAGTAATGAAATTTTTTGTTTATTCTGTTATACCATCACTCTACCCCGTTTCGAACTACACGGTTAAGAATTATACGTTAAAGAAACCAAGTTCATTGAAAGTGAAATATAAGCTTAGAGTGGAGTCGAACCCGGTTTCTATGAGTAGCAGCCCAGCAACGTAATAACCACTACAACACCTCGCCGGTGACAAAGCTGTGTCTAAATTTTTTTTTTATTAACAGTTATTATGACAACAAAATAATGAAAACAACTACAATTAAATCACAATATTATCATGAGGCACAGTGCACACGCATTCCCACACTTCAAAATAATTCAGAGCACGATACCCAATCGCACATAAAATAGGTCTATAGTTTTCATAAATTTAACGGACTCCATTTCTTATTAAACTTATTCACATTGTTTATTTTTGTTTGCTATAATTTTTTCTATTCGTTGCGTGTTTCTAACTATTTCGAATGTTTCTTCAAATTTTGGGAACTGTTTTGCGGTTTTCCACCTGTAAATATAAAATTTGTAGCGCAGTAAAATACAATTTTAGATCGTATTATTACAGCTTAGGTTAACACCAAACAACAAATCGGTTTTGGTAAAATGGAAATTGGTTTCGAGCTTGTTAGAAAGCCAGTTTTGTAAACCCTGCCAAATACTTCGTACTCACGAACAATGGCAAAATAAATGCGCAAGAGTTTCTCTATGTTGGTTGCAAAAGACGCAATTTTCTGATTCCACCATAGGGAAAAACCAAACAGCGCAATGTTTGTTACGATGGCCCTGGAATTTCACTTTATTTGAAATGCCTTTAATTTAGTTTCAGGAGTAGAATTTAGTGCAAGAGTTTTAGGCGCAGACCACGGGATATCATCAACATTTAACTCATTTTCCATCTAACGCAATGTTTATCCGTAAACTCTTTTGAAACCTGTCGTTGAACAAACTGGTAGATCGCTAAGGTTCCATTAAAAGTTTCTAAAAATGTTGTTTTTAATTCATCATAAGTTTGCTGGTTCCGTGGGGTCTGCGATATCCTGTTGTTTTCTTCATCGTCCCTACTATGCGGTAGCTTCGCAATTAACTTCATGAAAAGGGTAAAATCTTTGTTACATTTGTTTACGCCAATTTTGTTCATGAGTAAATCGTAGGTCAGGTAGTTCCCGTCGGTATCTAACAAGTGTATGTGATCGCTGATCCCGTTTAAAGCAAGTTTTTTTTGCGAAAACTGACGTTTCTTTTGTACCTATATTTGATTGATTTGTTCAACCACAAAGGGTGTCGGCATGAAAAGGAACTTCCAAAACAAACTTCCGCTAGTTGTCTGAAGGCAGGAGAAGCCATTTTTACTAAACGCAAGGTATTTCCATGAGCATATTCTTGTTAAAACGGTTTTTTGATAGACTGAACGAGGGCAGCAACATAATTATAATTTGCAAAAAAGAGATTTTCTATTTCTTTGCACGCTGTGTTGTTACCATGAGTAAAAATTGAATTTACCCATTTAAGGCGCAAGGCTAATAAATACGAATCAATGTTTAACATGTTTGCTCCACCATCACCTAACGAGCGACACAGCTTTTGTCTACTTATTCGTTACCAATTAGATCCCCATATAAAATGAAACAAGGTTTTGTTTAGTTCTTGAATGAACTATTTTGGGATCTCAATCGACAAAAGACTCAGTTTGCAAGTTAGTATTGGTATCACTAAGCTTTTAATGATAGTTGTTTTACCGAGGAAGGTCAAGTGTCTAGCGGACCAGATATTAATTGTCGTTTTGATTCTTGAAATATTGTAACCAAAATTTAGTTCAAATATTTGTTGCTGTAGGTCCTCAGACATCGGATATTTAATGCTAAGATAATTAATAACATCGGGGGACCACGCGAAGTCTTTGTCTGCCATAGGTCGAAGATCTATCCCCTCAGGCTACTATGTAAAAAACTGTCGATTTTGACCAGTTCATTTTACAACCTGACATTGCATTAAATGTCTCACTGCACTGCAAAGCCAGTTCAAAGTCTCTCGGTTCGTCTTTCAGAAAGATTAGAGGATCATCTGCGAATAATGAGGTTTTATATTACACGTCATCGATGAGAACCCCTTCCAAAGGAATTTGTCTTAACGAGATTGCTAGAATTTCTATTGCTAAAACGAATAATGTTGGAGACAAAGAGTATCTTTGCCTTACATCTCTAGTTATACTAAAAAATTCGCTTAAAAATTATTATTGGATGTGCAGCATGAGGCGTTTGTATACGAAATTCCTATCCATGTGATAACTTTTGGTTCAAAACCAAAAACTTCAAGTAGCCTACTTTACGAATAAACACCCAGTCTACTGAATCAAAGGCTTTCTGGATATCCAGCGACAACACTGCTCCGGAAATATTCTGGTGGTTTGCATAACTCATTATATTAAAGAGTAATCTTACATTATCGCCAATACTGCGGCCTTTTAAGAAATCGTTTTGGTCAGGGTGAATGAGGATTGGCAAATATTTTCGCATTCTGTCGGAAATTACTTTGGAAATAATTTTATAATCGACGTTTAACAAGGTAATCGGTCTATAGTTGGAGATATCTTGATGGTTTTTATTGGGCTTGGGTAACAGTGTTATGATGCCTTGTTGCGGTGTAGGAATTAAGTTGCCGGTTTGCCAGGAAAATTCCAATACTTCTGAGAACAAGTTTGTTATCAATGGCCAAAAAATTAGACAAAAATTTTACGGAGAGGCCGTCCATACCGGGTGATTTAGATTTCGTCATTTTTTATAAGGATATTGTAACATTCTTGTTCGTTACTTTCTTCATCAACTTTTTGGGCGTTTCTTGCGTCAAGCTGAAGAGTGTTTAGTGCATTTAATTCGTCAAATATTTCAAACTCCTTTTTCGTTCGAAAGCTTTTTCCATATAAGGCCTGATAAAAATCCCGCGCTTTAATTAGGATTTGTTTAGGATCGGTCAAAACAATGTCTTTCTCACCAACGAGTCTATTTATAGCTTTTGTTGCTGCATGTTTGCTTTCTAATGTTCGAAAATTTTTCGTGTTCTTTTCCCCTAGCTCAGTCCACCGTGCACGGCTACGAACGATCGCCCTTTCTGTTCTCATGTCAATAAAATCGTCCAGTGCTGATTGTGCCGTGGAAATAGTATTTAAAATGTTTATTTGCTCACTAGCTTCGACATGCTTTAACAAGATTTCATTGATTAGGGTTTTCTTGCTCAAGATTTTTTTGCATTGCCTACTTTTTTTTCGTTGAAGTTGCCGCGTATCTAATTGTTTCTACGCGAACAAAACATTTTAAAGCATCCCAACAAACGTGCGTGTTCGTTCCTTAGGTGGGGTTGTCAGCAAGAAACTCGGTAATGGATTTTTTCATTTGTTCAATATAGTCCTTATCATGTAATAATGCATTATTTAGTGTCCAATACCCTTGGCCGCGTGGCGTCGCAGTGCATTGGTCAATTGTCAAAGTAACAAGTTTGTGATCTGATTTAACACTTGGGCTGATTTCACATCGTTTCGCCCAAAGTGCGACGGTCTGAGAGACCAAAAAAAAATCCATTCAGGTTGAGGTAAAAGGATTTGTTTGGTATTTAGTAAATTTTTTTTCCTGGGAGTGTAAACGTCTGTATATGTCAACAAGATTTAAGTCATTGCAAGTATGCAAGACTATTTCTCTCGCCCTACGATTTCTATGTGCCAGCTCACCATGTTTATCTATAGTTCGTCGTCAAGTATTACTGTACGTTAAAATCCCCGCCTAACAACAAATTATCTTGTAAAGATGTGTGAGTATTATCAAACACAAAACTGAAAAAATCAGGGTCATCCCTGTTAGGGCCATAAATGTTCGCCAGTGTAAAGCAATGGTCATTAACATCGATATCAACCATCAAAACTCTGCCCTGGTCGTCACGGAATATTCTATTTATTTTGTAACAAAACTGTGAGTTTTTGTTAAATAAAATTGCGAGATGAACCATGGGAATATAAAACTTCACCATTCCATTCGCAACCCCACTGCTTTTCAATTTCCATAGCGCTGAGTGTTTCTTGTAAAAAAGTTATGTTGATTTTTTTTCCCGAAGGAAGTTAAACACACTTTTTCTTTTAGCAGTATTTCTAAGGCCATTCACATTAAGTGTTGCAAAAGTGAATAGCATTAATATGGAACAGATAAAAAATACAACATTAGAATTCATTTCCGTATTCACATTTATATCTCTGAGCAACATTTAGACGATCACAAGAAATTGCTCCGCATACACAGTTGGTGCTTGCATAGTCGCAGTTAGTGTTGGCGCACGGACAGCTCGTGTTTTCAGATGGTACAGGGTTAATCGTGTTGCAAATGCAGAGTGTAGAAAGATCTTAACAATCAGCACATTAAATACATTTTTGTTCGTTCTGGTTTCGAGTTGACATTTATTGCAGCAGGGTAATTTTCTCATTGTTTTACTGCACGCTTTAACAGTGGAACCTTTAGGGCAGGGGTGGGGAACCTTCAAAACATAGCGGGCCGCATTGCACGCATGATATTTTCAGCGGACCACATTTACGTTTCATACGCAAAGAGCAACTGTTTTCGATAAAGACAATTCGATCGAGCAATCCCAACAATTGTTAACACTTCTCTCTGAGAAGCACACCATAGTATTACATTTGGGACAACTACAGTTTATCTTGTCCTCAGAACGATTCATTATCTTACCTTTTGGTAAATCAGGTGAGCTCGCTTCGCGTTCGCGTTTCTTTTTGGTAACCTCGCTTTTTTCAGTAGCTTCATTATGTTTGCACTTTTCTGTTGTTGCTGTTGCGCAAGGTTCGGATTTCGCAAAGCCGAAGTCTATTGCGTTGTTTTTTCGGCTGGTGGGTCAGCTTGCTTTCCTTTTTGTCTATTACCATTTATGATTGGCGGTTGGGGGTAATCTTCCTTTTATCGAGGGCAGTCAAGTTGTTTATGATTTGGTTGGCCACAATATCTGCACGTAGACATTTGACCTTCGTAGGTAACAAAGAACTCATACTCTTTGATATATACATAACTTGGAATAGTTTTTTCCAAATCACTGGTATTCATGACCATTATTCTTGCTACAGAAAACAAATCTTTTCTGTCTTTTTTGTGAATAATTTTCAATATTTCCCCCATAATCTTCCTTAAAACGCTTTTGAATTAACTCGTGAATTAACTTTTGAATTAACTCGTGAATTAACAGGGGGCAGCTGACTCCCCTGCCCTTTTGACTGGGGGGGCAAGGGGGCCAGTTCTGCTCTTAGCATTCAATTGTGATAGTAACGAAGTGAAACGTCTGCTCTGTAGTATAGCGAAGGTATCAGTAGTTTCAGTTTCGCTTCCATTGTCTGCAGTTATTGCAGCTTCAGTAGGATTCGATTCCAGTTATTGAGGACACGTCCGTTAATCGTATAGCCTACATCAGAAAAACGGCACGACAAAATTCCATTGTAAAGAAGTGGCGTGGCTAAACTTTTTATGGAAGGTAAATGCCCAGGATCTGCCGCTTCTCCCCGCAGACAAATGCACAAAACTTTCGTAATGTAAAGGTGATAGGCTATGGGTATAAAGGACAATCGGAGGGCGTAAAGGCAATTTTTTTTTCTTTACACTTGACTTAGGCGGAAAACGGACGTGATGACCGGCTGCAGAATCAACCTATCTTCCTTCTGCGCAGTAAAAATATATCCGGCCTTGCTGGAATGGTTTTAAATAGCCCACCACCTTATAAATTCCTGGGTACGCCCCTGTTGTAGAACAAACGAAGAGGTTTCGTATTTTGGATATCTTAAAATTCTGTACCACCACTCGGGTGTTGTGCAAATATTTGAGCCTTCAACTGAGGTCACAGTCACTGGAGTAGGCATAAAGGAAACAATATCAAATTTCAATGACCAGGGTTACTGCAGTATTCTGAAGGTTTTGGTTGTTTTGTGTAAGCATGCGAGTAAAAATTCCTGCGTTACGTGTAGAAATTTTGTAACTTCTACATTTTGCGTTTTTATTGCGTCATTTTCGACTATTTGATTGTCAATCCCAGCAGGTAGCAATAAATACAGGCGAAGATAATTATGAGCGTATATTCTGGTTTCGTTTTTGGTACAAAGTTGCGGTCTTGAATTGTTTTTCTCCAGAGGAGCTTGGACTTGAACAGTGGACTTGTGCTCGACAAAAACCGGTCCAACAGTGTCGAGCGCCCCAAGCAAGCCCAAGTCCGCTGCATTTACCAACACTGTGAGACGTATTTAGAGGGGCATTGTTCAGTGCCCTCCCCCCTTTTGACTCTGTCTTGGTGAAAAGTGACTGAAATATGCCAGACTCTTTTGATGGTTTCTGTATAGCTTATGGTTGAAATGCATCATATTTGGCAGAGCACTCAGAATTAACGTCAACAAACTTAAACAAAATTTGCGAGAAAATTGTTCAAAAAGCACTAAAATAGCCATTACAGTACAGCACGTAAACTTTCAAAACTCTTCCGAAGGAGCATGCCCTCGTACTCCCTTAGAGCTTTTCTTGTTTCTCCATCAGCTTCAATTAACTGGCCGAAAAAAAAACAAAGCTAAAATCTTGGCCCCCCCCCTTTTAAAATTTCTTGCTACGCCACTTCTTCAGCAGTGTGAGATTATGCTGTTCAGCAGTTACAAATTATCCGGTTGGCCATTTGTTTAGTAGGCCTAGTATGCGACATACTTACTACTCAGCTACTCTGATTTTGTTGAAAATTAGTTTTTGTTTGACCGTATTGAAAAAGAATGCTGATGCTACTTGACTGTACGTTGGTATTAAAAGTGCCCTTTGAAAAAGCTACCTCCCCCCCCCCATTGCCTTTACGACGTTCCCACACCTCTGGTTGCTAAACTGTCAAGTCTTTCTTGAACCCTTCAACTTTTAAAAGTTTATCACGCAAAATGTTTTTTCATACAAAAATGATTTTATAGTTTATAAAAGCGACAATGTTTTTACAAAAACATTTTGATGCCCCAAAATAGACAATTTGATGCCCCTGAAGCATGCCCTGAAGAGTGATGATCTAGGCGGCTGCCTCAGACATGGAACCGGTCAGGATTTTCTCGACCCGACCGGTAAAACTCAAAATCAAAGTCTGTATTTAATACAATCAGGGAGTCGAACCGATCCCGAACCTGAACGGCGAACCGATAAAACCGCTTTTTTCGGCGAACCCGAACCGAAGTTGAATCGTTTAAATTTGAGATCATTGAACCTGAACCGAAGCCGCACCTTTAATATTTCAACTCTGTGATCCTGAACCGAACCCGAACCTTTAAGCATTTATGCAAGTGAACCCGAACCGAACCCGAATCTATAATATTTTGTGTACATTGACAATTGACAAAATATTAACAATTGACTGGCGGTGCAGAACTTGAGAATAGCTTTGAAAAAAGCTGTTTTCCCGTTAGGCTTCAAGAAACCCTATGTCATAACTCTTAGAGTAGCTTTGAGAAAAGCTGTTGTCTTAGTGATTCTTTTGAGTAGCTTTGAAAAAAGCTGTTTGTCCCACAAGCTTTTCGTGACGCACTCGTCAGTGGGTAATCGCGTCAAAGTGAGAACGAGAAAATCGCCTCAAAATGAGAACGTCACGCACAGCTTCTGGGACAAACAGCTTTTTTCAAAACTACTCAAAAGAGTTACGACCGCGGGTTTCTTTAAGCCTAACGCGAAAACAGCTTTTTTCAAAGCTATTCTCAAAAAATATTAATAAAAATCTCTAGACATGCGCTGCGATGCGTGACATTCTTTCTGCTTTTCAAAATTTAATGAGTTTGAAACAAGCAGGGAGTCGAACCGAACCCAAACCTGAACCGCGAACCGGTAAAAACCGCTTTTTTTCTGGTGAACCCGAACCAAACCTGAACCATTTAATTTTGAAACTATTGAACCTGAACCGAACCCGAACCTTTACATCTTGGTGCAACTGAACCCGAGCCGAACATGAACCCAAAGTTTTGAAAAGTCTTCAACCTGAACCGTTAAAAATTAAATTTCTTGAACCTGAACCAGAACCGGAGCGATATTTTAACGGATCGACTTCCTGAATACAATACAAAATGACAATCAGACATCTTTGCTGTGTTGATGGTGTTTGTAAAGATTGAGACACCGGTTCGATCTTCGGCCATATTCGCTCTTCCAAAATTGACGACAAATTGAATATCCTTTTGAATGATTTTAACAAAGTGTTTACAGCAATTCAACAATAATTTGTTTTCATGTATGACGTATGCGATCAGAAGCAGGTGATAGAATGGGCTCATAATGATTTCACCAGCTCACTATTGCATCATAAACGATTCATAAAACTCATCACAATACAAGCATTCAAGTTGAAAGCGGTTAATCGGTTTTGTTGCATCTTGCAGATGGAGATGCTGGATATAAGTTACTGCAAAATAGGTGATGATGGTTGGATCTCCATCTCGTCATGCATCCACAACATACGAACGCTTTGGATTGGAAGCTCATCCGACCACCAGCTTACAGTAAGGGGAATTACAGCGTTGTCGGAAGCCATTAGAAAATTAACTAAACCAGTAAGTACATGATTTAATGCAGGAACGTACAGTATTTAGGGGGGAGAGCATATAGTGCCCCCTTTTGATTTCCCATTTAAAAAAAATTATTGTTGAAAGTGACTGAAAAATCCTAAAGTCGTTTGATGGTTTGTGTAGCTTTGGCCAGGGACGGATCCAAGAGAGTAGGATAATGAGGGGTATACATTCCCCCACCAGCCATTTTCAAAAACGTTTTTGATGTAACTTATGCAATTTTTCTATAAGTTCGAACTTCTTCGATAGCAATAAGCTTTTCGCCTTAAGCACGTGTAACCGAAAATGTGCGAACAAAATGCATCATATGCAGTGAAGGACTCAGAATTTCGGTCAAAAAATTTGAACAAAATTTGTCGGAAGATTATGCAAAAAGCACTAAAATAGCCATTGCAGCACGTAACATTTCTAATATTCCTCGGTGGAGCATGCCCCCGCACCCTCGTGGAGCTTTTCTTGTTTCCCAATCAGCTTCAAATTAGTACTGCCCAAAAAATACGTTCGAAATTCTGTAGAAATTATGCTTCCCCCTCCGCTTAAAATTTCTCGCCACTCCTCTGTTTTAATGTCAAGTCTCTTCTACAAAACGGTTTTGGTAATTGATTAATTCTAATGATTGTTTGCGACACCGAGCAATGCAAGCACGACATGGGTCGGGTGCACACTATCGCTTAGTGCACGAAAAAGGGTAACCGGTTATCATTTTTTTCGCAAAGCGGAGAGGTTTGAGTTTCAATGCACATGGAGTTGAATCAGTGGCCGGAGCTGGCTTCGTGGGTTCAATACTCAGCTAGATCATGCCGAAAAGTTGGTGCATTGGACTTCGGAACTGGCTTCGTGGGTTCGATGCTCAACTAGATCATCTCCATGATACTTCACTGTTGCAAAAATCCTACTCTGTAATGAACTGGCTTAAAATAACAACAAAAAATAACGTTTGAACTTCAAATGTCAATGAACAAACATAAAATGTCGGAGAGTACTGTGGTTTATTTTAACATTGAATTCCTTGAAGCGTATTTAAGTAGTTCAGCATATCTATGAGCCAGTTGTTGACTGAATATTTTTGTTGTAACAGCTTGCGCTGAAATTCTTAAATTTACGAAGTTTAAAACTTTTAGCCACCAGCCGTTAGCTCAGTTGTTAAGCGGACACGCTATTGGTAAAGTTGTTAAGCGCACACGCTATCGGTGCGGGAGGTCTGGGATTTGATTCCCGGCTGGTTAAATCGTCACAGTGTGGCCAACGGCTCGCCACCGCTTTGACGTTTCTTCGGATCTGTGTAGTCCAGGCACTAAGCCTCAGAGATGGATCCCGCCACTCGGAAAACGCTTCGGCGTAATACGACGAGTATAATGAAGATTTGAAATTTTTGTTGTAGTTTTTTAATTAGGTGTAGTTTTTAAATTGAGTAAGGAAATCTGTTTGATCATTTTCATGACTTTTGGTGATAACTTGAAACTTTTAAGCCAGTGTTTCTCAACCCCGAGTCCACGGACTCAAATGAGTGGATGAATCCGCGTAACTTACAGGTACGGTAAGGGTTCAAGAGCGAATTTACGACCACGTGTCCAACCGCAGCGTGTAGTCGTTCCGTCTGACTACGACTACGCATTCGCGAGTTTATTATGATCGTTTAACAATTAAAAGTGATGTGCGGAGTTCTACAAAACATTCGCGAGCTTATTGTCAGCATTTACGAGTAAAAAAGTACTATACCGGGTGTTACAAAAAAACACATGGCAAAGTGGCAAGTCTTAAAATGGTCTGGAGAAGACATTGTCAAATTCTTGAACATTAACAAAAGCTTTGAAGCTTTGTGAGATATTTGCAAAAAACTCCATGAAGAAACATGGTAGAGAGTATAACATAAACAAAGTGACGCAAGAACTGACAGCTGCACGATTTATTGGCAATGAAGAGTCACTCAAAAACTAAATAAATAAATAAAAAACGAGAAAGATTGCTATGAAAACGAACTGAACAAAATAAAAATATCGAAGCGCTTTATTTCACGTAGTCGGTTTTTCGGCATGATTGTGAAGTTTCAGCTTCCAAATCAATGGTTTCGAAATCCGTTACAGCTTCCAAATCCCTGAGTTAGGAATAAATGATGCTTTGTTTCGGCTGAACGTTGTCGAACAACCTTGTTTTTATACCTATGAGTGACTTGAGTTTGCATTTATTTAGGCTAACTTGGAAATAGTCCACGGGTTGATAAGCTTGAAAATTTCCATTTTAAGCAATAAAAATCATTTTTGAACGTACAAGTAATTTTTGACTCATGTTTATTGCGCCACGTTTTTGAAGGCAAATGTTAGTTGCACGATATTGGTTGGTAGAGACCGAATACACATCTGATTGTGTCTGAAATGGTAAACTTTGTTTTGAGTTACAAACACAAAAACTTTCACGTTACTTTTTTTCGCTGTCATTAAAATTATCAGAAAACCATTTATGATGCATTAATCTCGTTTTGATAAAATGATTCAGTTTAAGAAACAAAAAAGAAAAATACCATTTCTATTTCTACAAAAAAACAATGCTGCCATCTATTTGACGACTTGGTGTAGTGTCAAATTCACATCGGTGTTCATAAAAAGCAAGAGCCAGAACAGCAAGAACAAAATCAATTAATAGATTTTTTCTGCGTGGACTAAAACGCAGCGCCAGAAAAAGAAAGAGATTTGAAAAGTAATGATCAACAATGCAACCAGCATATAATTTAGTTCCAACTAAATTCAATCACAACTCAATTTTTGCGAATAAACGATTTTACGCTACAATTCAAACTACAGCCAAGAACAGCAATCCTAAAATTAACACATTGAAATATTGTTGGTACTGTTAAAGAGATATGAGTTAGTATCGTTGCAACGTTGTTCCAAGTCGTGGTGAAAAAATATAATTTTAGCTGAGATGGCGTTAAATCCATGTTTTTTTCGGTGTGCGCAGGTTGTTCATAAAGCACTGCACACATTAGAAATTTTAGCATCTTAAAAACCTCATAAGGTGGAAACATTAAATTTTCGACAGTGAATTATACTTACATCGAGTTTTTTGTTGTTGATTTTTACAGGGCACTTTGTTGAAAAAATAAGCAAGCATAAGTCGTTTAAATAAAAGCGAAAGTGGCTACAAAATAGTGAAACAGATTGACCTCTGAACGAAAGCGCAATGTGTACTTCGGTACCATGATCGATTCAAGTCATCAATTGCAATAGAACGTAAATTTAGAAATGAGTTTGGGCCAGAATCGCTTCATACTAACAGCATTAACAGATGATTAAACATGGTACCAAAAAGCACATATGGTTTTGTTGAATAGTCACCACGTTTTACGCTTTGTTGCACGCTAGTTTATTTAATGACATACGTATGCTTGCTTATTTTAACAGTAAAGTTATCTGTAAAAATTGACAAAAACAACTCTATAATGATATAATTCAGTGTCAAAAATTTAAAGTTTCAAACATAAGTGCGGTTTTTGAGGTATTAATGTACAAGCACGTGATTCTATTTGAATAAGATACTCTATACCACCTGAAGAGTGTTTTTTTACGTTTTATAGTGATTTTATTTAAATATAAACATGTGCGTAAATTGATGGACAACTTGTATTATGAGCTAATAACAAGCTCCAAGAACAAATAACTTCATTCGCAACAAACCCTGTTGTTAATAACATGTACTTCATCCTTAACAAGAAAATGCAAAGCCTCTATAAATCTCAAAACTGGACGTTTCGACAACATAGATTCAGCTGTCATCATCAGCAGTGTATGCAAGGCACAACAAAACCGTGTAAAATCGGTACAAAACTGCCGCAAAGTTTTGTAACTGCCTTGCATACACTGCTGATGATGACAGCTGAATTTATGTTGTCGAAACGTCCAGTCTTGAGATTCATTGTGGCTTTACTTTTCCTCCTTACGCTGTTTTCGTCCCATATTTATTGTAAGTTATTCAGTAGTTTTTTCTTTATGTTTTGTTCTTTAATTTCACCTGAATGGTGTTTGAATTCGTTATTATTATTTTCGCAATACAATATTCACCTGAATAGCTTTAACTATCGAATTTGAAAACGATTATAAGCTTTACAGCCAGAAACTTTTTACTTTATTATTCACTTTCAGTTTGTGGTGGAAACTTTGAAGATAAATGTTGGTTTATGATATTCAATGTATAAACGTGAAAAGTGCTTTAAAAATATAAATTAAGCAAAATGAAAAATTGTTGCAAACCGGTTGGTCGGCGAAGTGGTTGATGACATTGTTATCGGTGCGGGAGGTCTTCTGTACCAGGGATGGCGAGGTCGCAGACAGAAATAAAAAGTATATTGGAATAAAAGTTGCATTTCAAACAAAAAATACGTTTTTACTTTTTTATAAGCAACAGAAAAACCGAACATAAACAAGAACGAGCAAATTGCTTAAACTTCACAGACACGACTCGTTTAACGTAATAAACTACCCAATTTTCGTTACAATAAGAATTGGTTTTGTTTTTTACAACGTTTATTTAGTAAGTCTTCTGGTCTACCGTAATATCTATTTATTTTTCATATACGTAGACTTACATCGGCTCTACATATTTTAATACTATAACAAACTTAATTAAATGTTGTTGTTGAAATAAATTATTCATCAGCAAATAAAGGTAACTTCGTTTCGGTCTGGTTCAGTTTCATTATCACTGAGTCACGAAAAACGTATAAATCAAAGCATTGCACACTGCATTCCACGCCCTGCGCAAGGTGTTGAGCCGAAAGTAAAAACTCCACAGTAATTGAGGAAGAGTCCGAAGTGAGCTTGCGCTCTTCGAGTCAGCAGCCACGCGGTGCATAGGTCAAATGCGATCGGCTCCAGCCATGAACCGAACCCGTCACGTAGGATCTGCAACGTGCGCGCGCTACCGCTTGACCATGTCGCTGTTCAAGTTTATTGGCCTATGTGGGCTGCAAATAAGTAGCTTTGCTTCGAGATGAAAAAAATTATAACAAACTTTATCATAAATTCGTGATTTCTAAGATCTGAACTACTGTGTTTTATGGAATTAGATTTTGTGCTGGCGCTCGAGCGAACTTCTTGTTGGAGGTTTTCTTGGCTTGCTGGCTTTTTCCAATTAATAATTTATTTCTAATCAAAAATTTTGCTTGCAAATAGCTTTTAAATACTAATTGAATATTTTCTACTACTGTGCAAAAGCAATTCAGAAATCAATTACTTTATAATTTGTTAAAATAACAGCAAATGTTCATCTGAAGTAATTAAAGAAACTATTTAATATTGAATTGATTTCAATGCAACATGAATCAACGTTGATGATCAAAAATAATTCAACAAGAATATTTTGTACGTTGCAGATGGAAGCGCTTCTGGTGTTTTGCCCTTTTTCAATTGCAGATCAAGCAAGAAGTCAACTTCACCGATGCAAGAGCAACTGTAAACACTTGGAAGTGGTACACTTGTGAACACTTGGAATTATAAACACTGGGAGTTATAAACACTGGGAGTTATAAACATTGGAGTTATAAACACTTGGAATTGGTACAGTTGTGGTACACTTGGAAGTCGCAAAATTTTTTATCAAGAAAGTAAAAACAACTAAAGTTGTCAATGCAAAGCACTCGGAGCATTTGTAGCGTATTGCATAAAATCATAAACCTGTGTTATTACGTCATCTCATCAACATGAATTATCACCGCTATGCGATGAGCAATTTATGTGAATAAAAGTGTTGCTTTGCTTAGTGATATATTATCGCAACCAATCAAATATTATTTGTGAGTTTTGTTGATATGACATTGCGTTATTATTATGATGGTGAAAAAATATTGTGCGAGATAACTTTTTGTTTTTAATTCTACCAAAGTCACGTCAATGTGTACTCATTGTTTACAACTTAATAATGCGATCAACATCATTTGCAGTCAGTCAGTCAGTCGACGAGTGTTTATTAGTTTTTACTAGTTCAATGTCACAAGACAGACCCCAATGTTGCATTTATTACCAGCAATCGAAATGAGATTCTTGGGAAGAATTGGGAGTTGACCTTGTTGGACAAGGTTAAAAGTGCAGATTATCGTGAATCTCTGAGCATCAAATCACTGTCTCTCCGATTACTAGAAAGATTGTTCGTATACAACTGGGCTGGTATTGATAAGTGTCAAGTCAAGCCAATTTATTCACCAAAAACGCAGTAAAAAGACGAGGAGGTTGATAATGACATCACATTTGACCATACATTGTATACAGGAGCGGATCCACAAAGTTTTGGTGGGGTAGATGTAATTTTGAATCAGTTTAAATGTTAACTAAATGCAAAGACGTTTAGACCCGGAAACGGGCGTAAATAAGCCTTTTGAAAACGTTTTCATGTCAGGGGCGTATTTAGAATTTTTTTCTGGGAAGGGGCACCAGTTTTCGTAACTTTTCAAGCTTAGTTTTTTCGACAGATTCAATTTTAAGCAACTGAAGTAACAAAAACGACTCCAAGGGGGTCCGGGGGTATGCTCCCTCGAAAAATTTTTGAAAATTTGCATACTGCAATGGCCATTTTAGTGCTTTTTAACAATTTTGAGGGAAAGTTTGTTATATTTTTGGCTCCTTACTTTGAGTGCTTCACCAAATATAATGCGTAGTCACGGGGGAGAGAGATCATTTCGACATAAAAAATGCGTTAGTTTTGCGTTACCGCAAATCAACACTTTGTTTTTGTTTACAAAAAATTATTTAGCGAAATTCGCAAAACTTTTCACAATAGGTTTCAAAATGCTAAAAATTAAATGTGAAATGCTGAAAATCAGAAAAAATTTCAAAATAATCAAGCTCGAAAGATTTTCCCGCGAAAACTTTCGAAAATTTGTCGAATCCCGAAGATTTTCGGGATTCCGGAAATTTACCGGAATTCCCAAGAAATTTTTTGAAAATTTCCCGTTTATCGGGTAGTTAAAAATCCGACAAAACAGGAAACCGTACGCCTAGCCGTCAGCAAGACTTTTTGTCGGTCCGCTAACGGTCTAGTCAGGGCCGTTGAGAGCCAAGCTCGGACTCGGTACCAAAATTAAACCCGGGCCTCCCTCAAATGACAAAACAGATGGTCCGCCAAAATGATGAAAGAGATGATTTGCCAGAAAAGGCACTTTGTGCTCATATCGAAATCGATGAACAATCAAAAAATGGCCAATAAAATTCTTGACCACATTGCTTATATTGTTTAGCTATCCTAGTTAAAATATAGGCCTGGTAACTGGTAACTCTCAGCACAGCAATATAGCCTGCTTTTAGTGACGACTGCTGATCTGCAAAAACATCGGACTAGAAGCGTTGTGCAACCAAAAAATTTATGGAGCCCAAGTAACAACTTAAACAGATATAGCCTAGCCTACTGAGCTGATCGCAACCTTTGCAAAGTTAGTTAGTTGCATATTTATCCTTCTGTCACGAGAAAGCGATCAATGCGCTATACGAGCTCGCTTAGGAGTTGCCAGCCATCTGTCTACCACGTCAAAATGGGGGAATCCCGCTAAGTGCCTTTCCCAACGGCACAACAAGTAAACTTGCCGGCTTGTTCTCCACACTGTACCTATAATGCCGAGAGTCAAACAGGGAAGCTGTGAATACCAATTTTAAAGTCAATGGTTTGACCCGACTCGGAATCAAACCCGAGTCTACAGCTCAAGAGACAGACGCTCCATACTACTCGGCCATCTGAGTTGTTACTAGGAAAAGATACTAAAACATGTCGTGATACTCCAAATTTTTGGATAAGAAATCAAAATTTATTTTGATCGTCCCGCCCGCTTCTTAATTATAAGCATTATGCTCAATCAGTGGGCCCCCAACGGTTTGGCAACGGGGGCATAATTTCGGTTTTGGAGGCGAAGCTCCCAGCTGCCAAAAACGATGTGGGTCTGGGGGTGAAGCCCCCAGTCACTAACGATTTGTTACGGTTTTCTCAAAAAAATACTCGCTTCAGCACACTTTCTTAATGAAAAAAAACGTACCGGTCCCTGCAGTGAGTGCAGTCACTACTGTGGTGTCAGAGTAGTGTTGTCAAAAAAACGTTTTTTTGCTTTGTGTTTTGGCTTGATATCAGCTCGAGATTGAGGTAAAACCAGGCTGTTTTTAATGGTACTGATATGTTATTTGCAATGTCAAGTTACCATTATTCTATTAACAACAGAAATATAACCTGCATTCATTGCTCAGAGCTAAAGATGGCATTTATGGCATGACCATGAGCTATATTTTGGGTGCCATAAGTGCTGGTTTGACTTGCCTAGCCAGTGTTTCCTCCTAGAAGTCGGGACAAGAAGTTTGGAGTTTTGAAATTTCCCGTTTATCGGTAAGTTTATGTCGGTATCCCGGTAATTGTCTATACATTGGTAAGGGTTTGAAAAAAATGCGATAGTTTTGCGGCAAATTAAATACTTTTTTGCTTATTAAAAATTATTTGGCAAAATTTTTTAAAACGAAATGCTTGTGAGATCAAAATTGTTTCTTCGATTTGTCAAAAAAAAAAAGGGATAACTCAAGCTAAGTTTGTCAAAAAAAAAAATGCTAAAAATCAAAAAAAGTTGTCAACATGATCAAGATCGAAAAAATTTCCCGCGAATGTTTTCGGAAATTTCCCGAATCTCAGTAATCCCGAAGATTTTCGGGATTTCGAGAATTTCCTGAGAAATTTGTTGAAAATTTCCCGTTTACCGGATTGTTGGAAATCCGTGAAAAAAAGAAACCCCAAGCTTAGCCGTTAGCCGGACTTTTGTCGGTCCGCTAACGGTCCAATTTTGTTTCTTTTTTCTAGCATTGGGCCACAAACGAGCCGCAAGACCATTTTTGAAAACCCTTTAAATTTATTCATTTTCATGAATCGCTCAAGCGATTTAATTTTGCAAACTAAAGCTTTCTTTGCTGTGTAACTTGTGTTTAATTTTTGCTCTGCAACCCAAGGTCAGATGCAGCGAATGCAAGTCGTTTGACTCGCTCAATATAGATTTGGGTTTGATCCTTGAACGTATCAATTTGTGCAAGGTTTCTGTGGCTCGCTATCACGTTGACGTTTCGTGGTAAAATATTAAAAATCTTTTGTGTGTACCGCTGTTGACTGCTGACCCAATGAATGAATTACCTTCGTTGTTCATCTCTTTTTGCGATAACTGATAAAGTCGTAGCTCTAGGTAAAAATATCCGTTAAAAAGCAAACTGTTTCTCACATTTTGATATTAAAAATAGCAAAGAATTGGTCCTTTTATTGGAGGGGTATCTATTTACCGATAGTACCAAGCGTACCCATGTTTTTGGCACAGTAAATAAAAACTGCATTAAAACGTAGCCCTGATTCGCATTAACTCACAATTTCAAAAAGTGTGTGATGGAAATACTTTCCCCATAAACGTGTTTTTCAGCTATTTAGTCAATCCCAAATGTTTGCAATAGCAATACTTTCTTAAAATATATCTGTTAAACACACGAGTATATGCTAGCTCTTAAAAGTAAGCTACATGCTACCTTGGGTGCCGTGATTCGAGTCAAACCTTATCTCAGTAAACATTCTTTAATATCGATTTATCATTCTCTGGTAATAAGTCGTATTCGCTATTGTATAATTAACTGGAACCATGGTAATTCGACAACCCTAAATCAACTTCAGGGTATTTGTAATAAATTTATTCGACTGACTTTAGGACTAAGCCGTAATGAAGACGTCTTGCCACTGATGAAACAGCTTAACTTACTAATGATTAACGATATATTTAAATAAGAAATTGCTGTACTTATGTTTAGATTCCATAACCTTACTTTACCATCGGCTTTCGATCTTATTTTCCAATCCAAGTCTACTTCAATTACAACTCGAAGCAATAGTCGCGTACTCCCAATAAGCTGTCGTAGTGCTGTTAGTCAGCAATCAATTAGATATATCGGTCACAAAACATGGAATATTCCATAGATATATCGGTCACAAAACATGCTATCAATGCGGTATACGAGTTCTACGGAAGCCCATAAGTGCAAAAACACAAAAATAAGTTAAAACCCGATCGACAAATCTTTTTCGCAGGGAACAAAACTTTTTCACGATCGACAAAACTTTTTCGCAATCGACAAATCTTTTTCGCAATCGACAAATCTTATTCGCGATGCACAAAACTTTTTCATAAGCGACAAATCTTTTTCGCGATGCACAAAACTTTTTCGCGATCGACAGATCTTTTTCGCAGTCGACATCTTTTTCGCGATGCACAAATCTTTTTCGCGATGGACAAAACTGTAAACCGATCGGCAAAACTTTTAACTAATTGACTAAACTCAAAGTCAGTGCACAAAACTTTTACTGTAAGTGATGCGCAAAACTCAATGTAGATATCAACAAGAAAAAAGCTCACAGCTTTGGCTGTTTGTTAGGCTACAGCTACTGGGAACTAATGTGAATTTCGCCTGTTTAGCTCGACACCTCTGAACGCTTGCACAGTGCAGCACACGTATAATCTGTTGTGCGAGCGATCGAAAATGCGAAATAGTTCCGTAAGCCTACCTTATAATTTTAGCTAGGCTAACAGCTGCAGTTAGGTTACACCATTTACAGTATAGTTTCCTACTTTCATGGCCTTGAAAGTTGACAGGATTTCGCAATGGGGGGCTGTGTCGGAGGTCTGGGGTCGAAGCCCCAAACTGCCGGAGGCAAGGGGGTGTGGGGCCCCAGCGGCTGAAAATTTTTGTATTTTCTACGTAAAAAAAGTAAATTTTAGTGCGTTTAACTGTATAATGTGCGGTAACATTATTTTATTGCAGGCGTGGGCAACATACGGCCCGCGCCACTATTTTATGCGGCCCGCTGGCACTTACAAATATGACCTCATATCGCGAATCAAGCTGAAGACCTTTTATTTTTTATAGGACATCCTCTGAGGACAAGTAGACCTTTTTTGTTCTTGACCGCAAGAGCGTATTTAGGGGGGACATAGTGCCATGCCTCCCCCCCCCCCTTTTGACTCTGCCTTTTAGTAAAAAAGAACAAAATTAATGGCGCCAAGTGACTATGAAATATGCCAGACTCTTTTAAAAGTTTCCGTAGCTTATGGCCAGGGGCGGATCCAGGGGTCGAGGATGAGGAGTATGCATCCTCCCATCAGTCATTTTCAAACATGTTTTTGATGTATACAATTTTTCCTTAGTTTCGAATATTCTTCGATAGCAATTACGCCTTAGGTAAGCATAATCGAAAATGTGCAAACAAAATGCATCATATTCGGCGAAGCACTCAGAATTAGGGTCAAATAATTTAAACAAAATTTGCGTGAAAATTATTTAAAAAGCACTAAAATAGCCATTACAGCATGTAAATTTTCAAATTTTTCAGGGGGGAGTATGCCCTTGGCTCTCCTAGAGCTTTTCTTGTTTCTCAATCAGCTTTAAAGTAGTTCTGCTGAATAAAAAGACGATCAAAAAAATGTATAAATTATGGCCCTACTTTTGAAGTTTTTCCCTACGCCACTGCTTCACCAATATTTTTGGTAGAAACACAGGACATCTGAGAAGTGTATAGACTTTTTTTTTTCTCTTCCAATCACAGCGACCCTGATAATAGTAGTTGTTGAAAATATTGAACTCGATCCATCTAATAATCCGGCCCGGGAAGAACTTCGTCTTCCCACATATGGCCCGCAGACTAAAAAAGTTGCCCACCCCTGTCTGATTATATTATGTATTATACCAGGGATGGCGAACCTTTTTTAATTGGTGGGTCAAATTTAAGGTCGCAGACCGAAAAAAGAAAAAACGTGGGTCACGGATGTAATAATATTTACGAAAGGCTTGAACGCAAGTTTTGCCGAAATCTGTGCAAAGAGCAAAAAAAAAATCTTTACCTCAGAAATACCCAGCTTCCCGTCTTTAATGCCTCACTATGGAAAAATATAGCCTTTTTTTACCACGTTATTTTCGTTACCGTTGTTTCGTAAAATTTTTCAAATTACAAGCGAGTCACTTAGTGATCCGCTGGTCAGTGGTTCGCCATCCCTGTATTATACAAGCACAAAATACTCTGACATCGTATGATTTATACACGATATTAAACATACAGCTGTTACAGTATGTTATGCTGCAGAGCAGACTATAGTTGCAGTATTGGATGCATCTTTATTGATTCGCAGCTCTAACTTTAGAAACTAATATTCTAACTTTAGAAACTTTAGAATGGTTTGTGGTCCTCTGTTAAGAGCTCTCCTACCCACTGATCGGAAAGCGCTGCTCTGTTACGAAAAGCGGAGAAGTAACCTCATGCCTCACCAATTTAATGTAACAATGGTTGCTGCTTTAAATAATGTTCTCAGCTCACATGTAAAAGATATGCAGTAATTGTAGGCTTATAAATACTGATAGCCAAAATGTAATGTGACAAAAGATTAGATTAATAATGCTTTTTAAAATTACAGAAGCATATCAGTGGGTGTGGCAGAGCTGAAGCTTCCTCTCCGTTAGCTACGCTACTGACGATGACGATGGTGCAGAAGTTTGTAAGCACCATCCAAGTTTCCAACAGATAGTTTGACATACCTATATAATGGGTGGCGAGAATTAAACCTGAGGACAATTCATCTTTTTCCTTCCACGATCACTAGGCCTATGTGTTTGAATGATCACGTTAAAATTATGATTAAACTATTTCCCTGGTGGCCCATTAGCTTACGCCCTCCAAAGTTGGGTATGGGACATGGCAATAAGTTAACTAAGCACTGGGCTGTGAATAACGTGTTACATGTACTCGTTACAGTTGCTGTAATTTTAGATGGTAATTAATTACATTTTTCCAAAGTTATGGTAATTCCGAATTAATTACAATTTGTGAGGAACGAGTACGATTTTGGTGGAATTGAAATTACAAATTCCTTCTTTTTTTTTCTTGAAACTTTGTTTTTTGATCAGCTTCAACAAAGCACAAATTTTAATTTTCACAGCGACAAGATCTTATCATGCACACGCATGTTTTACGGCTTCTGTTGGCATTATCAATACTCACGTCAATCAAAATTTTCACTCCATTCAAAATTTTTGTCTGAAAGGGCAACTTTATGTCATCTATTTTTAAGCGAAACACTGTACAAGTAAATTGGTCACCTCCCATAGCAAAGGAATTTGTAATTAGCAATTTAAAAATTACTTTTTTCCTCCCGAAATTTTGTAATTGGAATTAGTTAAGGCCTATACTTTATTTATAAAGTAATTCTACTCGGTAATTGGTTACTTTTTTGGCCAAGATACTGTAATTGGAATTAATTACTTTTTTTGAGGAATTTTTACAGCCCTGACGTTAGGCATTAACGGTTACAAACATCCTTGCAATTTCAGAATCGTGAATAATACAATTATAGATCGTCGTAAAAGCATAGATCTCTCTTCTCCTGCGTTCGTACTCACCAGTCGTCACAACCACTGCACGCAAAAATACCCATGTTGCATAATTATTGTCATGCTCACGAAAAGCAGCTTTTTAAAATCTTTATCCTTCGAAATAATGGGCCCAAGATTTGTGCAAACGCGTGGTTATGCTGATTTTGTCACTTAAGGCAGGGGTGGGCAAACTACGGCCAGCGGGCCGCATGTCGCCCGCGAGCTCTTGCAAAAGGATGAACCTTGTGCCCTAGTGAAATTTTGTGGAATATAGGACGTTTGTAGACGTAATGACCTTTTTTTGCTCTTCACTTGCATGATTTCGGGAGGAAAATGGGACATTTCCGGTCGTGATGACCAGGGGCGGGTCCAGAGGGGGATGCATCCTCCCCACCAGCCATATTCAGCAATGCTTTGGTTAAATAAAGTTTTTGATAGTTTCGTACCTCTTCATAACAATACGCCTGAGTCGCCTTCAGCACGCATAATCGAAAATGTGCGAAAAAAATGCATCATTATTTGGTGAAACACTCAAAATAAGGGGTCAAAAATGGAAACAAAATTTCCCTGAATATTGTTCAAAAAGCACTAAAACGGCCATCGCAGTACGTAAATTTTCAAAAAATTTCCGGGGGAGCATGTCCCCGGACCCCTCTAGAGTCGTTTTTGTTACTTAAGTTGCTTTAATTTACTCTGCCGGAAAAAACTACGCTTGAAAAAGAGAAGAAATTTGATGCCCCCTCCCTGAAAAAATTTCTAAATACGCCCCTTACATGAAACATTATCAAAAGGTATATTTACGCTCGTTTCCGAGTCTAAACGTCTCAACGTCTTTGTATTTAGTTAACATTCAACCTAATTCAAAATTACATCCCCCCACCAAAACTTTCTGGATTTGCTCCAGGTGATGACCTTTTTTTTGCTTTGCTTTTCCGAGAGGTGCGGCCCTCGGCTTTAACATTTTTTCCAATGCGGCCCTTTGTGCTAAAAGTTTGCCTACCCCTGACTTCAGGCATACAGATATTGGGTAATTGTTTTTGCATTGAACTCTAGTAAACCAGGCTACTTCTTTGCTGACGTATGAATGCTTTTCTCTTCACGTTGAAAATTTTTGACTTGCTGAGTCGATGTTCACCTTAAACAATCGTCAATGTTCAAGTCGTAAACCTGTGTGGCTACTCGACTCGATGACCTCACGATCCCTTCGTAGTCACACTGTTGCTGTATTGTAATCGCGAAATAGCAGCAACAAATAAATAAAGCTTGAGTCTTGTCAACGCTTTATTTGATCGCAAGCTGTCACATTGATTTTAAAAGTTTTTGGCTTAGTTTCAATTTCTTCCGGTTCCGAGCTCATTAACTTCCATTGCTAAAGTTCAAGTCTGCGAAGGAGTAGTTTACGAGATTGCAATACAAAAACAATTATGCCTTATGCAACAAAAACAGCATAACCACACGTTTACACAAATCTTATTTTGAAGCACAAAGATTTGAAAAAGCTGCTCTTCATGAGCATGACAACAGTTATGCAACATGGGGTTTTTTACGTGCAGTGGTTGTTGCGACTGGTGGGTACAAACACAGGAGAAGAGAGGCATATGCTTTTACGACGATTTATAATTGTATTATTCACGATTCTGAAATTGCAAGGATGTTTGTAATCGTTGATACTTAGTTAACTTATTAGTTATTACCCATTGTGCATCGTGAAAAAGATTTGTCGATTGCGAAAAAGATTTGCGCATCGCGAAAAAGATTTATGCATCGCGAAAAAGACTTGTCGCTCGTGAAAAAGTTTTGTGCATCGCGAAAAAGATTTGTTGACTGCGAAAAAGTTTTGCGCATCGCGAAAAATTTTTGTGCATTGCGAAAAAGATTTGTCGATCGGTTTAAAGTTTTGTCGATCGCGAAAAAGTTTTGTGCATCGCGAAAAAGATTTGTCGACTGCGAAAAAGTTTTGTCGATCGCGAAAAAGTTTTGTGCATCGTGAAAAAGATTTGTCGATCGGGTTTTAACTTGTTTTGCACTTATGGGTTTACGTAGAGTTCGCTTAGGAGTTGCCAACCTTCTGTCTACCACACCAAGATGGGAAGATCCCACTTACTGTCTTTCCCAACGGCACATTAAGTAAACTTGCCGGCTTGTTCTCCACACTGTCCCATTAATGCTGAACGTCAAGCAGGGTAGCTGTGAATATCAATTTTAAAGTCACTGGTTTGACCCGACTCGGAATCAAACCCAAGTTTACAGCTCCAGAGGCAGATACGTTCTCGCCACTCGGCCATCTGAGCTGTTGATGCCTGCACTGCCTACTAGTTTACACTTAAGTAGCTCATTAGAAACAAAAAAAGCAAACACATTTATGTAATGTGATTAGTGCGATTGCTTTCTCCTACAAACCAAATCCAGCCGCGGCTCAATATTTGTTACTGCCGATCTCAAGACGGTTTTAATATAGCTTATGCAGGAACGATGTTTTGCCGCCAACGTTGAACATGCTGACTCGCACCCGCACAGACACGTCGAAACAAACGGCCAGAGTGCGGTTACTACTGAGTCCGATAATGATGGATATTCGGCTTTAATGCTAACCATTGCTTCACCAGCTATTCATTGCTTCAAATAGTTTTTAGTTACCGGTGCTATAGTCCCTTGCCAGCAGAGTTCTACTTGGCGTCGCCAACCGAAGCGAAGAAACAAAAAGATGCATCCAGCTGTGTCACGTGATACCGAAGTGACGAAACAAAAGAGTTCATAGTTATACATAGAACTACAACAATTATCCGCCGCCTCACCATTTTGTACTTAGCCTAGAGAAAAGCAAGAATCTACAGCCAAGTTAAGAATGATGTTTGCGCAATTGCACCAGTTTTAAATGTTTAAAAATCACAACAGCATATACTATGCAATTGCATGATACTGAATACGCAATACTTTGCGTAAAATTTGTACAGGTGTATACTCCGTGCGACCCCTGAAGTTTGTTACGCGCCCCCTCGCGGGGTCGCGACCCCCAGTTTGGTAAGCCCTGGTATACATCAAAAACATTGTTAAAAATGGCTGGTGGGAGGACGCATAGTATAAGCACACCCTCATCCTACCCCCTGGATCCGCTCCTGGTCATAAGCTATACAGAAAGCATCAAAAGAGCCTGGCATATTTTAGCCACTTGGCTCTATTAATTTTGTTCTTTTTTACTAAAAGGCAGAGTGAAAAGAGGGGGGCATGACACAATGCCCCCCTAAATACGCTCCTGCTAATGTAACAACGTAATGGTAAATACACCATCATTAAATTATGCGGCATGCACGTTATCTGCAGGAGAAGCTTTCCAATCTAAAACAAGTCATGCTTATTGCTCACTCGTCGAACAATCTTGCAGAGCAAAAAACGTAATAAATGAACGCATGCTAAACATAGATGTAAACCATGTATTGATGGTTCACGCAAAAGAACAATACAGTCACAACATTAACGTAGCCAGAATTTTGTAATGGGGGGAGGAGAGAATAACGTCACATCTGACCTCACTGGTACTTGAGCGGATCTAGAAAGTCTTAGTGGGGACGGGTGTAATTTTGATTCAGGTTGAATGTTAAATAAATGCAAAGACGTTTAGATCCGGAAACGGGCGTTAATAAGCCTTTTGAAAATGTTTTATGTCAGGGGCGTATTCAAAATTTTTTCAGGGAGAGGGTACCAATTTTTGTCACTTTTTCAAACGTAGTTTTTTCCGGCAGATTTAATTTTAAGCAACTTAAGTACCAAAAACGACTCAAGGGGGTCCGGGGGCAGTGCTCGAGTTGATGGGAGATGCGGGTAGATGCCATTTCCCCGGAGAACAACACCATCCAAACATAAAAAAATTCAAAATTTGGGCGTAAACCATCCCCCTATAAATAATAACTATCCTTCCTTCACTTGGGTGCGAAAAGCTTTTCTTTTGCCCTTCACTTGAATTTGCGCCGAAAATCGGACATCAGTGGAGGTGATGACTTTTTTTTTTCTCTTTACTTTGTTATCGGCCGAAAATTATGGCAATCCTAGCACCATCCCCTCATAGGTGTTTCACAACTCGAGCACTGTCCGGGGGCATTGTCCCCCGGAAAAATTATGAAAATGTGCAAACTGCAATGGCCATTTTAATGCTTTTTGAACAATTTTTAAGGAAAGTTTATCATATTTTTGGACCCTAACTTTGAGTGCTTCATCAATGATGTATTTTGCTTGCACAGTTTCGATTGTGCGTGCTTGAGGTGACTAAGGCATATTGTTATAAAGAGGTTCAAAACTATGGAAAAATTTTTTTCATCCGAAGCGTTGTTGAAAATGGCTGGAGGGGCAATGGCGTGTGGGCATTGCAGGTGCGAAAATTTCAGAGCAAACGTTAGCAAGCTTGCGAAATGACGTTAACTGAACAACGAACAGATGAGTGCGAACTTGACTATTACACAACGGGCGGTGATTCAGACACATATTCCAATCTAAAGCGTGCCTGCTGTTAACTAGACCTGTATGGCCACGGTGCATTTTTCTGGTTTAATTCTCATACTTTTTTATTATGAATCATTTGGGGCTTACATGGGATTTTGGTGATAGTGGGACATAGCTACTGATTCATTCAAATTACCAGCACAAGGTCATACAGATCTCATTTTACACCGTGGCCATACAGGTCTAGTTAACAGAACGCACGCACTATAAAATCGGAATATGTGTCTGAGTCACCGCCAGCTGTGTAATTGTCAAGTTCGCGCTCGTCTGTTCATTGTTCAGTCTACGTCACTTCGCAAGCTTGCAAACGTTTGTTCTGCAATTTTCGCACCTGCAATGCCCACACGGCATTGGGGGATGCAAACACAGCATACCCCACATCCCCCGCTGGATCCGCCCCTGGTTGTATGATGACAATAGATGGCCTCATATTTAAGAGAGATGTTTTAAACTAAATATACCGAAGTCGGTTAAAGCAGGATTGTTGTAAAGAAGCCAAAGGAATGCTTTCTGATGAAACTGATAAAACGATATTCAAATGTTAGCGATTTAGTTCTTTTTTGAGCTACGGTACGTTACAGGCCTACATCAGTTTTACTTGAAATCGTTTAGCCTTTTTCTACGGAAGGTCTGAGGGTACGAGAGCAGTTGCATGTACAAGGGCGGCACTGCCCTGTTAATAAAATTGCGTCATTGCTTCATTAAGCATAACGGCAAAGAACAAAATTCAGGAAACAACGCTGCGTAATCTTGTTATGATAGGCCAGGGGTGTCCAACACGTGGCACGCGTGCCAAATGTGGCACGCGACAACATTGAAAGTGGCACGTGAGCTCTTGCCATATTTCATAAACATGCAACAATGCAATTTTAAGTATCGTGATATAGTTTATTGCTGCAGTTTCGTACTAAAAAAATTAGTCTCCAATTTTCACAGTTTTTGCTCGTTCATCCTGATTCACCGTTAGCTCAGTTGCAAAGCGCACGCTATCGGTGCGGGAGGTCTGGGGTTCGATTCCCGGGCCGGTCAAATCGGCACAGTGTCGCCAACGACTCGCCACGTACCGTTGCGGCGTTTCTTCGGAGCTGTGTAGCCCAGGCGCTAACCCGAGGAGATAGGCCCCGCAACTCGTTACACGCTTCGGCGTAATACGACGAGTATAATGAAGATTTGATTTGATCCTGATTCAAGACGTATGAGGTGTGAAACTGAGATATCTGCTAACAGTGGGGGTAGCTAGAAATTTTAAAAAAGGGGGCCGTAATTTCCACATTTTTTCAAGCCTTTTTTGCGGCATTACTAATTTGAAGATGACTAAGTAACAAGAAAGACTCTAGGGGTTTCGGGTGCATGCTCCCCCAAAAATTTCGAAAATTTACATGCTGTAATGGACATTTTAATGCTTTTTGAGTTATTTTCGCGCAAATTTTGTTTAAATATTTTGACCCTAATTCTGAGTGCTTCGCCAAATATGATGTATTTTGTTATCTCATTTTCGATTATGCGAGTTTAAGACGTAAGACTTAGGCTATTGCTATCGAAGATGTTCAAAATTAGGGAAAAATTCTATAGGCCTTGCATCAAAAACATTTTTGAAAATGGCTGGTGGGAGGATGCATATACCTATCCCCTGGATTCGCCCCTGGCCATAAGCTACAGAAACCATCAAAAGAGTGTGGCATATTTCAGTCACTTGGCACCATCAATTTTGTTCTTTTTTGCTAAAAGGCAAAGTCAAAGAGGGGGACATGGCACAATGCCCCCCTAAATACGCTCTTGTCTGCTAGATCACAGATTTGTTTTATGTCAGCTACAAAATATGATCTACTGTAAAACTGCTCTTCCGAACTGATGGGCCGTGGCCCATGGGGCGCGATGGTCCTTCAGGTGGTATGCCGCGAATGTTCTGTCATTAATAAAATTTTTTTGCAAATAAATTTGAATTACGAAAGCTTAAAAATGTATCATGAAGGTTAACCTGTTTGAAAGCTTCCTTTACTAGATTGCTTCTGCATTATCTTCGTAGGGGCATTATCAGGAGAGCCGCTGGGTCCGCGCCCCCCACAGACAAATGCACAAAACTTTTGTGGTGTAAAGGTCAAATGTGTATAAAGGACAATCTGGGAGCATGATGACCTTTTTTTGCTCTTCACTTGACTTTAAGCGGATAATTGGACATCTGGGGATGTGATGGCCTTTTTTTTGCTCAGTGAAAATATATCCGGCCCTGCTGGCATGGCTTTAAATTGAGACCCCCCCCCCTTCCCTTCAAATTCTTGAGCGCGCTCTTGCTTCAGTTTTACTTTCAGTTGCAGGAAGAAACATCAGTTTTTTTGAAAAACGCTTGATTTTGGTTAATTTGGTAGCACAAACTGTGCAAGCAGGGACTTTCTGTCATGAAACTTAATAAATCTGAATAAAATCAGCTCACAGACTGACACTTATTAGATGCAATAATGAACATTGCCATTGCACCGTTGAAGCTCAATTTGGCTAGCTGGCTCAGAACAAATGAATGCAAGAAAGGGCTTTCGTTAATTGTGTTGTTGATAAAATTCAAACTACTAGAACTGTTTTTTTCGTATTTTTGTGAATGTTTAGTTCTTTGTAAGCAACATGGTTTTAAAAATAGAAAAAATTACTAAATTAATGATAGTTTGCCAAGTGTCGGCTCGCGAGGAAATTATGAAACAAAAATTGGCACGTTAGCAATTGCAAGAATTCTATCAAGGTGATTCCAATGCAGAAATTATTCAAAACCCTGACTGGAAAGATGATTTCAAATTTTTGTATGAATTATGCAAAGCATTCCAATTTCATAAAGCAAGTGAAAAATTGATACTGCAAAATCGTCTTGTAGGTTTTGTAACCAAAAGGATTATCTATTTACAGGAACATGGCATTTTTCCTATCATCAAATAAAGAAAGTTGCCTTCTTTGCACAACGCTTTGCACAACGGATGGCAAAAAGCCTGGTTTTCTGACCAAAAGTACGCAGAATCTGCACGTGGAGATTTGCTGAAAGCAGTTACTGAAATTAATGTAAATATTAAAATAGACTGAAGTTGTGATGGCAAACTAAAATCATTTTTGTTTTGTAGTGCAACTGTGCGTTGAAGTGCTTTAACACTCATTGGAATAAAGAGCCATCTGTGCTGGCAATACCTCGGTTCAATATGATTGCTGAAAAAGCTGTCAAATTGATGGAAGAACTGCAAAAAACATGCACAAACGAAAAACACCCAACCGTGAAGTTTGTGGCTAACAACAATTTATAACCTATTGACTTTTGAAACATCTGTGATGAAATTTTCAAGTATTAAAAAGCAACTTTTCACTGGGTTGTTGTTGTTGTTTTTAGCGATAAAAGTAGCTTAGATGGTTACCACTCTCTGAGATTTTAACCATGGAGTGTATAAGAAGTTTTTAAAATAAAGCTGATAAATCATAATTTTTTTGAAACTACTAACGGAATGAAAATGCTGCCACCTATTGGCAAGAAGCAAGACATTTAACACCATACTCTAGTCTTCCAGACAATCTATTTCCCAAAATAAGCAATTTGACTCAAACTAGACCACAATTGCACAAAAATCAATAAAATTATCAGTGTTGCCAATTGGCACTTTAGATTAACAAATTTCGAAAATTTGGTACGATTTTTGATGCTTTGGTTCTGAAAAAAATAATTTGGTACTCTGCAAAGATTTGGTCCTATTTGGTACGGTATTTGATTTTCTTCAATTTGTCACATTGTTTTACTAGCCTGCGCGATTTGCGCTGAACTTGTTGGCCATGACTATACCTAACTGTTTGAAAAATCGTGCATTAACGGATATCGAGGGAAGTAGCATGCTAACTCCTTGACTTGAAGTCACTTGCGAAATTATAATTTGCCGAACCAACTCTGAGAGGGTGGTTCTGGGACGCTATTAAAGGATTTTATGCGTAAACGAGGATTTCTCTCGCAAATCCTAAGTTGAGATCGCAGGTTGCGCTTGCAGAAAGAGCAGCTACTCGGTCTGCGATAAAGCCGAGTGTCTCGCTAACTGTTTGGTAATTTAATACGTACTGTGCAGAGTGTAATAGGCTATGTACCGGTATAGCTGTATAGTATACGCTTGTTGTGAGGTGCTAGATTAGCAGCTGCTGTTTGCTCTTTGATGCTTAATGCAGAACTGAAACTGCGCTACTACAGTACTATACACCGTAGTAAAAATCAGTTGGTTGTAGACCAGAAAGTATGTACTGTGTAGTAATCTGGTAATGGCATCGGTTGCCAGTAACTTCGCCACATGGTACCGGTAACTTCGCCACAGAAACTTCGTCACGTGGTAACTTCGCCACACTTTGAGAAGGTGAGGGGAGATGTGGGAATAGTAGGAAAATGTGTTGAGGTATGGGGGAAGGAAGGGGAGATGTGGGAAGAGGTATGAGAGGAGATGTAGGAAAGTGTGTTGGGGTGTGGGGGAGGTAAGAGAGATGTAGGAAAAGGTGAGGTGAGGGAGGAGATGTGGGGAAGTGTGTTGGGGCCCCACACCCAAACGCACTTCCCTACACCTCCCCCACTCCTCTCCCCACATGCCAACACACTTCCCTACTCACCCCATACACTCTCTCACACCCCTACCCACACATCTTTCCTTACCTCCCCTACACCCCAACACACTTTCCTACACCTCCCCCCACTCCCCCATACCTCCTCCCACAGCTCCCTTCACCTCCCCCTACACCCCAACACACTTCCCACTCACCCCATGCACTCTCCCATACCTCCATCCATATCTTCCCCCGCAGTTTCAATTATGTGGCGAAGATACCACGTGATGATGTTATACTACTTTAATAAATTTTACTGAAACAGCCCGATAAAATTCTTTACGACAACCTGGAAATTAAATATTTTGTTTCGGTGTAGGCAGTGTAAATTTTCGAAGTATGAAAGTGTGGCGAAGTTACCATGTGGCAGAGTTACTGTGGCAAAGTTACTGGCAACCATGGTATCTATTGTAGTGACTGCTGTGTCTGGGTATGGAGAGGATGCGTGGTACTACTAGAGTTCATAAAAATTCGGCTGCTTGAACAGTGAATGTCTTAATTATTTAAAATCTAAAAAAGCATTAAAAATTGCTTCGGCTTATGCTGGTCATGGTTTCATTTTTAGATTAGGCACCGGAGACATACCGTAGGTCCGTAGACATCAGCTGACCACTGCGCGAACTAAACATCGAGCAATTAGCTGGAAGAAGATTGCAAAAATTTTAATTATAGCATTTAAATTTAAAGGTTAGACTTAAACCAGAAACAATGCCGCAATGTTGGTGGTAGTCAGGAGAGTATTTAGGAGGTGCTATTGTGTCATGCCCACCCCTTTTCACTCTGCCTTTTAGTAAATAATTACAAAATTAAAAAAACAATTAGGTGACTGAAATGTGCCAGGCTCTTTTGATGGTTTCCTTAGCTTACGACCAGGGGCGAATCCAGGAGGATCAGATGAGAGATATATGCATCCTCCCACCAGCCATTTTTTAAAATGTTTTCAATGCATGCAATTTTTCCATAATTTTGAACCCCTTCGATAGCGATAAGCCTTAGCTTTAAGCACGTATAATTAAAAAAAAGCGAACAAAATGCATCATATTTGGCGAAGCACTCAGAATTAGGGTCAAAAAATTTAAACAAAATTTGCCTGCAAATTACATATAAGTTACTCAAAAAGCACTAAAATAGCCATTACAGCATGTAATTTTTCAAAAATTTTCCGGGGGAGCATGCCCGCGGACCCCCTAGAGCCTGTTTTGTTTCTTCACAGTTAATCAGCTTTAAACTAGTACCGGTGCTGCAAAAAAAATATGCTTAAAAATATGATTTCTCGCTACGTTACTTGTGGTGGTCTAGTTTTTTTGGACTGTTAACATGCTACAACTGTTTAGAAATTCAAACATGATTTAGCTAGAACTTCGTAAACTTCTAGTTTTGGGTTACTATCGTGGCAGATCACTTTACTTTAAATTTATGCACTTTCTTACGAGGTCACACAGAATATTATCAGTCATTTTAAACTGCAGTTGTTTGTTGTTTAGTGAGCTAATACCTTGGTTAAGCATCATGTTAAACAATCCCGATCAAAACAATTTTAGTCAAACAGTTGTTTTGCACTTATAAACTTAAGCACAATCTACAATTTAGGGTGTAAAAAAATTTGGTACTATTTTTTGCTATTTGGTACTATTTTGGAAAAAATTTGGTACTGATCTTCCAAATGCACCTGGCAACACTGAAAATAATCCAATTTCACGTTTTAGCCGCTGGATTGAGTATTTTAGCTTTTGTAACTCTTGACCCGTTTTGCAACCCTAATCCTGGCCAATATTGCTTATAACTCTTGATCCGTTTGTTCAAATTCAACCAATTTTTTTTAAGTGTGTAATTGTAAGGACATTCCTTCTAAAGCATTAAAAGGAAAGTTTTTTGTGAGAGTATGGCACCATAAAGAAAAAAAGTCGAAATAGGGGTCAAGTGGGGTCAGAAAATTGCGTTGGTGCGGGACCTTTTTTGAAAATATTCAAAATATTTTTTCAGATTCGTTATTCTCATAAAAAAGCTCATTCAATCTCATAGCAGCGATTTTAAATTTTGCAAAAAAAAAATTAGTCGTTACCCTAATATGCAGACTGTAAGTACCGGTGTGATTGATATATTAAAGTAGCGTCAAGTTTGCATTTGCCACACTTAACTTGCAAAACTGCAATTCTAATATTTGGAACTATTTAGAACGCTTTTGAAGTCCAATCTGGAATTTCTTGTTGAAAGCAATCTGGCATCCCTGATCACGCGTACAAGGGAAAAATACGCCGGCTAGTAGCGGGTAAGGTTGAACATGTCAGCTGCGAGTGCCGCCTGCTACGTACGAATAAGCGGTCACACTGGGAGAGTCGATGGGCCAAGTCACAAGCAGCTAATGCATTTGCGGCTAGTACAGTAAATTAGTGTCGTGTGACTACGGCTTAAGACCAAAAATTTTAGTACAATATTTCTTGTAGTATGTGAACAGCAGCTGGTTCATATTTACATACTTTTTTTACCAGTTCAGCGCTTATCCTCGGGGGAGGGGGAGGTCGCGAAGGCAGCTGCTGGAGTTGGAGCTTCCTAAAGTGTGGATCTTCTGCGACGAAGGGTTAGGCTAAGCTTATTAATTCTTTTATCTTTTTGTGATGATTCGCTGCTGGCCTACTGTAAATGCCTTTACATCGCGGTTCAGTTTGCATCGCACGAGATTGCGTTTGTTTTAAATATTTTTTGGTGTTTGATGAACTTTGTAAATTCAGTTGGTCATTTGACACTGGTTCTGTTGTGCGATAAAATAGTGTAGCGTAGTCTTCTTGCTTGAAATCACAGTGAATATTAAAAATTTGCTACGTTATTCAAAGTTTTGTTGATTGCTTTTGAAGTTTTTTGTCGCCACCAGGAGCGTATTTGAGGGGTGAGGACATTGGGCCATGCCCCCCCCCCCCCTTTTTGAATCTGCCTTTTAGTAAAAAAGAACAAAATTAATGATGCCAAGTGACTGAAATATGCCAGACTTTTTTCATGGTTTCTATAGCGTATAGCCAGGGGCGGATCCAGGGGGGTAGGACGAGGGGTATACATCCTCCCACCAGCCATTTTCAAAACTGTTTTTGATGTATACAACTTTTCATAATTTCGAACTTCTTTGATAGCAATAAGCCTTACGCGTTAAACACGCATAACCCAAAATGTGCGAACATTCAGAATTCGCAAAAATATGCGAACATATTTGACGAAGCGCTCAGAATTAGGGTCAAATAATTTAAACAAAATTTGCCTGAAAATTATTCAAAAAGCACTAAAATAGCCATTACAGCATGTAAATTTTCAAAAACATTTCGGGGGAGCATGCCCCCGGACTCCCCTGGAGCTTTTCTTGTTTTTCAACCAGCTCTGAATATGTTCTGCCGCAAAAATACGCTTAAAAGAAAATGTGGAAATTATGTCCCTCCCCCCCTTTAAAATTTCTCGCTACGCCACTGGTCGCCACACGTAGCTAGGCACCTTGCACAAATGGCCCCAGTAATTTTAGTGAAGTCAGGCAAGCTAGCCCCCCCTACTAATGATTTTGCCCCCCAGCCGAAACTACCTGGCTACGGACTTGCTCCATCATTTTTATTTCAGCTTGTTAATTATAATTAACACATTTCAATTTAGTGACACTTTTCAATTTAATAATTATTAAATTGAAATGTGTGATTCAAACGATCATGAATCACCATAGTCACGAGAGAAAAACGCACTTTTGTATTAAACTAGCAAGTTGGTGATTCATTATTATTGTAACATGTGGAAAGCATTAAAACTTCCTCATTGTGACTTGAAAGAGGAAACGACGAAACGAAAGGAGGTGTTTGTTATCTTGCATAACAAAGGATTACTTTTAGACCGTGGGGACAGTGTTGCCAGATCTCAATTTACTCAAGTATCTAGGTTGTTCACCAAAAGTATCTAAAAAGTAGCTAGATTTTTAATTAAACCACATCTAAACAACAAAAGTATCTCGACTACTGTATCTAACTACATAAAATGCGTTAAAGCGACAAAAAAACAAGCGATATTACGGAGTCTGATATGAAGTAACTTATATACCGGTACAGCATTTAATAATGGCACACATTCAGTTTTTCGAGAAATATTCTGCCTAATGAAGACACATTTTAGTCGCAATGACATCGAAACACTTTTTAACACATCATAGCCACTCATTCAAGCAAAATATGAATGAAAATAAACACAAAAGAAAAATATCATGAACCTGCTAGTCAAGTCATATCATCAGCTTTCAGCAAGTAGCTCTATAATGGTTTTAAATGGACTGAACTTTGAATTCAGCAGTTTCATGAACTTCCTGGTAAACTTACGCACTAACAGTGTAGGCTATATACATCAACATAAGCATCTGCAAATCTTGTGCACAGCACACTATCCTTTTCAATACTGTAGGCTTACTCCACTGCAACTTTACACAAAACAATCTAAAAAATTAACTGCTCATGTGCTCAATCAAAGTTTTTCAACAAAACATAACAATATTTAACTTACTTTAATTTAACTAACTTTAATAATATTTAACTTACTTCAAACACAACCACAATTTTAAATTTAAATTTGAATAATACACAATTTTAACTTACTTAAAACACAACCACAATTTTAAATTTGAATTTGAGCAATCAAAAAGCAATTGCTATCGTTCCTGTCGCCTAATAAAGTCACTAATCTCTTTCCGCAAAAAGTCTTCTGCTCCTGAAATGTTGCAGCACAATGATTTAAATATAACAGACCCAACATCAATGGCCAATATTTTTAATGATTATTTTTGTGATGTGGGCAAGACTCTGGCTGAAGAAATTCCTGATTGTAGCAGTGTTAATAAATTTAAAAGCTACTTACATAAGCGAGTTTCTTGTTGTTTATTTCTTTCTCCCGCAACCCCCACTGAAATCTTTCATCAGATCAACTCTCTCAAAAATAGCAAATCATGTGGACATGATGAAGTGTCCTCTTACTTTTTAAAAGTCGCTGCTAATATCCTTGCTGCTCCTCTTTCTTATTTTTTTAACACCAGCTTTACTCTGGGCATTTTCCTAGACTGCTTTTAAAAATTGCTAAAGTTATTCCTGTTTTTAAATCGGGCTCTAAAACTTACACTACAAATTACCGACCGATCTCAATTCTTTCGCCATTTTCAAAAATTTTTGAAAAATTAATTCATTCAAGAACTACAGCTTTTTTTGAAAAACATTCATTATTATTACCTACTCAATTAGGTTTCAGACGCAATCATTCTACAACCCATGCTTTGTTAGATGTTGTAACGTCATGTTACGATAATATAAATGATGCTAAATATACAGCTTTACTATTTCTGGATCTAAAAAAAGCGTTTGACACAGTAAAGCATGAAATTCTTATCCACAACTTAGAACATTACGGCATTCGTGGCGTCGTTCTTGATCTTTTCTCCACCTTTCCAACTAACACATTTCAATATGTGTCGTTACACCAATCCCAATCCAGTAAGAAACTTATCACTTATAGAGTGCCGCAAGGATCAGTTCTTGGTCCTCTTTTGTTTACCATATATATTAATGATATTTCCAGTATTACATCAACTCTTCGGAGATTATTTGCAGATGACACTCGTCTGATCTTTAAAGACAGTAAATTTGAAAATCTTAATCACAAAAGTGAAACGGAAGTCACTAATGTGTTGTAAATAAGTGGTTGAAAGCAAATAACTTATCGCTTAATTTATCTAAGTCAAATACGATGATTGTTGACCCGAAACATAATTTGAACAATTGGCTCAAAACTTCTTCAGCGTATGCGAATTCCGATGTAGGATTAGTCAGCTCAACAAAATACTTCAGGTATCACGATTGATTACTGTCTGTCATTTGATCTGCATATAAAAAATTTGATAAATAAACTTTCTAGGTCTGTCGTAATCTTGGCCATAGTAAAGCCATTTTTGTCGACTGCAGCCATGCTGACTTTATATCATGCGATATTTCAATCTCACTTACAATATGGTGTATTAGTTTGGAGTTCAACCTTTAAATCTTATCATAAGAAATTAATTGTGTTACAAAATAAGGCTCTCTTAAAATCATTAGAGGTGCCAAATGGAATGAAAGAGCATCACCTTACTATTTGAAAGTTAAAATTTTAAATCTGCCTGATATGCTCAAGTATGAGTCTGCTGTTTTTACATTTAAGTTTAATAAGCAATTGCTCCCTTCTCCATTTAGTCACTATTTCTCCAAATTAAATACCAAACACCATCAATTAACCAGGGGAGCAAAGAGTGACAACTATTTTTTTCCATTTTACAGGACGAATATACTTCAGAATTCAATTAAGCATCACGGGCCCAAGTTTTGGAATTCGCTGCCTATTGAACTTAAGCTTTGTAAATCTTCAAAATTGTTTAAAAAAATATTAAATCAATTTTTCTTGAACAAATGCACATGCTGGTATTAACCCCCCTCCTTATAGCCCCCATTTACTTATCTTTGTTATATCTGTCATTGCATGTATTTGTATTGTATCAATTTCCGTAGACATGGTTCGTTGTTATTTTTGATTGTGTAATGATTTATTGCAACGTGATTTGGGTAGCCTATTAAACCAATTATATCAAACCTTGTTGAATTATTTTTGGATATTTCTTCTTTTTAATTATTGTACATACGTTATTTCTGTTTTGCTTTCTTTTTAAGTTTTGTTCAGGTTATTATTAAATGAAAAAAAAAAGAAAATTAATTATAATGAACAATGTAACTTTTGTAATACATGTATAATCAGGGACTGCTGACTCGAAGACCCTTCTTGCACGGGCACTTCGCAGTTCCCTGTAGGTGTCAGCAAATGGATTGTACCGTTACTGTTTTTTCGTGTCTTTGTCTTATTTTTTTTTTATGTACTGACATCTGCAATAAAGTTCAATTTCAGAATATTCCAAAAGTCTACAAGACGAATGTGTATTGTGTACTGTGTAGAGGCGAAGCCTAAAACACTTATAGTTTCAAAAAGGTTCGAAAAAGCAAATCTTTTACAGGATTCCCAAAAACCTACCCTACCTCGTAGTGTCTTTTTTTACTCCTACCCCTACTAGTAGTCTTTTTTTAAGACGCTCTTCGTTTTACATATTTAAAGTTGATTTTCGTTACGCTGCGGTTAGAAAATCTATCATTTCCGGTGTTTATTGGCTATAACTGGTCATAATGGAGCTAACAATGCTAAAAAATGTTCAAAAAGCCAACCGTTTACACGATTCCTACTACACCTGTAGGCTAGTAGGCCTACAGGTACAGAGCTGAACACTCGGAAGAACGGCTCACAAAATTAAAGCGATAATTTCTGGCATTCTTATGCGAAGCGATAAAACAACAAACAAACTGGATAGTTATAGAAGTATCTAGATTAGTAGATAGGATCTAGATGAAAATATTGGTATTTAAGGAGACTAAAAAAGTATCTAGGTCTAGATACTAAGTAGCTAAGTTGGCAACAATGCGTGGGTATTTTTTATATTGTGCTAGAGTTTTCAATTCATTAGTCATCTTAAATTTATCAAACACGAGATACAAAAGTCGATTGTGTTTGTATTTCTGAAGGAAGGAGTGGGCCTTGCATAAACTCAGCCAATCAGGTGAACCGACTCTACGGTGAATGCTGCAACTCTTTTGCACTTAAGCGCGAAAATAAGCTCTTGAAAAACTATATCAGGTGGCAGTTCGTATTAACTTGCTTTTTTCTTCCTCAGACTTGTGATGTTTTTATGCAGGAACATTGGCAATGACGAGAGAGTGATCAGTTTCGGTCGCAACATTGGCGTGAGTTTACGTTCAGGCACTTCGCTCAAACCCACTAGAATCTTAGTCAGGGAAGCGACGCGGAAGCATCGCACATTTAATGGTTAAAACTACTGTAGGTAACAACCAACAAACTTTATGATTAAAAATGCGAAAGCACAAGCATGTATACACAACCGCAGACCCTGAGTTATGTTTCGATCTATCAGGTTTCATCAGAGCAGTTGGTGTGACCGACACTTACTCAAGGCCATGCGTCTCAGAAAGATTTTTTGCTTGTGGTTTGTATCTACAGTACATCAGTTACAAGAACCTGCAAACAAGCTCTCAGCCAAATTCATTCGCCCGTGAAAAAGCGGGGGATGTGGTAGGCACTATGTCAGCGTATGCAGCCGAAAAAGCATTGAATGTCAGCGCTATAAAGGCACAATTTGTTACGCAGATGCAAAAGCGCTAGTATATGATAAACTCAGCAACTTAGGTGAGCAGTGGCGATTATAGCGCTCAAAAAGTGTGTGGGGGGGGGCACGTTGGGGCCAAGATAGATTGAGGTGGGGCCACTGAAAACTGTGTTTGAGAGAAAAAGAGTAAGTTCAAAGAGATTTGCAATCGAACTTACAAAGTAAGCATATTGCAATATGACACACTAAGACACCATATAGGTCTACATTTATTATTAACATTCGCTACAACATAAAATGGCAACAGCGTCTGTTTCTGGAGCGGTAGAATCAAGGTATGACTCAGAGATGAGTCAAACTGATTGCTTAGTCAAGAGGTTCTTAACCAGGGGTGCATGTACCCCTAAAGGAAGCGAGATCTCTTTTAAAGGGGTGTGGTGCATGAATGCTGAAAAATTAGCGTTGGTTATGTAAGGTCTGATAAAGTAGATTATGTAATGTCTAATATACTGTAATTTAAAATAAAATATTTATGATATGTTTGATAAAGTAAGTTTTGACTTTCCCGATAACAGAACCAATCACTGCCCAACTCAAAAATGTTAGTTAGTTAGTGTTTTTTATTTCCCGACCGTCAACACAAGAATAATATACAAAAATAATATTCGGTATAATTGGACAGCACGAGAAAAGGGAAGAAGCAACAAAACGATAAACGTTGTAACATGCAAGGGGGGAATAGAAGATCAAGAAAAGTAACATGAGAAGCATGGTTGCAGAACCCGACAATGGAGTTTTATCAAATAAAAAAAAGAGCACACACACATACAGCACAGAAAGAAAAGAAAAAAAAAAAAAACGACGGTCAGATAAAAAAGACAGTAAAGAGAGTCACAGATTCTACACTGCGATGCTATGGTGCAATGGTAGGAAAACATAACAGTGTGTGGCCTTTCAAGGTTAATCCAAGTCGTAACAGCGCTCATACAACTGTTAAGCTAACGGAGAACAGAAGCAAGAAAATGAACTATTGACGCGCGCAGGGGAGCACCGTACCATGACCCCTGGCCCCGGGGTTGTTGTCAAGTCAAGTCGGTTTTTATTTTGTCGCGGTAAATAACGCAGAAAAAACATGAGAAAGTAATAGCACGAAATCAATTGATAACTTACGACAGGAGACTGTGAAGGGACAAAAAGTCTTCGAGTCAAACGGTCACCTTCGAAAAAAAAAATTGTGAAAAAGCACTGAAGTGTGCTTGAATCATCGACATAGTTTTTACATGTTATTGAAGTTGTTTTTTTTATGCGGAGGGGGGATTTTATAAAATGATTTCAGTAAAGAAAGAGAATATGCTGGACCAGTGTTTACGTTAATAAGAATTTAAAAGGGTTTCACGATAAGTTTTGACGAATTTCCTGTACGACATTAGTTTTCCATGGGATGGTATGTTGTTCCAAATTTTTGCACCCTGAAACTTCATTGAATTTTGTGCTCTCGCGGTTGAGTAGAGGATTTGTAGATTATTTAAAAGAACACACCTACCTACATGTCACCCAATTAATTGCGCTAATTGGTCCTCATCCAGATATTGTACATGCTAATTGTCATCATCCAGATCCTAGAGTATTCCGTCAAGACTTTTGCGCAGTAAATGGCCCGGTGCTTATAACATTGCAATCTCTATGTAATAACTTGTGAACAGGGGCGGATCCAGAAAGTTTTGGTGGAGGGAGGATGTAATTTAGAATTAGATTGAATGTTAACTAAACACAAAGATGTTTAGACCCGGAAACGGGCGTAAATAAGCCCTTTGAAATCGTTTCATGTCAGGGGCGTATTCAGAATTTTTTTTATCAGGGAAGGGCACTAAATTTTGTTACTTCTTCAAGTATAGTTTTTACGGCAGAGTTGATTTTTATTTTTAAGCAACTATAGTTGAAAAAAAACTCTTGGGGTGTCCGGGGGTATGCTCCCCCGGAGAATTTTTGAAAATTGACATACTGTAATGACCATTTTAGTGCTTTTTGAACAATTTTCAGGCAAAGTTTGTTTATGTTTTTGGCCCCTAACTTTGAATGCTTCACCAAAAAGATACATTTTGTTCGCACAGTTTCGATTATGCGTGCTTAAGGCGACTCAGGATTATTGTTATGAAGAGTTTCAAAATTGCAGAAAATTTATTTATCCAGAGCATTGTTGAAAATGGCTGGTGGAAAAGTGCATCCCCCACATCCTTCACGTTTTTAATGAGAGAACCGCAGAAAATCTGTTGGGAGCTGGGAGGCTACAGTAGTAGTAGATGCGCCATTTCAAACACAAAATGGTGTGCAATTGGTGTGCAGGCGATGACGTCATGCGTTGTAAACAACCTACGCGTCACGATGATCTATGAACCTCCAAAAAAGCAAAATATTTTCGCTCTTTTAGAGATTACGTTCAGTAATTTGTGGTAATATGAAATATTTAGTTTACAATGTACTTGCTAATTTAATTGCATTGACATAATTGCTTGTTTATTAATTGACATAATTTGATTTTATCTATGGTAAGTTATGTAAATTGCTTTTATCTTTAACGTTTTTAAATTTGGAAAAAAGTGTTTTTCATTTTGAAGTATGTTATGTAAAGATTTAATTACTTCTAAAATTTTTGCTGCAGTATTGCAATTAGAAATTTAATAGTTTTTTAATTTTTATTTTGTGATAAAAAATCTTTTTGTTACAGCATTGCATTAAAAATTTAATAGTTTTTTTAATTTTTATTTGATGATGAAAAAAATATTTTTGTTACAGTATTGCAATTAAAACTTAATAGTTTTTTTTTCTTAATTTTATTTTGTAAGTATTTTTATTATAAAATAAATTACATAAAGATTTAATTACTTCTAAAATTTTCGTTACAAAATTTCAATTAAAAATTCAATAGTTTTTTTTTTAAGTTTTCTTTTATAACAAAAAAATTATTTTGTTACAGTATTGCAATTCAAAATTTAATAGTTTTTTTTAATTTTTATTTTATAACAAAAGAAATATTTTGTTACAGTATTGCAATTAAAAATTCAATAGTTTTTTTTAATTTTTATTTTATAACGAAAGAAATATTTTGTTACAGTATTGCAATTCAAAATTTAATAGTTTTTTTTAATTTTTATTTTGTGATGAAAGAAATATTTTGTTGCAGTATTGCAGTTAAAAATTTAACAGTTTTTCTTTTAATTTATGATGAAAGAAATATCGATTTTATACTTCTTAGTTAAAATTATTGCTGCATTTTAGTTTTACATATGTGATAGAATTTATACTTTAGTTATTTTGATAATTCTAAAGTTGTTGTTACATTATTTCTTTTCCTGTATTTTAAAAAAACTTTTACGTTAATAGTATTATTTACCAGTTCAATAACTTAGGGAATTATTGTTATCTTCCTTTAATTTTCTTGAAAGTATTTTTATTATGAAATAAATCATGTAAAAATTTAATTATTTCTAAAATTTTTTGTTATTGTATCGAATTTTAGTTATTAAAAGTTACGCTTTTGTTATGGCTTTGTGCAAAAAATATTGAGAGTTGCTGAGTTGACTTGATCACAAACATACCACCAGACGGAGTCGCTGACTTGGTCACAAACAAAAGACTAGATGTGGTTTCTGAGTTGCTGTCAGCAGTTACGTTGTTACGTACCACAAGTATAAAATCATGTTATCTATTTAAATTTGGACAAAATACGCACTAACGATTTTTCCAAACAATATAAAGGAAAACAGGTATGTGACTTTCATGGAAGCTAGTGTATATTGCGCAATAGTGTGTAAGTTTGTTTATATTGACTCGGAAACGTCATGGACGCTGAAATAATTTGTGATATCTGCCACAAAAAATTCACCAACAAGTTTAGTTTAAATCGACATGTGAAAACAATACATGAGAAGAAAGAAGAGTTTGCATGTATGAAATGTCAGAAAAACTTCAAGGAGATGCATCATTTAAAACGTCACCAGCAAAAGTGCGGGAAATGTAGAAGATGTGGAGCACAATTTGATTCGCTGATAGATTTTGCAAAACATTCTTGCAAAAGAAAGCACGCTGAAAACAAAAAAACACCAACTAAAAAAGCAAGGACCACGTATCGAAAACCGAATTACAGCGGCGATCTTCGAGCAAAGAACCGGAAGGAGTTTGAGTTTTTAGAAAATGAACACTTGGACGAAGAGGACCCAGAATTGCGGGAGTTTCTTTCAAAATACTAGTCCAACATCAGAACTTTCTCAAAACACGGAAAAGTACAGAGCTTACATAATTTTTATTTTCGAAATTTTGAACACATGATCGACACAATTGCTGAAAGAATAATGAGGGATCAACAAACCAGATTCAAACTGAATTATAGCTTTGGGTACGTCCTGAGGAATATTGACACTGACGAATTCCGTTATTACCACCCCTCTAGCAACAACGCTCAAGTATTGGACGCGGCTGTGACCATAAGCAGCAGCAATGAGTTAGAGGAATTTTTACACAAGACAGCAGCGGAGGATTTTTTGGAAAATTTCAACCGACCGGATACAAAATGGAAAATAATCTGGATTACGAATTTGGTCTTTTACATCAATCATTGGCGGATGCACCTCTATCAGGACCTGTAGAGCTTCCAGACTTTTTAACGCATAATCGAGGGGTGGTGAATCATACAGCCAACGACAATTTATGTTTTTTTCGCTGTTTATCTGTCTTTCGCGGTTGTGATAAACGTTCGTGTGAACAAGATACTAAACAATTATTCGCCGCTTATTGCAAACATTTTCATGCCGATCCCGATCAGTTTCAAGGCGTTTTTCTCATTGATTTTCCAAAGATAGAAGATTTTTTTGAGATTAATATCGTTGTTTACAAGCTCCAAGATAAAAAAGCGAAACTAAAACAGCGTAGCCGCGAGTTGTACGATGAAACCATGCAATTGAATGTTTTTAAAAATCATTTAAGCTTGATTGTCGACTTTGAAAAGTATTGTGATGTTTATCAATGTCAGCGATGTGATAAACTATGGTATGGGCGAAAAGATTTTTTGAGACACACCAACTCTTGCGACCAAACTGTTACACAATCTTTTCCAGGCGGTATTTTTAAAAATCAACCAACTATTTTTCAAAAATTAGAAGATATAGACGTTTTTGTACCCCACGATCAACGACATTACCCTTTTTACTGCTGCTACGATTTTGAGTCGATTTTAAGTCAAAACAATTTGCCTGAAAACGGTGAAAAACTGTCTTTTACTTCCAAACACATCCCTTTAAGTGTGGGCATAGCTTCCAATATCCCAAATTTTGAAGGTCCCATTTGTTTTGTTTCTGAGGGTAACGAAACTGTATTAGTTCAAAAAATGGTTGATTATATGGAAAAACTCTCAGATGCCGCATATGCAATCCTGCAGGAAAGATATGAATACGTGTTTGATGCTCTTGCGATCAGTCCCAACTGTCGGAGCGAAAAACTTTTTAAAGAATTTAATGCTTTCATTCGAGAACTCCCTATACTGGGTTACAACAGCTCTAAATACGACCTTCCTTTAATTCAGACCATACTGATTAGCGAATTGGTGGAAAAAATTGATTTTGTGATTAAAAAAGCAAACACTTACCTCTGTTTAAAGACCGCCAAACTTCGATTTTTGGATATTCGAAATTACATTTCTCCTGGCTTCAGCTATCGATCTTTTCTTTTGGCTTACGGTTGCACTGCAGAGAAATTTTTCTTTTTTTATCGCTTCATTCGTGATTTAAAAGCATTAGAACATCCGTCTGTTCCACCGTACGAGGCATTTTTTAGTGAAATCACAAATTCTAACATCTCTCCCTCAGAATATGAGTTTGTCAAAAAGACCTGGAAAGAAAAAGAGTGGAAGACTCTCAAAGATATGCTCATTTATTACAACGTGATGGATTGTGGACCTTTTGTTGAAGCTGTAGGTAAAATGTTACAGCCTTATTTGGCACAAGGTATTGATATATTTAAATCTAGCTTTTCTGTTAGTGGAGTTGCTAAAATTCAAATGCTCCAGAGATGTGAGAAAGAAGCTTTTTTCTGTCTGTTTCCCAAAAGACACGCTGACCTTTATCATACTTTGAGATCCAATATCACAGGCGGACTATCCATTGTTTTTACCAGACTAGCTATTAAAGACGAAACAAAAATTCGTCCTCATGAGGTATCTAACCCAGAAACGTGCAAGAAAGTAATAGGTCTTGACGCGAATAGTTTGTATTTGCACGCTATATCCCAAGACTTGCCTTGTTCATACTTTATTCGCTATCGAGAAAAAGATCATTATCGCCCAGATCCTTGCTGCAAATATGGGCTCTCATCTTATCAATGGTTAAAATGGATCAGTTACACCCAAAATAAAGAAATTCAGCACAAATATTCAGGTCAAGGTGAAAAGAAACTGACTCAACACTCGTTAATTGTTGACGGGTTCGCTCCAGCGACTAATGAAGTTTTTGAATTTGATGGCTGTTTTTGGCACGGATGCGACAAGTGTTCAGCAAATCCTGACGGTAGTCCCAAAAATGTTCATCCGGTAAACGGAAAAAACTATGAACAGCTTCGACAAGACACCTTGAATAAGACCAAAAAGTTAGAGGAAGCAGGTTATAGAGTCAATAGAATAAGAGAATGCGAGTGGAAAAAACTAAAAAGAAATCCGGAAGTTGCTTCGTTCCTAAAAAAGCTAAAGTGTGTAGAGCCTCGCCACCAGCTGACGTTTGAAAAAATTATAGAGGGCATCCAGTCTGAATCGCTTTTTGGATTACTTATCTGTTCTATTCACACCCCGGAAGAATTGAAACCAAAGTTCTCTGATTTTCCACCGATCATAAAAAACACAATAATTTCACGTTCTGATATTGGAGAATACATGCAAAAAATCGCAGAAGAACAAGGATTTTTGAAAAAACCGAGAAAGTACCTCATTAGCAGTTATTTTGGAGAAGAGGTTCTTATCAATACTCGGATGGCAAAATTCTATCTGGAGTTGGGGTTAAAAATCACTCGCATCCAAGAATTTATTCAATTTTTCCCCATGAAGTGTTTTGACGAACTATCCCAGGAAATTGTGCAAAACCGTCGTCTTGGTGATATCGATCCAGATAAAAAAGTGTTAGCGATGACGTCAAAGCTCTGTGGTAACAGTCTTTACTCTGCTACTCTTTTGAATCGAAGCAAACACCGTGCTGTTACGTATCATACTGATTCCAACATCAACGAAGCAATCAATAACCCACGGTTTTCCCACTTGGAACAATTGAAACCCGGTCTATACGAAGTAAAGAGCTTGAAAAAGCAAATCAAACACGACTTACCCCTTCAATTAGGGATCTCTGTTTATTTAGAAGCAAAACTCCACATCCTTAAGTTTTTTTACCACTTTTTGGATAAGTATATCCCAAAAAAATGCTATTCATTGATTGAGAGCGATACAGACTCTCTTTACTTTTCTATTAGCCGTGACTCTTTAGATGATTGTGTCCCTCAACATCTCAAAGAAGAGTATTTTAGAGAAAAAAGGAAGTATATGCCGGCAGACTGCTGTGATGAGTGCCTAAACAAGTTCATTGACGTCAAAGTCTCTGGAGGTATCTGGACACCGCCTTCTTGCTGTCAAAAAAGAAGTGCTTTTGATACAAGGGTACTCGGATTAATGAAAACCGAGTATGAAGGAGAAAAGGCGGTTGCTTTAACTTGCAAAACGTATTTTTGTGAGGGAAAAAGCAAAAAACAAGTCTGCAAGGGCGTTAGTATCCGACAAAATCCTTTAACTTTTGAAAAATACTTCCAAGCACTTGATTCTATGCAACCATTAAGTGTTGTAAATAGAGGGTTCATTACTCGAAAACACAATATCTTAACATACCATCAAGAAAAAAGAGGATTAACCCCCTTTTACTGCAAACGTGTTGTGCATCAAGACGGAATTCACACATCTCCCCTAAATTTATAACTTTACTTTACAATCGACTGATTTTACGGGAAGAGTTAGGTCTGGATCCCTTTATTTAAAATTCATTGCCTTGAAAAATAATTCGTTGAGTTTGGAGACTTCGAATTCATTGGCTTTGAAAGTCATCAAAAGCACATTCAACTTGAATCTAATCTTAGAAGATATTTTGTTGAATCTTGTTTGTATTTTTTCCGCGTCATGTGAATACTTGATTTGTGTTAGGAATAACGTATGATTATACAAACTGAAGCGGGTATCACTACTATTTTGTGAAGAGAGCGTTTTCTTTGTAAATACCATTATACCTCTGTCTTGGATATTTTTTGTTCATGTAAATATTTGTGCGTGAGTGATAATATAGCGATGAAAACTACAAAATGCGTGATAGAAACGAAGAAACTTTGACGCTTCTGGTAACAGCTAAAGTTTTCTCTAGGCCCATACGTTAACTCCCACGGTAAAGCTTTAGCTTCACGCTCCGGTGATCAGAATCCGGCGCGCATTGCCAACGACGTGGCCGAACTTCGGGAATAGTGATAATGCTGACGTCAAACGCAGATTTAAGGCATCAAATTAATTTTATACTTGTGGTACGTAATGTGCATTTTTAACTCGGAATCAGGTTTTATAGACAGCTAGTGCCGCAGATATGGCAGTGAAAAATTAATTTACGTAACCTAAGACGTCCTCTCCTATGGATTGCCACCTTAACGTGGTGGGAAGGTTTGAGTTTTCAATGATCCTTAGAGCAACGCCGTCGGTAGTGTTTATTCACTTCTATCAGGGTCACCCATGGCGGTAAGGTCGAAGGAGAGAAACAGACCAAGTAGCAATCCAATGCTGTAGCTAAATGGAAAGTTGTAATAACAATATTCATGCTGCATCGGACGGCGCGCAGGATAAAATGGTCCGCGTTCGAGTTTTAGGCAGAGGGACTCGTTCGAAAAATAAGCTACAGTCTCCCCCACAAGCTGACCGTCACCGGAAACCCACCAACGCAGTCGCTAAGCGTTTGGGGAGGCAAATGGGGGCAGCGCACAGAAAACGTACTCGAGTTGGACCAAACTGCCGGGATCTAGCTATCGGGAACTGGAACGTTTCGTCACTGACAGGAGAAGAGCAGGAGCTTGTTTGCGAAGCCCAACAGTATCGTCTTGATGTTGTGGGAATTTCATCAACAAAGCGCCGGGGTTCTGGAACTGTCGAGTTGAACGATGGGTGGAAAATTTTCTACTCAGGTGTTGATGCAGCAATGTCTGCTCAAGCTGGTGTTGGCTTACTTGTGAGCCCCAACATAGCTGAATGTGTCGTTGACTGGGTACCACTAGGAGGAAGGGTTTGTCTTCTAAAGCTAAGGCTGCAGGAGCGATCTCTGTGTATATTGCAGGTGTACGCACCTAACATAGAATCACAGTACGAAGCCTTTCTGGAGGAAGTTGAGGTTGCATTGGGAAAAGCAACTTCATCAGAACCCCTTGTCCTTTTGGGCGACTTCAATGCTTATGTGGGCATCGACAATGCAACCTGGAAAGGTGTTATTGGGCAACATGGTGACCCTGACATTAACAAGAACGGAAGGTGTTTATTGCAGTTCTGTGCCACCAATGGGCTGTGCATAATGAACACATTTTTTCAGCACAAAAAAATTCATAAGTACACCTGGTAAAGAGACTCTCTGGGACAACGCTCCCTGATTGATTTTTGTATCGTTTCGGCGGACTTGTTTTCTACCGTGTCTGATGTTCGTGTTAAAAGAGGGGCTGAGTTGTCAACTGATCACCACCTAGTTGTCTGCACTTTGAAAGCTTTGAAACCCTTGAAAAAACGAAAGACTTTTCGACCTCGAGAAACTTATCGAATCAAATAGGAATCATTGGCTGACAAAGAGGTACGAACTGCATTTGCAGACAACATGGCATCTAAGTTCAAACAACTTCCGACCTCTACTGAAGACATTGAAACTGAGTGGTGTTTGTTTCGAACAGCAGTCATTACGTCCGCTACTAACTGTTGTGGACGTAAGCGTGTTGGAGGGACGAAGAGTAGCGAGAAAAGAACTCCTTGGTGGAACCAACAAGTTAAAGAAGCTATTCGTGCGAAAAAAGTGGCCTATAAGGCCTGGTTTGCAAATTAGTCATCACTTGAACTTCGTTCGCAGTACTCTGAAGCACGTAAGGAGACAGCCACAAAAGTTAAACTGTCTAAGGAAAGGGCCTGGAAGGAATTTGGAGAAAAGTTAGACGATGATTTCAAAACGGCAAACAAAGTGTTCTGGCAGACCATTTGCCGTTTGCGTGGAAAAAGATCTCGAGCCGCTCTCTTTATCGAAGATTTAAATGGTGTGACTCTGAAAGATCAAGATGCTATTTTGAATCGGTGGAGAGGCTACTTTAGTGATCTTTTAAACCCAGTTGATGCTACACCGATACAAATTCACGAAGAACAGGTTGGGGAAGATATTCAGATAACCGAAGCAGATGTGAATGCAGTAATCAAATCATTGAAAACTGGAAAAGCACCTGGTGAGGATGATATCAGACCTGAAATGTTAAAAGCAATGAACATACATGGTGTTCGTTGGCTGACTCGTGTTTGTAAGGTGGCGTGTAGTACTGGGCAAGCACCAAAGCAATGGCAAACTAGTGTGATAATACCTATCCACAAGAAAGGAGACAAGAGAAAATGCACCAATTATAGGGGCATATCTCTCATCATTGTCCCGGGTAAGGTCTATGCCAAATGCCTTGAAAAGAAATGCCGTGAAATAGTCGAGCCTAAGCTAACAGATTCTCAGTGTGGCTTTCGTCCTGGCCGAAGCACAATGGATCAGATCTTTGAGAAGTCGTGGGAATATGCAAAAGAGGTCAATGCATGTTTTGTTGATCTTGAAAAAGCATATGATCGCATTCCTAGAGACAAGCTTTGGGCGGTGCTGTTGCAGTATGGCATTGATGGCCAGTTACTAACTGCCATTAAGTCGCTGTACATGCATTCCGAGATCTGTGTTCGTGTTAACAGTGCAACGACGAAACCTTTCAGAGTTAGTGTGGGACTACGGCAAGGCTGCTCTTTTTCACCTATTCTGTTCCTTATTTATACGGATAGAATAGTTAAGAAAAGTGAGTCTTGTGGCGGAGTAAAGATCGGTGAATGCACTGTACAACGTCTGTTATTTGCAGATGATCTCGTGCTACTCGACTCTACCCAAAATGGTCTCCAGCAAGCTCTTGACAGGTTTTCGGATGCATGCTCTGTTGCCGGAATGAAAATCAGTACAACAAAAACAGAAACCATGTGCCTGTCCAGACAACCAAAGCAGTGCTCTCTCCAAATTGATGGAGTACCACTAAAACAGTCAGAGAAATTCAAGTACCTCGGCGTCTCATTCACTAGTGACGGCAGACAAAATAGCGAATTGGATATCCGCATCGGAAAAGCAAGTGCAGTAACGCGCCAGCTCCACCGATCTGTGGTACTGAAACGGGAGCTTTGCACCAAGGCAAAGCTATCCATTTTCAGATCGGTCTATGTTCCTATTTTGACTTATGGCCATGAGTGTTGGATCATGAATGAGAAAGTGAGGTCTCGAGTTCAAGCAGCGGAAATGGGATTCTTGCGAAGAATTAGCGGTTTGATCTTGTTGGACAAGGTTAAAAGTGCAGATATTCGTGAATCTCTAAACATCGAATCGCTGCTTCTCCGACTAGAAAGATCGCAACTACGTTGGTATGGACATGTGACACGAATGCCCCAGGAAAGAACAGCCAAAAAACTGCTCTGTTCAACACCGATTGGTCGAAGGCCTAGAGGCCGTCCCAGAACTCGATGGCGAGATTACGTAGAAGATCTTAGTTGGTCTCGCCTTGGCATCCCAGCAGAGCATCTATCCTTTGTTGCAGAGGATCGAGATGCTTGGAGGCTCCAACTTGAGCTGCTGCCCCCGCGACCCCCCAAGGATAAGCGGGTCCAGAAAATTGATTGATTGATTGAACCTAAGACGTTTTCACGTACTAAATATTTTATAAATTTAAGCCTGCAATAATTCTTAATACGTACCGCAAATATTACGTAATGATTTCATCTAATAAAAGCATATTAAACTCTATCATGTGGTAAAATCTTCGCGTGTGCTCGTTTAATAACTTCCTGTTTCTTATTGCAATGAGATGGCACGATAGCAACATCCAGTACTATAATATCACAAGAACAATAACCACAGTCAGTACTAGAACACAAACTTAATAACTTGCTCTTGAGAGAGTAGAGCGCTTTAATATCCGTCTTTTTACCTCTGAAACAGATTTTATAGACTACTATTGCCACAGATACGGCGGTGAAAAATTAATTTACGTAACCTAAGACGTTTTCACGTACTAAAAATTTTATAAATTTAAGCCTGCAATAATTCTTAATACGTACCGCAAATATTACGTAATGATTTCATCTAATAAAAGCATATTAAACTCTATCATGTGGTAAAATCTTCGCGTGAGCTCGTTTAATAACTTCCTGTTTCTTATTGCAATGAGATGGAACGATAGCAACAGACAGTACTATAATATCACAAGAACAATAACTACAGTCAGTACTAGAACACAAACTTAATAACTTGCCCTTGAGAGAGTAGAGCGCTTGTGTAGTGCACTATGCGGGATCGAGGCCCCTTTTAGGAGTAGGAGGAGCCAGGCGGAGTCAGGCGGAGCCAGGCGGGGGTGGAATGACAGGAGGGATTTTTTTTGGTAGGAGGAATTTTTTTTCACAGGCGGGATTTTTTTTTGTAGGAGGGTTTTTTTTTTGTAGGAAGGATTTTTTTTGGTAGGAGGGATTTCATTGGTAGGAGGGATTTTTTTTGGTAGGAGGGATTTTTTTTTGGTAGGAGGGATTTTTTTTGGTAGGAGGGATTTTTTTTTGGTAGGAGGGATTTTTTTTTGGTAGGAGGGATTTTTTTTTTGGTAGGAGGGATTTTTTTTGCTAGGAGGGATTTTTTTTGTAGGAGGGATTTTTTTTGGTAGGAGGGATTTTTTTGGTAGGAGGGATTTTTTTTCAGAGATTGAGGGGTGGAATGTGCATGGTGGAATTTTGTTTTGACATATGCGGGATCGAGGCCCCTTTTAGGCTTAGGAGGAGCCAGGCGGAGTCAGGCGGAGCCAGGCGTAGGCGGAGCCAGGCGGGGGTGGAATGACAGGCGGTGGTGGAATGACAGGAGGGATTTTTTTTTGGTAGGAGGGATTTTTTTTGGTAGGAGGGATTTTTTATTTTGGTAGGAGGGATTTTTTTTTGGAAGGAGGGATTTTTTTCACAGGCGGGATATTTTTTGGTAGGAGGGATTTTTTTTTGGTAGGAGGGATTTTTTTTAACAGGCGGGATTTTGTTTTTTGTAGGAGGGTTTTTTTTTGTAGGAGGGATTTTTTTTGGTAGGAGGGATTTTTTTTGGTAGGAGGGATTTTTTTTCACAGGCGGGATTTTGTTTTGGTAGGAGGGATTTTGTTTTTGGTAGGAGGGATTTTTTTGGTAGGAGGGATTTTTTTTTGGTAGGAGGGATTTTTTTTGCTAGGAGGGATTTTTTTTTTGTAGGAGAGATTTTTTTTGCTAGGAGGGATTTTTTTGGTAGGAGGGATTTTTTTTCAGAGATTGAGGGGTGGAATGTGCATGGTGGAATTTTGTTTTGACATATGCGGGATCGAGGCCCCTTTTAGGCTTAGGAGGAGCCAGGCGGAGTCAGGCGGAGCCAGGCGTAGGCGGAGCCAGGCGGGGGTGGAATGACAGGCGGTGGTGGAATGACAGGAGGGATTTTTTTTTTGGTAGGAGGGATTTTTTTTGGTAGGAGGGATTTTTTATTTTGGTAGGAGGGATTTTTTTTTGGAAGGAGGGATTTTTTTCACAGGCGGGATTTTTTTTGGTAGGAGGGATTTTTTTTTGGTAGGAGGGATTTTTTTTCACAGGCGGGATTTTGTTTTTTGTAGAAGGGGTTTTTTTTGTAGGAGGGATTTTTTTTGGTAGGAGGGATGTTTTTTTGGTAGGAGGGATTTTTTTTCACAGGCGGGATTTTGTTTTGGTAGGAGGGATTTTGTTTTTGGTTGGAGGGATTTTTTTGGTAGGAGGGATTTTTTTTTGGTAGGAGGGATTTTTTTTGGTAGGAGGGATTTTTTTTCACAGGCGGGGGTAGGTTGGAATTTTTTTTCAGAGACGGAGGGATGGAGTTTTTTTTGGTGGTGGGGATTAAGGTTAGACTTTTATTTTAAAAATTTTCCGATTTTTTGAAATATTTTGATAAACTTTTTTATTGAAAACCAAAAAAATCGAACGAACAAACAAAGAATGAGGGGGGTCTCGATCCCGCATAGTACACTACACAAGCGCTCTACTCTCTCAAGGGCAAGTTATTAAGTTTGTGTTCTAGTACTGACTGTAGTTATTGTTCTTGTGATATTATAGTACTGTCTGTTGCTATCGTTCCATCACATTGCAATAAGAAACAGGAAGTTATTAAACGAGCTCACGCGAAGATTTTACCACATAATAGAATTTGACTTGCTTTTATTAGGTGAAATCATTACGTAATATTTGCGGTACGTATTAAGAATTATTGCAGGCTTAAATTTATAAAATTTTTAGTACGTGAAAACGTCTTAGGTTACGTAAATTAATTTTTCACCGCCGTATCTGTGGCAATAGTAGTCTATAAAATCTGTTTCAGAGGTAAAAAGACGGATATTAAAGCGCTCTACTCTCTCAAGAGCAAGTTATTAAGTTTGTGTTCTAGTACTGACTGTGGTTATTGTTCTTGTGATATTATAGTACTGGATGTTGCTATCGTGCCATCTCATTGCAATAAGAAACAGGAAGTTATTAAACGAGCTCACGCGAAGATTTTACCACATGACAGAGTTTAATATGCTTTTATTAGATGAAATCATTACGTAATATTTGCGGTACGTATTAAGAATTATTGCAGGCTTAAATTTATAAAATATTTAGTACATGAAAACGTCTTAGGTTATGTAAATTAATTTTTCACTGCCATATCTGCGGCACTAGCTGTCTATAAAACCTGATTCCGAGTTAAAAATGCACATTACGTACCACAAGTATAAAATTAATTTGATGCCTTAAATCTGCGTTTGACGTCAGCATTATCACTATTCCCGAAGTTCGGCCACGTCGTTGGCAATGCGCGCCGGATTCTGATCACCGGAGCGTGAAGCTAAAGCTTTACCGTGGGAGTTAACGTATGGGCCTAGAGAAAACTTTAGCTGTTACCAGAAGCGTCAAAGTTTCTTCGTTTCTATCACGCATTTTGTAGTTTTCATCGCTATATTATCACTCACGCACAAATATTTACATGAACAAAAAATATCCAAGACAGAGGTATAATGGTATTTACAAAGAAAACGCTCTCTTCACAAAATAGTAGTGATACCCGCTTCAGTTTGTATAATCATACGTTATTCCTAACACAAATCAAGTATTCACATGACGCGGAAAAAATACAAACAAGATTCAACAAAATATCTTCTAAGATTAGATTCAAGTTGAATGTGCTTTTGATGACTTTCAAAGCCAATGAATTCGAAGTCTCCAAACTCAACGAATTATTTTTCAAGGCAATGAATTTTAAATAAAGGGATCCAGACCTAACTCTTCCCGTAAAATCAGTCGATTGTAAAGTAAAGTTATAAATTTAGGGGAGATGTGTGAATTCCGTCTTGATGCACAACACGTTTGCAGTAAAAGGGGGTTAATCCTCTTTTTTCTTGATGGTATGTTAAGATATTGTGTTTTCGAGTAATGAACCCTCTATTTACAACACTTAATGGTTGCATAGAATCAAGTGCTTGGAAGTATTTTTCAAAAGTTAAAGGATTTTGTCGGATACTAACGCCCTTGCAGACTTGTTTTTTGCTTTTTCCCTCACAAAAATACGTTTTGCAAGTTAAAGCAACCGCCTTTTCTCCTTCATACTCGGTTTTCATTAATCCGAGTACCCTTGTATCAAAAGCACTTCTTTTTTGACAGCAAGAAGGCGGTGTCCAGATACCTCCAGAGACTTTGACGTCAATGAACTTGTTTAGGCACTCATCACAGCAGTCTGCCGGCATATACTTCCTTTTTTCTCTAAAATACTCTTCTTTGAGATGTTGAGGGACACAATCATCTAAAGAGTCACGGCTAATAGAAAAGTAAAGAGAGTCTGTATCGCTCTCAATCAATGAATAGCATTTTTTTGGGATATACTTATCCAAAAAGTGGTAAAAAAACTTAAGGATGTGGAGTTTTGCTTCTAAATAAACAGAGATCCCTAATTGAAGGGGTAAGTCGTGTTTGATTTGCTTTTTCAAGCTCTTTACTTCGTATAGACCGGGTTTCAATTGTTCCAAGTGGGAAAACCGTGGGTTATTGATTGCTTCGTTGATGTTGGAATCAGTATGATACGTAACAGCACGGTGTTTGCTTCGATTCAAAAGAGTAGCAGAGTAAAGACTGTTACCACAGAGCTTTGACGTCATCGCTAACACTTTTTTATCTGGATCGATATCACCAAGACGACGGTTTTGCACAATTTCCTGGGATAGTTCGTCAAAACACTTCATGGGGAAAAATTGAATAAATTCTTGGATGCGAGTGATTTTTAACCCCAACTCCAGATAGAATTTTGCCATCCGAGTATTGATAAGAACCTCTTCTCCAAAATAACTGCTGATGAGGTACTTTCTCGGTTTTTTCAAAAATCCTTGTTCTTCTGCGATTTTTTGCATGTATTCTCCAATATCAGAACGTGAAATTATTGTGTTTTTTATGATCGGTGGAAAATCAGAGAACTTTGGTTTCAATTCTTCCGGGGTGTGAATAGAACAGATAAGTAATCCAAAAAGCGATTCAGACTGGATGCCCTCTATAATTTTTTCAAACGTCAGCTGGTGGCGAGGCTCTACACACTTTAGCTTTTTTAGGAACGAAGCAACTTCCGGATTTCTTTTTAGTTTTTTCCACTCGCATTCTCTTATTCTATTGACTCTATAACCTGCTTCCTCTAACTTTTTGGTCTTATTCAAGGTGTCTTGTCGAAGCTGTTCATAGTTTTTTCCGTTTACCGGATGAACATTTTTGGGACTACCGTCAGGATTTGCTGAACACTTGTCGCATCCGTGCCAAAAACAGCCATCAAATTCAAAAACTTCATTAGTCGCTGGAGCGAACCCGTCAACAATTAACGAGTGTTGAGTCAGTTTCTTTTCACCTTGACCTGAATATTTGTGCTGAATTTCTTTATTTTGGGTGTAACTGATCCATTTTAACCATTGATAAGATGAGAGCCCATATTTGCAGCAAGGATCTGGGCGATAATGATCTTTTTCTCGATAGCGAATAAAGTATGAACAAGGCAAGTCTTGGGATATAGCGTGCAAATACAAACTATTCGCGTCAAGACCTATTACTTTCTTGCACGTTTCTGGGTTAGATACCTCATGAGGACGAATTTTTGTTTCGTCTTTAATAGCTAGTCTGGTAAAAACAATGGATAGTCCGCCTGTGATATTGGATCTCAAAGTATGATAAAGGTCAGCGTGTCTTTTGGGAAACAGACAGAAAAAAGCTTCTTTCTCACATCTCTGGAGCATTTGAATTTTAGCAACTCCACTAACAGAAAAGCTAGATTTAAATATATCAATACCTTGTGCCAAATAAGGCTGTAACATTTTACCTACAGCTTCAACAAAAGGTCCACAATCCATCACGTTGTAATAAATGAGCATATCTTTGAGAGTCTTCCACTCTTTTTCTTTCCAGGTCTTTTTGACAAACTCATATTCTGAGGGAGAGATGTTAGAATTTGTGATTTCACTAAAAAATGCCTCGTACGGTGGAACAGACGGATGTTCTAATGCTTTTAAATCACGAATGAAGCGATAAAAAAAGAAAAATTTCTCTGCAGTGCAACCGTAAGCCAAAAGAAAAGATCGATAGCTGAAGCCAGGAGAAATGTAATTTCGAATATCCAAAAATCGAAGTTTGGCGGTCTTTAAACAGAGGTAAGTGTTTGCTTTTTTAATCACAAAATCAATTTTTTCCACCAATTCGCTAATCAGTATGGTCTGAATTAAAGGAAGGTCGTATTTAGAGCTGTTGTAACCCAGTATAGGGAGTTCTCGAATGAAAGCATTAAATTCTTTAAAAAGTTTTTCGCTCCGACAGTTGGGACTGATCGCAAGAGCATCAAACACGTATTCATATCTTTCCTGCAGGATTGCATATGCGGCATCTGAGAGTTTTTCCATATAATCAACCATTTTTTGAACTAATACAGTTTCGTTACCCTCAGAAACAAAACAAATGGGACCTTCAAAATTTGGGATATTGGAAGCTATGCCCACACTTAAAGGGATGTGTTTGGAAGTAAAAGACAGTTTTTCACCGTTTTCAGGCAAATTGTTTTGACTTAAAATCGACTCAAAATCGTAGCAGCAGTAAAAAGGGTAATGTCGTTGATCGTGGGGTACAAAAACGTCTATATCTTCTAATTTTTGAAAAATAGTTGGTTGATTTTTAAAAATACCGCCTGGAAAAGATTGTGTAACAGTTTGGTCGCAAGAGTTGGTGTGTCTCAAAAAATCTTTTCGCCCATACCATAGTTTATCACATCGCTGACATTGATAAACATCACAATACTTTTCAAAGTCGACAATCAAGCTTAAATGATTTTTAAAAACATTCAATTGCATGGTTTCATCGTACAACTCGCGGCTACGCTGTTTTAGTTTCGCTTTTTTATCTTGGAGCTCGTAAACAACGATATTAATCTCAAAAAAATCTTCTATCTTTGGAAAATCAATGAGAAAAACGCCTTGAAACTGATCGGGATCGGCATGAAAATGTTTGCAATAAGCGGCGAATAATTGTTTAGTATCTTGTTCACACGAACGTTTATCACAACCGCGAAAGACAGATAAACAGCGAAAAAAACATAAATTGTCGTTGGCTGTATGATTCACCACCCCTCGATTATGCGTTAAAAAGTCTGGAAGCTCTACAGGTCCTGATAGAGGTGCATCCGCCAATGATTGATGTAAAAGACCAAATTCGTAATCCAGATTATTTTCCATTTTGTATCCGGTCGGTTGAAATTTTCCAAAAAATCCTCCGCTGCTGTCTTGTGTAAAAATTCCTCTAACTCATTGCTGCTGCTTATGGTCACAGCCGCGTCCAATACTTGAGCGTTGTTGCTAGAGGGGTGGTAATAACGGAATTCGTCAGTGTCAATATTCCTCAGGACGTACCCAAAGCTATAATTCAGTTTGAATCTGGTTTGTTGATCCCTCATTATTCTTTCAGCAATTGTGTCGATCATGTGTTCAAAATTTCGAAAATAAAAATTATGTAAGCTCTGTACTTTTCCGTGTTTTGAGAAAGTTCTGATGTTGGACTAGTATTTTGAAAGAAACTCCCGCAATTCTGGGTCCTCTTCGTCCAAGTGTTCATTTTCTAAAAACTCAAACTCCTTCCGGTTCTTTGCTCGAAGATCGCCGCTGTAATTCGGTTTTCGATACGTGGTCCTTGCTTTTTTAGTTGGTGTTTTTTTGTTTTCAGCGTGCTTTCTTTTGCAAGAATGTTTTGCAAAATCTATCAGCGAATCAAATTGTGCTCCACATCTTCTACATTTCCCGCACTTTTGCTGGTGACGTTTTAAATGATGCATCTCCTTGAAGTTTTTCTGACATTTCATACATGCAAACTCTTCTTTCTTCTCATGTATTGTTTTCACATGTCGATTTAAACTAAACTTGTTGGTGAATTTTTTGTGGCAGATATCACAAATTATTTCAGCGTCCATGACGTTTCCGAGTCAATATAAACAAACTTACACACTATTGCGCAATATACACTAGCTTCCATGAAAGTCACATACCTGTTTTCCTTTATATTGTTTGGAAAAATCGTTAGTGCGTATTTTGTCCAAATTTAAATAGATAACATGATTTTATACTTGTGGTACGTAACAACGTAACTGCTGACAGCAACTCAGAAACCACATCTAGTCTTTTGTTTGTGACCAAGTCAGCGACTCCGTCTGGTGGTATGTTTGTGATCAAGTCAACTCAGCAACTCTCAATATTTTTTGCACAAAGCCATAACAAAAGCGTAACTTTTAATAACTAAAATTCGATACAATAACAAAAAATTTTAGAAATAATTAAATTTTTACATGATTTATTTCATAATAAAAATACTTTCAAGAAAATTAAAGGAAGATAACAATAATTCCCTAAGTTATTGAACTGGTAAATAATACTATTAACGTAAAAGTTTTTTTAAAATACAGGAAAAGAAATAATGTAACAACAACTTTAGAATTATCAAAATAACTAAAGTATAAATTCTATCACATATGTAAAACTAAAATGCAGCAATAATTTTAACTAAGAAGTATAAAATCGATATTTCTTTCATCATAAATTAAAAGAAAAACTGTTAAATTTTTAACTGCAATACTGCAACAAAATATTTCTTTCATCACAAAATAAAAATTAAAAAAAACTATTAAATTTTGAATTGCAATACTGTAACAAAATATTTCTTTCGTTATAAAATAAAAATTAAAAAAACTATTGAATTTTTAATTGCAATACTGTAACAAAATATTTCTTTTGTTATAAAATAAAAATTAAAAAAAACTATTAAATTTTGAATTGCAATACTGTAACAAAATATTTCTTTCGTTATAAAATAATAATTAAAAAAAACTATTGAATTTTTAATTGCAATACTGTAACAAAATATTTCTTTCGTTATAAAATAAAAATTAAAAAAAACTATTAAATTTTGAATTGCAATACTGTAACAAAATATTTCTTTCGTTATAAATTAAAAATTAAAAAAGACTATTAAATTTTGAATTGCCACACTGTAACAAAATAATTTTTTTGTTATAAAAGAAAACTTAAAAAAAAAACTATTGAATTTTTAATTGAAATTTTGTAACGAAAATTTTAGAAGTAATTAAATCTTTATGTAATTTATTTTATAATAAAAATGCTTACAAACTAAAATTAAGAAAAAAAACTATTAAGTTTTAATTGCAATACTGTAACAAAAATATTTTTTTCATCATCAAATAAAAATTAAAAAAACTATTAAATTTTTAATGCAATGCTGTAACAAAAAGATTTTTTATCACAAAATAAAAATTAAAAAACTATTAAATTTCTAATTGCAATACTGCAGCAAAAATTTTAGAAGTAATTAAATCTTTACATAACATACTTCAAAATGAAAAACACTTTTTTCCAAACTTAAAAACGTTAAAGATAAAAGCAATTTACATAACTTACCATAGATAAAATCAAATTATGTCAATTAATAAACAAGCAATTATGTCAATGCAATTAAATTAGCAAGTACATTGTAAACTAAATATTTCATATTACCACAAATTACTGAACGTAATCTCTAAAAGAGCGAAAATATTTTGCTTTTTTGGAGGTTCATAGATCATCGTGACGCGTAGGTTGTTTACAACGCATGACGTCATCGCCTGCACACCAATTGCACACCATTTTGTGTTTGAAATGGCGCATCTACTACTACTGGCTACGCCCCCCGACCTCCGGGTGTGCCTCCTCTCCCCTGCTAAATCCTGAGTGCTTCCACTGAATGAACCCAAATTAGTTATTTTGGGGGGTCGGAAAAGATTTTTTTGGTTTCTCGTCTGTAATGTTAAAATATTGAAAAACTAAAGTTAAAAATTACAGAACCACAATGTTTTTGTTTTATTTCACATTAGAATTTTTTTAGAACCACAATGTTTTTGTTTTATTTCACATTAGAATTTTTTTAGCATATCGAGAAGGGGGTGCGAGAACCGCTTGGTGATTTCAAAAGCTTGCGAACAAGGAAAAGGTTAAGAACCACTGGCCTAGCATTAAAAAAAAATTGCATAGTATTTACAGTCTTCCTGCTGTACGCTCGACTTTAACATTAGGAATAGTATTGTTGTAACTTCCTAATTTGATGTCGTAAAGCGCTGGGAATTGAGAGTCTATATCTCAAGGTCAGAACATCTCGAAACCAGAAGCAAAAGAGCTTTATTTCAGCGAGAACATGCATATTTAAACGATCACACAAAAAACGCACACATTAGGTTTTGGCGACACCAATTCATTACAAGAGCTTAGGTTGCACAACAAATGCTAAGCATGGGAAGTCTTACAAAAGAAAGTGGAAATTGCATGTCTACTTAAGAATCTGTTTTTATAAATTGGCCACATTTAACTAAAGAATGCGAATTCTATTAGATAGATAAGATTTATATTACTGGTTAGACATTAAAACTTTCCTAGAGCATAAGCTATTGGTGATTGGCTATTATATTAAGTAGCCTACTTTGAAATGGACGACTCATATACTATCCAAGTAAGCCGGTAGAACAAATATTAATGAAAGAAATGCTGTAATGAATCATAGTAGAATTGTTGCAACAAAATCACGGAATGAATATCCTCAAAGTGCTAAAATTAATCGACGTTTATTGTCAATTGGTATAAAAACCACTTCTGGAAAGCATGTAGACACCTTTTCCCAAAGAAAACTGGTTCTGGAAATTTGGAGAGCTCAATTAAAATCATCAAGAAAGCCGTTAACTATTTTGATATTGATCCAATTAAAATGGAAACCGAAGTGCGAATGCTCTATAGAAGCCAACTGGTCGCATCATCAGTAAACTTTCTGAATTTACTTCAACCAAAAAAGCAGAAGATTGCTTTGGAAATGTTTGCAAGTTTTTAAAGTTGAAGTTAACTCTGCCTCCGACCTCTTGCAGCGTGGAGAAGAGTTTCACCAAATTAAGCCTTGTAGGCTAAAATTTCGGTTGAGGTCTACAATGGCTCAAGAAAGACTGTGTCATTTGCTCTTAATGTCAGTTGAATATGACATTCGAAAGCAATTGAATATGGATAATCTAGTTGAGCAATTAGTTCGGAATGCTCGAAGAAAAATTTTGGTTTAGGTCTGCTTTGTCATGTTAGCAGCCGAGATGTATCGTGACTAATCGGATTAGACATGCCACGCTGGATGTCTTTAATTTGAAATGCATTCCTGTTTAAAAATTCAAAATGTGAGAACAGCTTGCTAGCGTAAGCTTTTCTTAAAAAGTAATGTAATTTATGGTCTTTACATACCCTATTTATTGGCTATTTTGCAATAATACTGAGTTAAGACAGGTCATTTCTTACTGCCATGTGGAATATTTTGGAATGCATTACTGTAAGTCTACCTGCTGTTTTCAGCTATCATACAATAATCACAATTGAAAAGCAATGTCCTTCCTGGCCTACCGGACGGGAAGTCATGACGCACTTTATCCATTCAAGCCTGTTTTAAGTGCTTTGATAAAATTCAAATTCATTGTTAAATTCAACGAGTGAAATTCAATCACAGAGTGGTGAAGGCATGCATGATGCAACTCAACATTTGCATGGCTTCCGAAGTTTCCAATATTTCACTGCGTTTTAGCAATATTTTTGTGGTTTATTTTTACGCAAAATATACTCAGACGTAAACTAAGGATGAAAAAAATGGCATAGAAAAAGGAAGGCGCAACAACATGTTTAATCGTTAAAGCAGGGTCCTACTAAACACCGCAAAGGACGACAAAGGACCTCAAATTGATGCACCAAACACCGCAAAGTACGACAAAGGACTTGATAACCCTAACCTTAACTCTTATCTAACCGTAGCCCTAACCCTGGCCTAATCCTAACCCTAATTAAATGTCCTTTGTTGTTCTTTGTTATGGTATGATTCCAAGTCCTTTGTTGTTCTTTGCGGTGTTTAGTTTGTAGATTGATTTAAGGTCCTTTGACGTTCTTTGCGGTGTTTAGTACATCAGAGATGGACATGGAGCCGGATCCGGAGCTGAGTGGAGCCGGAGTCCAGCTGCATTTTTTGGATTCGGAGCCAGATCCGGATGTAAGTTTTTGAATTAAAGCCGGATTCGGAGCCGGATTTTAGCCTGAACCTGAAATCCTTCAGGCTAAAATCCGGATCCGGAGAGGATTCTAAAATTTGTCGACAAACAGGATTCCGGGGCGGATTCGGAGTCCAAGTCTTTGGAGCCAGAGCGGATCCGGAGTCAGTTTTTTGTGATTCCGCTCATCTCTGTAGTACATCAGTTTGAGGTCCTTTGTCGTCCTTTGCAGTGTTTCAGTCCTTTGCGGTGTTTTGTAGGACCAGTTAAAGCATGCAGATTGCAGACCCATAACCACTATATAGGCAATTAAGGGTCTGCATGGTTGCACAACCGATGGTATTGGCAGAAACTTAATCACTACACCTAAAGTAAATGAAGTGAACAGTGGTGATAGTAAGCCGGAACGGTCCGGTACGCCGTTCCGGTAAAAGATTTCTGCCGCAACGCCGTACCGGTAAAAATCTTTAAATCGAAATCCAACCTATAGCACATTCCACAAGTCAAATCACTCAAAAAAAAAGAAAAAAATTCAAGAATGGGCTCACTTTAAATAAATAAACATTTTTTGGATAGAATTAATTTCAAAACTTTTTATCAAAATCAAAATTCTTTATTGCGAACAGCTTTTTGTTCAAAGTGCCCATAAGCTAAATAACTCGGTTTGTTTGAGGGTTTTGTCTGCAGCCAAAAAAAATTCGCAAAGTTTTCTAGGACCCGCCTAGACTTGGCATTTTATTTTTGCAAAAGTTTGGCCACATTGACGTGGAAATTGGCATTTTTATGAGGGGAATTAGGCCTATTTGGATTATGGTAGCAGAGATGGAAAAATTTATTTTGTGGTTGGAGCAATCGGCACAATCTGTGACATCGAAATCTAAAATTTTCGTCCGCGCAAACGATAGCCTCATTTTAATTTATGTAGCACCCTTTCAATTTATGTAACAAAGTTTGTGCGGCACCTTTCGTCTCAACAAGCAACAATACTGAATTTAAGGCAAGTGGAGGAAGAAGCATTCCTGACCAACTAAATAATGGTAGCCGTTGACATCCTTTCACCTAGCAACGCCGACTGTGAGGGTGTGAGCGCGTGTCCAGTGTTATGAACAACATTATCTCTGATAGCAGAAATGCGATGACTACGAACAACGCCGAGAAGCAGCTCTTTGTCAGTACTGTGGGGCCACCGTGTGAGAAACGAAATCCAGAACTGTATGTAAGAACTTTGCTTGGAAACGGAAGAAGAGCAGCTCATTCAACAAGTAGCATGGCTCAACAAAGCTTAAGAAAAGATAACCGCTATGAAAATTTATGGAAATTTTTTGAATAATTGAGTGTTTGATTTGGATTATGTGGTTATGTTCGTCGTTGAAAATGTGTCGTTACGTTTGTGGTTATAATCTTAGAATAATGAGTCAAAAGTAGATTTTGGGATCTTTTGTACTTATCCCCCTCCCCCCAAATAGCTTTTTCAAATTTGGTGTTAAAATAGTTCTGTCTTCTGTGGCAAACCTTTTACTCTCCAATATGATGGCAACAGTACTACAGGATATTGTTTCGAGTCGCGAATTAACGATTCATTATAATCCAGATAGAAATTAGTTATTTGAGTTGTAGCCATTCTCGGATTATCTGTTATTTCATAGTTCATTAAAATTTAAAGTTTTGGGCATAATTAAAGCGTTTAGAATTTGGTGACTGGATAAGTGGATACCTACAGTAAGACTCATTTTCCTCTTTTTATCAGGAGCTACGAATTTTTTTTACTTTCACCACTGTTCTGGGCTTCTGGTGCAGTACCGGTACGAAATGTTTTCTACTTTCACCAATGAATGTGAAATGTATTGAATATATGATGTTGACAAACGCATAATAAACATTAATTTAGTCATTTTTAAAAAGTACATGATTATTCACCTTTTTGTAAATTTGGTAAGGTATGTAATGCATGGTAAGGCAAGCAATGCATGGTAAGGCAAGCAACGCATGCCTGGTATTAAACGGAGAATACGTCCCTGATTTAGAGCGGTAATTTCCTTAAAAAACTGTTTTGGAAGTGTGCTGTGTTTTTGAATTAGTTTCGATGCACAAGGCATGCCTGGTATCAATATCTTACCTCCTAGAGCAGGAATGGCGAACCGCTGACCTGTGGGTCACTAAGTGACCCACTTGCACATTTCAGAGACCCACTTGCGGTTTGGAACATTTTACGAAAAAATGGTAACAAACATCGTTGTGTGTTGTGTGAAGAAAAGCTTATCTTTCCATATCGTGGCATTGAAGACGAGTACGGCAGCCCAGAGGTCTGAGCTTAGCTGAAAGCTTACCAATTTTTATCCCTATTATCGTTTAAAGCACTTCAAACCATGCTCAAAATCAGATTTCTGCCGAGTCAGGGGTGGTGGATGAGGCCAGGGTTAGGGGGTAAAGAGGGTAAAATCGTTGAGCTGGCACAACAAGTTACTTACCCTATAAAAGTAGTTTTAGTCGTTTGTAGTCGCAGTAAAGCTCTCATTTTGGGCTTAAACGAAAGAAGAAAAATACAAAATTTATTTGAAAAAAAAATTCAAGTTTATTTTATTATGACGTCATCCCAATTAAGCTTGAACTTAATTTTACTCAATTTTTTTGTAGTCGAAGTGCATAACTTTAGCTGTAACATCTAAGTTTATGGAAGCAAGTTGATAAAACTTGTTCCAGCAGGAAAGTAGTTTCCTACCCACAAAATGAAATTACTTGAACGCTTTTATGATGAACACAGACAAAATAACGCGCTAATATACAAAGGCGCATGGTTAATTTTAGACACTTTTTGATACAATGCGAGTTCCGCATGACTGATTTCTCTATGAAATTGCATGGCGTTTGGGCTATTTTTATGTTGAAAAACCTCTACTTGTTTTTAGATATCCCTGATGATCTCTTTTGGGTTAATAAATTTTAGTTTTTAACTGTGGTCAAAAACTTATCCGGTGGAAATACGAAATTTACTTTTGTTTCAGTCAGTAGCGACATTGCTAAATATTTCATTTCGGTAACTTTTCATTTTTGTTTTGAAAATTGTTCAAAAAATACCTATAGTTGCTAAGTTGTCACAAACATTCCTCGTCTTCATCTCCATAAGAACTGTTGTGGATTAAGTTGCTCAAATCTTTCATAGTTGTGCAAAAAAAAGTGCAAGATGCTGGAAAAGTGTGATTTATAGACTGCAGAACCACATTGGCTTTGGAATGTTTGCATTTTTTATGTCCCATACTTGCAACATTTAAAATTGTGCTTTATCCCACCATCTTCCAGATTTTCAAATTTTGTTAGCGATTTTTGATCTGCTGTAGCTGTGCTGTGTAATATGTACCAGCCAAGGAAATGTCTCGGGTTTGCATGGGCCACTGAGTTGAAAAATTATTTCATGCCCTCCACGCCTTCTTCATAAGAGAACAGCAACATGGTAGGCCTATGCTTTTTCAAATTAATTAGTTGTTTTTATCCCTATCATCGTTTAAAGTATAACTTCAAACCATAGACCCATAGCAGAGACCCTAGACCCTTTAAACCATAAACCCAAGCACCCATAGACACGTAAGAAAACAAGCGTGGTAGTACAGAAATCGAGTACCATAATTTCTGCTAGCTAAGACGTTTAGGATATGCGAGGAATATATCAAAAAACAACCGTGTGTCTAATCGAAAATGGAAGAGATTCAGCGTATTCCGTTTCTTTCTGATGAGAAAGCTATTGCTGAGTCGCAGTCGTAATTGCGTAAAAGCAAACTACTGTAATCATGTGACGTAAAACACAATGCGACCATTGAGCTCCCTTGAAAATTTATGTATGTTACTTTAGGTAGGCGTGCCCCGCAGGTTAGGAACCACTTCTTCGTACGTATTTTGTTACGTTTTTAAATATTATTTTAAACAACGTTTTTCAATAAAATTATTTAACCAGTTGATGTTAGTGCAGCGGTTCTCAAACTTTTTTAAAATTTCAACTTTACCGTCCCCAAAGATTTTTTGCTATCACTCACGGTCCTTTAGTTTTAAGCATAAGTTTCCCCGCAAAGTCAAGTAAGGAGTAAAAATATAAGGTCATCACGTCCGCAGATATCCAATTTTACACGCAAAATCAAGTGAAGAGCAAAAAAAGGTCATCACGTCCGCAGATGTCCCATCAAGCACAAATCAATAGATTGATTTATCAAAAATCCGCGACGTCTTTGCGGCCCGTACCCCTTGAAACTGCTTCGCGGACCCGAAAAGGACAACAAAGTTGAGGTGCGAACAACAAAATTAATGTCCCAGATTTATAATTTGGCACTGTGGTCAGTACAGTGACTCTTGCTTGCCTTGAATATACGCCGTAGCAGCTACTATAGTCGTCAACGAAGTTTGGTGATAATTTGATGATGTGGAAAATTTTGAGATAACGTTCAACCGTAAATGATGCAAGTATGGGACAAAACAATGCAAACATTCCGAAGTCAATGTGGTTCTGCAGTCCATAAATCACATTTTTCTAGCATCTTGCAACTTTTAATCCACAACAATTTTTATGGAGATGAAGACAAAAACGTTTGTGACAAATTAGCAACTATTTTTTGACCAATTCTTAAGACAGAAATGAAAAGTTACCAAAATAAAATCTATAGCAATGTCGCTATTGACTGAAACAAAAGTAAATTTCGTATTTCCATCGGATTAGTTGTTGATGCATAGATGAGCACAACATCGCGATGAAACCTACCTATTTTTTAGTGATAAGGTCAAAATTTTGGGGTTCTAGAGATTCAACCAATCAATCAATTTTCTGTACCCGCTTATCCTTGGGGGGTCGCGGGGGCAGCACCTCGAGTTGGAGCCTCCAAGCATCTCGATCCTCTGCAACAAAAGATAGATGCTCTGCTGGGATGCCAAGGCGAGACCAACTAAGATCTTCTACGTAATCTCGCCATCGAGTTCTGGGACGGCCTCTAGGCCTTTGACCAATCGGTGTTGAACAGAGCAGTTTTTTGGCTGTTCTTTCCTGGGACATTCGTGTCACATGTCCATACCAACGCAGTTGCGATCTTTCTAGTCGGAGAAGCAGCGATTCGATGTTTAGAGATTCACGAATATCTGCACTTTTAACCTTGTTCAACAAGATCAAACCGCTAATTCTTCGCAAGAATCCCATTTCCGCTGCTTGAACTCGAGACCTCACTTTCTCATTCATGATCCAACACTCATGGCCATAAGTCAAAATAGGAACATAGACCGATCTGAAAATGGATAGCTTTGCCTTGGTGCAAAGCTCCCGTTTCAGTACCACAGATCGGTGGAGCTGGCGCATTACTGCACTTGCTTTTCCGATGCGGATATCCAATTCGCTATTTTGTCTGCCGTCACTAGTGAATGAGACGCCGAGGTACTTGAATTTCTCTGACTGTTTTAGTGGTACTTCATCAATTTGGAGAGAGCACTGCTTTGGTTGTCTGGACAGGCACATGGTTTCTGTTTTTGTTGTACTGATTTTCATTCCGGCAACAGAGCATGCATCCGAAAACCTGTCAAGAGCTTGCTGGAGACCATTTTGGGTAGAGTCGAGTAGCACAAGATCATCTGCAAATAACAGACGTTGTACAGTGCATTCACCGATCTTTACTCCGCCACAAGACTCACTTTTCTTAACTATTCTATCCATATAAATAAAGAACAGAATAGGTGAAAAAGAGCAGCCTTGCCGTAGTCCCACACTAACTCTGAAAGGTTTCGTCGTTGCACTGTTAACACGAACACAGACCTCGGAATGCATGGACAGCGACTTAATGGCATTTAGTAACTGGCCATCAATGCCATACTGCAACAGCACCGCCCAAAGCTTGTCTCTAGGAATGCGATCATATGCTTTTTCAAGATCAACAAAACATGCATTGACCTCTTTTGCATATTCCCACGACTTCTCAAAGATTTGCTGCAAGGCAAAGATCTGATCCATTGTGCTTCGGCCAGGACGAAAGCCGCACTGAGCATCCGTTAGTCTAGGCTCGACTATTTCACGGCATTTCTTTTCAAGGCATTTGGCATAGACCTTACACGGGACACTGATGAGAGATATGCCCCTATAATTGGAGCATTTTCTCTTGTCTCCTTTCTTGTGGGTAGGATTATCACACTAGTTTGCCATTGCTTTGGTGCTTGCCCAGTACTACACGCCACCTTACAAACACGAGTCAGCCAACGAGCACCATATATGTTCATTGCTTTTAACATTTCAGGTCTGATATCATCCTCACCAGATGCTTTTCCAGTTTCCAATGATTTGGTTACTGCATTCACATCTGCTTCGGTTATCTGAATATCTTCCCCAACCTGTTCTTCGTGAATTTGTATCGGTGTAGCATCAACTGGGTTCAAAAGATCACTAAAGTAGCCTCTCCACCGATTCAACATGGTATCTTGATCTTTCAGAGTCACACCATTTGAATCTTCGATAAAGAGAGCGGCTCGAGATCTTTTTCCACGCAAACGGCAAATGGTCTGCCAGAACACTTTGTTTGCCGTTTTGAAATCATCGTCTAACTTTTCTCCAAATTCCTTCCAGGCCCTTTCCTTAGACAGTTTAACTTTTGTGGCTGTCTCCTTACGTGCTTCAGAGTACTGCGAACGAAGTTCAAGTGATGACTAATTTGCAAACCAGGCCTTATAGGCCACTTTTTTCGCACGAATAGCTTCTTTAACTTGTTGGTTCCACCAAGGAGTTCTTTTCTCGCTACTCTTCGTCCCTCCAACACGCTTACGTCCACAACAGTTAGTAGCGGACGTAATGACTGCTGTTCGAAACAAACACCACTCAGTTTCAATGTCTTCAGTAGAGGTTGGAAGTTGTTTGAACTTAGATGCCATGTTGTCTGCAAATGCAGTTCGTACCTCTTTGTCAGCCAATGATTCCTATTTGATTCGATAAGTTTCTCGAGGTCGAAAAGTCTTTCGTTTTTTCAAGGGTTTCAAAGTGCAGACAACTAGGTGGTGATCAGTTAACAACTCAGCCCCTCTTTTAACACGAACATCAGACACGGTAGAAAACAAGTCCGCCGAAACGATACAAAAATCAATCAGGGAGCGTTGTCCCAAAGAGTCTCTGTACCAGGTGTACTTATAAATTTTTTTGTGCTGAAAAAATGTGTTCATTATGCACAGCCCATTGGTGGCACAGAACTGCAATAAACACCTTCCGTTCTTGTTAATGTCAGGGTCACCATGCTGCCCAATAATACCTTTCCAGGTTGCATTGTCGATGCCCACATGTGCATTGAAATCGCCCAAAAGGACAAGGGGTTCTGATGAAGTTGCTTTTCCCAATGCAACCTCAACTTTCTCCAAAAAGGCTTCGTACTGTGATTCTATGTTAGGTGCGTACACTTGCAAGACACACAGAGATCGCTCCTGCAGCCTTAGCTTTGGAAGACAAACCCTTCCTCCCAGTGGTACCCAGTCAACGACACATTCAGCTATGTTGGGGCTCACAAGTAAGCCAACACCAGCTTGAGCAGACATTGCTGCATCAACACCTGAGTAGAAAATTTTCCACCCATCGTTCAACTCGGCAGTTCCAGAACCCCGGCGCTTTGTTGATGAAATTCCCACAACATCAAGGCGATACTGTTGGGCTTCGCAAACAAGCTCCTGCTCTTCTCCTGTCAGTGACGAAACGTTCCAGTTCCCGATAGCTAGATCCCGGCAGTTTGGTCCAACTCGAGTACGTTTTCTGTGCGCTGCCCCCATTTGCCTCCCCAAACGCTTAGCGACTGCGTTGGTGGGTTTCCCGTGACGGTCAGCTTGTGGGGGAGACTGCAGCTCATTTTTCGAACGAGTCCCTCTGCCTAAAACTCGAACGCGGACCATTTTATCCTGCGCGCCGTCCGATGCAGCATGAATATTGTTATTACAACTTTCCATTTAGCTACAGCATTGGATTGCTACTTGGTCTGTTTCTCTCCTTCGACCTTACCGCCATGGGTGACCCTGATGGAAGTGATTAAACACTACCGACGGCATTGCCCTAAGGATCATTGAAAACCCAAACCTCCCCACCACGTTAAGGTGGCAATCCATAGGAGAGTTCTAGAGATTAACTTTCGTTAATATTTTGTGCCGTTTATAACTCGCGATCCGCTAAACTTTTGGACAAAATCATGCAAAAACACCATAAATTTAGCAATTAGGACTAAACATCGAAACAAAAAGTGTTTATACCATGCAATTTACAGTAAATAAGCGAAAACTTGATTGACTATCGTGAAACAAATTTAAATAATGTTTTAACATTATTTTCAGGGCTTATGGGAATGATCGAACGCGGCAATCCAACTTATCAATCAAACCTGGTGATTAAATTAACCATTGATTAAAGTAGAATTAACTCAACTTCGAGATACGAAATTGCAAACGAATTAACTAAGTGATCGATGAAACCAACATTAAACTTACCCGTGGGATTTTCATAAGTGTTATTCAATTCACAAAAAATCGTAAACTTTGGGGTGCTTGTAACTGAAGCCTTTTATATTTCTACATTCAAATTTGAAATCCTTTATAACCTTATACCTCGCATTAGTTATTTGCAATTTTCTTGAAGAATACAGCGAAAGAAACGTATTTCAACATAAAAATAGCCCAAACGCCATGCAATTTCATAGAGAAATCAGTCATGCGGAACTCGCATTGTATCAAAAAGTGTCTAAAATTAACCATGCGCCTTTGTATATTAGCGCGTTATTTTGTCTGTGTTCATCATAAAAGCGTTCAAGTAATTTCATTTTGTGGGTAGGAAACTACTTTCCTGCTGGAACAAGTTTTATCAACTTGCTTCCATAAACTTAGATGTTACAGCTAAAGTTATGCACTTCGACTACAAAAAAATTGAGTAAAATTAAGTTCAAGCTTAATTGGGATGACGTCATAATAAAATAAACTTGAATTTTTTTTTCAAATAAATTTTGTATTTTTCTTCTTTCGTTTAAGCCCAAAATGAGAGCTTTACTGCGACTACAAACGACTAAAACTACTTTTATAGGGTAAGTAACTTGTTGTGTTAGCTCAACGATTTTACCCTCTTTACCCCCTAACCCTGGCCACATCCACCACCCCTGACTCGGCAGAAATCTGATTTTGAGCATGGTTTGAAGTGCTTTAAACGATAATAGGGATAAAAATTGGTAAGCTTTCAGCTAAGCTCAGACCTCTGGGTTGCTGGGTGAAGAACTTTTTTATTTGCACTCTATGCACAGATTTCGGCAAAACTTGGGTTCAAGTCCCTCGTTAATATTTTTACATCCGTAACCCACGTTTTTTTCTTTCTTCGGTCAACAACCTTCAATTTGACTCACCACTTAAAAAAATTTGCCATCCCTGTCCTAGAGTTTCCCTAAATAGTTGCTTTAACTTATGATCCAGTTGAAATCATAAATTATTATTATTATAGTTACAAACTGAAAAAACTACAGTAAGAAGTGCAATACTTACTTTGGGAATGCCGATTAAACTACACCTGCGGAAAGCTAATGTGTCTGTCGTCTTATTCATGTTTTTGTGTAGCTCTGCAAAAATCACAAGTTATGACGTCATTTCGCCCCTACCCCTTCCAATGTTTTTTCTTTTCTGACGGCGCCACTGCTTTTCACCCATTACTAACAGCTTCTTCGATCTGCACTGGCTGATCTTCACTGGCTGCTTTATGTCTTAATAACCACTTTGTGATATCAATTTTACGATTTAGACGGAACCGTGTGATGCAATAAAAGCACTAGTTTATTGAAAAGAAAAGACAATAACCGAAGTAAGCTATGCGAGTTTCACATAGCCTAGTAAACTAAGAAGCAAAGATCTGAGCTTAGACAATCGATTAGTATATTTTCATACCATGTCATAGCCTACACGAGCTTGTTAAAACTGGGGGGCCAACCTGGAGGCCAGGCAAAAATCTGCGGGGTATGGCGCCCTCTAGCCCCCCCTTAGAATCGCCACTGTAGGTGAGCCGAATATACAGTAAATGCTGCAACTTTTTTAAACTTAAGCCTGAAGCCAAAATAAGCCGCAAGCGAGTAACATGGTAAACCGTGCAATTATATCTAAGGCAGCCAAACATTGGTTTAAATATCGGTTGATTTGCTTCTAGTTTAGTTTGCGTTGGTCATTATATTAAACACTGATTTTTTGATTAATTTTCTTCATATTTATCCTCCTATCACGAGAAAGCGGCGGAGGCGCTATGCGTAGGACGAACCCACACTCGGTTAGGAGTTGCCTTTGTTTCTGACTTTTCCGGTTGATTTTTGCTTCTTACTTCTTTAATTTGCTGCTTGCCAGGTTCCACCAAGCAGAGATAATCATCGTGAAGCATCTTATCCAAGGACGCAACAACGAGACTAAGTTGGAAGTTGAACCATTAGTCTTGCGATCAAGGTTGTCGTAAAAACGACGCTACAAGCCAACTGTAGAGCGGGACAGCGCTGTTTCGGGCTATTAGCCCTCATCAGCAGAGTAAGTCGTCATGATTTCCCGCTAGTAGGCGAGGAAGGACATTGCTTTTTTAGCTACAAACCAATGCGCCACGTTGCCGACACTGCAGCCCCACTACAGTGAGGCCACATAACCATTTACCAGCGATGCTTGTTTTGTATTTATAGGTTTTTGCTAAGACTTTCTTATTTGTTTAACAAATTCTCATCTTCATAAAAATGTCGGAAGCACCAGGCACAAGTGTAATGCGGGAGCAGATTCAATCATCAAACGTCAATCCAGGTATGAAAAAAATTCAAATCACACAAAAAAACAGAGAATATTTGGTTATTTTGTTTCAGGTACGAGCGGGCAAAGTTTACAATACAACGTGGACCAACGTCAGTTTCATGTCAACCAGTCAACAACAAATGTCAAAGTCGTGCAACCGCTTTCAGGTAATTTTACGTCAGATTTTAGAGATGTTAAAATCATCCTGAATCGGAATCATTTTACAGCTTGCTGGTAAAAATTAAAACTGAGCCACCTTGAGAAAGAAAAATAAAACCGCAATAAATCTCGAAACTGGACGTTTCGACAACGTAGATTCAGCTGTCATCATCAGCAGTGTATGCTAAGCAGTACAAAACTGGAAGTATTGCATACACCGCTGATGATGACAGTTGAATCTGTGTTGTCGAAACGTCCAGTTTTGATATTCACTGCAGCTTTACTTTTCCTCCTTGTTTGAGCCTCCTTGTTATGCAATAAAACGCACAGCTGCCTTACTGAATAAACTTTGCTGACAACTGTTGTGTAGACGAGAGTGTCAGCCATGTAATACGCTTACAGTGTAGTTTTTGATTAACTGCGGTATTAGCTTTAGTGATACTACACTGCAAACCAAAATGGGTCGTGACAACCCAAAAAACTTGGGTAATATATTGGGTAGACTCGTTGAGACACCAAACTTATTTATTGGGTATATCTTACCCAATTCATGTACCCCAAACTGCAAACAACCCCCCAAAAAAACGAAAGTGATTTAACTCATTATTGAGACCCAACTGCGAATCTCGGGAATTTACGATCTACATTAACTCTTTTTTGCGCCTATTACGACTGTCCTGGATTGTTCCCTGTGCACATTTCTTACCTCAGCAGATTCATATTTATGACTTCTTGATTCATATATAAAACAACAAATGATGAATAATTTTTCTTTAGTGGCATTTACGCAAATACGTCATTTTGGGAGTTTAATACCCAATATTTTTTCAATTTATAAATTTGTTTTTCATATAAATGCTTATATGTAACAATGCGATAGTAAACCACGTGGTAAATCAAACTTCTGTTTGAGATTTTTGGTTAAATGACAAGCATTTAACTTCGGAAAACATCGTTACCAGCCTCCTAAAAATTATTTTGTACACTCATCAACCGTTTTATAAGAGCTTATGTGTGAACAAGAATTGTGCATGAATGCAGAAATCCAACAGGCGTGCGGCTCGCAAAATTTGGACATCTGGACTGGATAATTTTGAATGCTATTTTCACTGCTGGGAGTAGAGTAGAAGCTGCTTTATATCTCAATATTGATACCCCTAATTGTACTGTAAAACTTTTGTAATTATAGAACCTGCTGACAGAAAATTTGAATCTCTCCACTGCTTATAGCATCTCCATTTTAGGTCCTTACCCTAGAATGAATTTAATTTTTAACTTGTTGGGTAATAATTAGCTAAGTGCAATAATCTCCGGCGATGCACTAATTTACTTAAGTACACAAAATTGAGAGTTGGGCAAAAATTAAAACAACCCAATTACTACGCACAGCCAATCCAGGCTAAACTCATTCCAGACTGTAAAGACTCCGTTGCATTGCTTTACCTGTACATCTCGACTTCATCTCTTTTCTAGGTTGTGCCCTATTTTTGGCAGGCGACTGGCCCCAAACAACGATACCCAATTAAAGAACCTATAACCACTAACCCACAACCAAGTTACCGTTAGCCTAACTAGCCCACATCACTAGAAGCCCCCATGGTAACCCACTCATTTGCAGCTGCAGACGCGTTTCGACCTTATTATGGTCTCTTCAGTGCAGCATAGCAACCTCCCACCTTCCTAAAAAAAAAAAAAATTCTAACCTTCAAAAGAACTACACACTCCAAATCTAAGCCTCTCCTCGTTCTGCTCAAGGTAGAACATTTGAAATAAAACCTTCAAGAAAATAATACAGGCTGGATTATGATGTCACAGATTCACTGTAAAC